>JAUIMM010000496.1:1320000-1910000 GCA_031769625.1 Taudactylus pleione
CACAACAAATGACTAACAAGCAATTGATGATCTTTAGTCAAAAATGTTCAATTTGGCTATGATTTTCAAGTGAAATTGTACTATTTGCATTGTTGTATAGATTTCCCAAGATAAGAAATACATATCTTTGCTCCATGGATGTATTTTTAGTTCAAGGAAGATTGTGCTAAAGAGTTTGTGGAACAAACATAAATAATTCGGAAATGTAATTGCCTTTACAATAGCAGCTTTGGGTTTTTAGTGTTTGTGTCAGTAGCACATTTTTTTTACCTGTGGAGAGGAAATGTTACTATTATGCTTTTTAAGAATTTGGTGAATAGAGACATCTTTGAGGCTCATCTTTGAGAAATGCAATATTGTAATGTTTTTAATGAGATTCAATATATATTAATTTGAAAAATGTCCTAGGATTCAAAAAACACATTTTCATGCGCTAGCCGGGACTCGAACCCGCGTCGCAAAAATGGGAATCTTGCATGATACCCCTACACTACTAGCGCTCTTTAGAAACCTTTAATTCACACAACAAATGACTAACAATCAATTGATAATCTTTAGTCAAAAATGTTCAATTTGGCTATGATTTTCAAGTGAAATTGTTCTATTTGCACTGTAGTATAGATTTCCCAAGATAAGAAGTACATACATTTGCTCCATGGATGTATTTTTAGTTCAAGGAAGATTGTGCTAAAGAGTTTTTGGAGCAAATATAAATAATTCGGAAATGTAATTGCCTTTACAATAGCAGCTTTGGGACTTTAGTGTTTGTGTCAGTAGCACAATTTTTTTACCTGTGGAGAGGAAGTGTTACTTCTATGCTTTTTAAGAATTTGGTGAATAGAGACATCTTGGATGCTAATCTCTGAGAAATGCAATATTGCAGTGTTTTTAGTGAGATTCAATATATATTAATTTGAAACATTTCATAGGATTCAAAAGACTCATTATGCACTAGCCGGGTCTCAAACCAAGGTCGTATGAATGATAATCTTGCATGATACCCCTACACTAGCACATTCTTAAAGAACTACATTCACATAAAAGAAGTCTTGCAATCAATTGTTAATCTCTAGTGAAAATTGTGCAATGTGACTGTGTTTTTCAAGTGAAGTTGTACTATCTCCACTGCCTTATAAGTTTCCCACATGAAGAAATACATATATTTACTCTTTGGATGTATTTTTTTTCAAGGAAAGATTTGATAATGACATTGTGGAACAGATTTAAAAAATTAAGAATTATAATTGACTTCACAATTAAAGCTTAACTCTTTAGTGTTTGTATCACTGGTACATTTTTTTTTACCTGTGGAGAGAAAATGTTACCTCTATGCTTTTTAAGAATTTTGTGAATTGAGACATCTTCAAGGACTATCTCTGAGAAAAGCAATAAAGCTATGTTTTTTATACAGATTAATTATATATTAATTTAACAGATTTTATAGAATTCAAAAGACACACTTTTATGTGCTAGCTGGGACTCGAACCCAGGTCGCAAGAATGGGAATCTTGCATGTTACCCCTACTTTAATAGCGCTTTTTAGCTACCTATAATTCACACAACAAATGACTAACAATCAATTGATGATCTTTAGTCAAAAATGTTCAATTTGGCTATGATTTTCAAGTGAAATTGTACTTTTTGCACTGTTGTATAGATTTCCCAAGATAAGAAATACATATCTTTGCTCCATGGATGTATTTTTAGTTCAAGGAAGATTGTGCTAAAGAGTTTTTGGAACAAATGTAGTTAATTCGGAAATGTAATTGCCTTTACAATAGCAGCTTTGGGTCTTTAGTGTTTGTGTCCGTAGCACTTTTTTTTTACCTGTGGAGAGGAAATGTTACTATAATGCTTTTTAAGAATTTGGTGAATAGAGACATCTTGGAGACTCATCTTTGATAAATGAAATATTGTAATGTTTTTAGTGAGATTCAATATATATTAATTTGAAAAATGTCATAGGATTAAAAAAACACATTTTCATGCGCTAACCGGGACTCGAAGCCGGGTCGCAAGAATGGGAATCTTGCATGATACCCCTACACTACTAGCGCTTTTTAGCTACCTATAATTCACACAACAAATGACTAACAATCAATTGATGATCTTTAGTCAAAAATGTTCAATTTGGCTATGATTTTCAAGTGAAATTGTACTATTTGCACTGTTGTATAGATTTCCCAAGATAAGAAATACATATCTTTGCTCCATGGATGTATTTTTAGTTCAAGGAAGATTGTGCTAAAGAGTTTGTGGAACAAATATAAATAATTCGGAAATGTAATTGCCTTTACAATAGCAGCTTTGGGTCTTTAGTGTTTGTGTCAGTAGCACATTTTTTTTACCTGTGGAGAGGAAGTGTTACTTCTATGCTTTTTAAGAATTTGGTGAATAGAGACATCTTGGATGCTAATCTCTGAGAAATGCAATATTGCAGTGTTTTTAGTGAGATTCAATATATATTAATTTGAAACATTTCATAGGATTCAAAAGACACATTATGCACTAGCCAGGTCTCAAACCAAGGTCGCACGAATGATAATCTTGCATGATACCCCTACACTAGCACATTCTTAAAGAACTACATTCACATAAAAGATGTCTTGCAATCAATTGTTAATCTCTAGTGAAAATTGTGCAATGTGACTGTGTTTTTCAAGTGAAGTTGTACTATCTCCACTGCCTTATAAGTTTCCCACAATAAGAAATACATATATTTACTCTTTGGATGTATTTTTTTTCAAGGAAAGATTTGATAATGACATTGTGGAGGAGATGTAAAAAATTAAGAAATATAATTGACTTCACAATTAAAGCTTTAACTCTTTAGTGTTTGTATCACTGGTACATTTTTTTTACCTGTGGAGAGAAAATGTTACCTCTATGCTTTTTAAGAATTTTGTGAATTGAGACATCTTCAAGGACTATCTCTGAGAAAAGCAATAAAGCTATGTTTTTTATAAAGATTAATTATATATTAATTTAACAGATTTTATAGAATTCAAAAGACACACTTTTATGCGCTAGCTGGGACTCGAACCCAGGTCGCAAGAATGGGAATCTTGCATGATACCCCTACACTACTAGCGCTTTTTAGCTACCTATAATTCACACAACAAATGACTAACAATCAATTGATGATCTTTAGTCAAAAATGTTCAATTTGGCTATGATTTTCAAGTGAAATTGTACTATTTGCACTGTTGTATAGATTTCCCAAGATAAGAAATACATATCTTTGCTCCATGGATGTATTTTTAGTTCAAGGAAGATTGTGCTAAAGAGTTTTTGGAACAAATGTAGTTAATTCGGAAATGTAATTGCCTTTACAATAGCAGCTTTGGGTCTTTAGTGTTTGTGTCCATAGCACTTTTTTTTTACCTGTGGAGAGGAAATGTTACTATTATGCTTTTTAAGAATTTGGTGAATAGAGACATCTTGGAGGCTCATCTTTGAGAAATGCAATATTGTAATGTTTTTAGTGAGATTCAATATATATTCATTTGAAAAATGTCATAGGATTCATAAAACACATTTTCATGCGCTAGCCGGGACTCTAACCGGGTCACAAGAATGGGAATCTTGCTTGATACCCCTACACTACTAGCGCTCTTTAGAAACTTTTAATTCACATAACAAATGACTAACAATCAATTGATAATCTTTAGTCAAAAATGTGCAATTTGGCTATGATTTTCAAGTGAAATTGTACTATTTGCACTGTTGTATAGATTTCCCAAGATAAGAAGTACATACATTTTCTCCATGGATGTATTTTTAGTTCAAGGAGGATTGTGCTAAAGAGTTAGTGGAGAAAATACAAATAATTCGGAAATGTTATTGCCTTTACAATAGCAGCTTTGGGACTTTAGTGTTTGTGCCAGTAGCACAATTTTTTTACCTGTGGAGAGGAAGTGTTACTTCTATGCTTTTTAAGAATTTGGTGACTAGAGACATCTTGGATGCTAATCTCTGAGAAATGCAATATTGCAGTGTTTTTAGTGAGATTCAATATATATTAATTTGAAACATTTCATAGGATTCAAAAGACACATTATGCACTAGCCGGGTCTCAAACCAAGGTCGCACGAATGATAATCTTGCGTGATACCCCTACACTAGCACATTCTTAAAGAACTACATTCACATAAAAGAAGTCTTGCAATCAATTGTTAATCTCTAGTGAAAATTGTGCAATGTGACTGTGTTTTTCAAGTGAAGTTGTACTATCTCCACTGCCTTATAAGTTTCCCACAATAAGAAATACATATATTTACTCTTTGGATGTATTTTTTTTCAAGGAAAGATTTGATAATGACATTGTGGAGCAGATTTAAAAAATTAAGAAATATAATTGACTTCACAATTAAAGCTTTAACTCTTTAGTGTTTGTATCACTGGTACATTTTTTTTTACCTGTGGAGAGAAAATGTTACCTCTATGCTTTTTAAGAATTTTGTGAATTGAGACATCTTCAAGGACTATCTCTGAGAAAAGCAATAAAGCTATGTTTTTTATACATATTAATTATATATTAATTTAACAGATTTTATAGAATTCAAAAGACACACTTTTATGTGCTAGCTGGGACTCGAACCCAGGTCGCAAGAATGGGAATCTTGCATGATACCCCTACACTACTAGCGCTTTTTAGCTACCTATAATTCACACAACAAATGACTAACAATCAATTGATGATCTTTAGTCAAAAATGTTCAATTTGGCTATGATTTTCAAGTGAAATTGTACTATTTGCACTGTTGTATAGATTTCCCATGATAAGAAATACATATCTTTGCTCCATGGATGTATATTTACTTCAAGGAAGATTGTGCTAAAGAGTTTGTGGAACAAATGTAGTTAATTCGGAAATGTAATTGCCTTTACAATAGAAGCTTTGGGTCTTTAGTGTTTGTGTCCGTAGCACTTTTTTTTTACCTGTGGAGAGGAAATGTTACTATTATGCTTTTCAAGAATTTGGAGAATAGAGACATCTTAGAGGCTCATCTTTGAGAAATGCAATATTGTAATGTTTTTAGTGAGATTCAATATATATTAATTTGAAAAATGTCATAGGATTCAAAAAACACATTTTTATGCGCTAGCCGGGACTCGAACCCGGGTCGCAAGAATGGGAATCTTGCATGATACCCCTACACTACTAGCGCTCTTTAGAAACCTTTAATTCACACAACAAATGACTAACAATCAATTGATAATCTTTAGTCAAAAATGTTCAATTTGGCTATGATTTTCAAGTGAAATTGTTCTATTTGCACTGTAGTATAGATTTCCCAAGATAAGAAGTACATACATTTGCTCCATGGATGTATTTTTAGTTAAAGGAAGATTATGCTAAAGAGTTTTTGGAGCAAACATAAATAATTCGGAAATGTAATTGCCTTTACAATAGCAGCTTTGGGACTGTAGTGTTTGTGTCAGTAGCACAATTTTTTTACCTGTGGAGAGGAAGTGTTACTTCTATGCTTTTTAAGATTTTGGTGAATAGAGACATCTTGGATGCTAATCTCTGAGAAATGCAATATTGCAGTGTTTTTAGTGAGATTCAATATATATTAATTTGAAACATTTCATAGGATTCAAAAGACACATTATGCACTAGCCGGGTCTCAAACCAAGGTCGCACGAATGATAATCTTGCATGATACCCCTACACTAGCACATTCTTAAAGAACTACATTCACATAAAAGAAGTCTTGCAATCAATTGTTAATCTCTAGTGAAAATTGTGCAATGTGACTGTGTTTTTCAAGTGAAGCTGAACTATCTCCACTGCCTTATAAGTTTCCCACAATAAGAAATACATATATTTACTCTTTGGATGTATTTTTTTTCAAGGAAAGATTTGATAATGACATTGTGGAGCAGATGTAAAAAATTAAGAAATATAATTGACTTCACAATTAAAGCTTTAACTCTTTAGTGTTTGTATCACTGGTACATTTTTTTTACCTGTGGAGAGAAAATGTTACCTCTATGCTTTTTAAGAATTTTGTGAATTGAGACATCTTCAAGGACTATCTCTGAGAAAAGCAATAAAGCTATGTTTTTTATACAGATTAATTATATATTAATTTAACAGATTTTATAGAATTCAAAAGACACACTTTTATGTGCTAGCTGGGACTCGAACCCAGGTCACAAGAATGGGAATCTTGCATGATACCCCTACACTACTAGCGCTTTTTAGCTACCTATAATTCACACAACAAATGACTAACAATCAATTGATGATCTTTAGTCAAAAATGTTCAATTTGGCTATGATTTTCAAGTGAAATTGTACTATTTGCATTGTTGTATAGATTTCCCAAGATAAGAAATACATATCTTTGCTCCATGGGTGTATTTTTAGTTCAAGGAAGATTGTGCTAAAGAGTTTGTGGAACAAACATAAATAATTCGGAAATGTAATTGCCTTTACAATAGCAGCTTTGGGTTTTTAGTGTTTGTGTCAGTAGCACATTTTTTTTACCTGTGGAGAGGAAATGTTACTATTATGCTTTTTAAGAATTTGGTGAATAGAGACATCTTTGAGGCTCATCTTTGAGAAATGCAATATTGTAATGTTTTTAATGAGATTCAATATATATTAATTTGAAAAATGTCCTAGGATTCAAAAAACACATTTTCATGCGCTAGCCGGGACTCGAACCCGGGTCGCAAGAATGGGAATCTTGCATGATACCCCTACACTACTAGCGCTCTTTAGAAACCTTTAATTCACACAACAAATGACTAACAATCAATTGATGATCTTTAGTCAAAAATGTTCAATTTGGCTATGATTTTCAAGTGAAATTGTACTATTTGCACTGTTGTATAGATTTCCCAAGATAAGAAATACATATCTTTGCTCCATGGATGTATTTTTAGTTCAAGGAAGATTGTGCTAAAGAGTTTGTGGAACAAATATAAATAATTCGGAAATGTAATTGCCTTTACAATAGCAGCATTGGGTCTTTAGTGTTTGTGTCAGTAGCACATTTTTTTTACCTGTGGAGAGGAAATGTTACTATTATGCTTTTTAAGAATTTGGTGAAAAGAGACATCTTGGAGGCTCATCTTTGAGAACTGCAATATTGTAATGTTTTTAGTGAGATTAAATATATATTATTTTGAAAAATGTCATAGGATTCAAAAAACACATTTTCATGCACTAGCCGGGACTCTAACCCGGGTCACAAGAATGGGAATCTTGCATGATACCCCTACACTACTAGCGCTCTTCTGAAACTTTTAATTCACATAACAAATGACTAACAATCAGTTGATAATCTTTAGTCAAAAATGTGCAATTTGGCTATGATTTTCAAGTGAAATTGTACTATTTGCACTGTAGTGTAGATTTCCCAAGATAAGAAGTACATACATTTTCTCCATGGATGTATTTTTAGTTCAAGGAAGATTGTGCTAAAGAGTTTGTGGAGCAAGTATAAATAATTCGGAAATGTTATTGCCTTTACAATAGCAGCATTGGGACTTTAGTGTTTGTGCCAGTAGCACAATTTTTTTACCTGTGGAGAGGAAGTGTTACTTCTATGCTTTTTAAGAATTTGGTGAATAGAGACATCTTGGATGCTAATCTCTGAGAAATGCAATATTGCAGTGTTTTTAGTGAGATTCAATATATATTAATTTGAAACATTTCATAGGATTCAAAAGACACATTATGCACTAGCCAGGTCTCAAACCAAGGTCGCACGAATGATAATCTTGCATGATACCCCTACACTAGCACATTCTTAAAGAACTACATTCACATAAAAGATGTCTTGCAATCAATTGTTAATCTCTAGTGAAAATTGTGCAATGTGACTGTGTTTTTCAAGAGAAGTTGAACTATCTCCACTGCCTTATAAGTTTCCCACAATAAGAAATACATATATTTACTCTTTGGATGTATTTTTTTTCAAGGAAAGATTTGATAATGACATTGTGGAGCAGATGTAAAAAATTAAGAAATATAATTGACTTCACAATTAAAGCTTTAACTCTTTAGTGTTTGTATCACTTGTACATTTTTTTACCTGTGGAGAGAAAATGTTACCTCTATGCTTTTTAAGAATTTTGTGAATTGAGACATCTTCAAGGACTATCTCTGAGAAAAGCAATAAAGCTATGTTTTTTATACATATTAATTATATATTAATTTAACAGATTTTATAGAATTCAAAAGACACACTTTTATGTGCTAGCTGGGACTCGAACCCAGGTCGCAAGAATGGGAATCTTGCATGATACCCCTACACTACTAGCGCTTTTTAGCTACCTATAATTCACACAACAAATGACTAACAATCAATTGATGATCTTTAGTCAAAAATGTTCAATTTGGCTATGATTTTCAAGTGAAATTGTACTATTTGCACTGTTGTATAGATTTCCCAAGATAAGAAATACATATCTTTGCTCCATGGATGTATTTTTACTTCAAGGAAGATTGTGCTAAAGAGTTTGTGGAACAAATGTAGTTAATTCGGAAATGTAATTGCCTTTACAATAGAAGCTTTGGGTCTTTAGTGTTTGTGTCCGTAGCACTTTTTTTTTTCACCTGTGGAGAGGAAATGTTACTATTATGCTTTTCAAGAATTTGGAGAATAGAGACATCTTAGAGGCTCATCTTTGAGAAATGCAATATTGTAATGTTTTTAGTGAGATTCAATATATATTAATTTGAAAAATGTCATAGGATTCAAAAAACACATTTTTATGCGCTAGCCGGGACTCGAACCCGGGTCGCAAGAATGGGAATCTTGCATGATACCCCTACACTACTAGCGCTCTTTAGAAACCTTTAATTCACACAACAAATGACTAACAATCAATTGATAATCTTTAGTCAAAAATGTTCAATTTGGCTATGATTTTCAAGTGAAATTGTTCTATTTGCACTGTAGTATAGATTTCCCAAGATAAGAAGTACATACATTTGCTCCATGGATGTATTTTTAGTTAAAGGAAGATTATGCTAAAGAGTTTTTGGAGCAAATATAAATAATTCGGAAATGTAATTGCCTTTACAATAGCAGCTTTGGGACTGTAGTGTTTGTGTCAGTAGCACAATTTTTTTACCTGTGGAGAGGAAGTGTTACTTCTATGCTTTTTAAGAATTTGGTGAATAGAGACATCTTGGATGCTAATCTCTGAGAAATGCAATATTGCAGTGTTTTTAGTGAGATTCAATATATATTAATTTGAAACATTTCATAGGATTCAAAAGACACATTATGCACTAGCCGGGTCTCAAACCAAGGTCGCACGAATGATAATCTTGCATGATACCCCTACACTAGCACATTCTTAAAGAACTACATTCACATAAAAGAAGTCTTGCAATCAATTGTTAATCTCTAGTGAAAATTGTGCAATGTGACTGTGTTTTTCAAGAGAAGCTGAACTATCTCCACTGCTTTATAAGTTTCCCACAATAAGAAATACATATATTTACTCTTTGGATGTATTTTTTTTCAAGGAAAGATTTGATAATGACATTGTGGAGCAGATGTAAAAAATTAAGAAATATAATTGACTTCACAATTAAAGCTTTAACTCTTTAGTGTTTGTATCACTGGTACATTTTTTTTACCTGTGGAGAGAAAATGTTACCTCTATGCTTTTTAAGAATTTTGTGAATTGAGACATCTTCAAGGACTATCTCTGAGAAAAGCAATAAAGATATGTTTTTTATACAGATTAATTATATATTAATTTAACAGATTTTAAAGAATTCAAAAGACACACTTTTATGTGCTAGCTGAGACTCGAACCCAGGTCGCAAGAATGGGAATCTTGCATGATACCCCTACACTACTAGCGCTTTTTAGCTACCTATAATTCACACAACAAATGACTAACAAGCAATTGATGATCTTTAGTCAAAAATGTTCAATTTGGCTATGATTTTCAAGTGAAATTGTACTATTTGCATTGTTGTATAGATTTCCCAAGATAAGAAATACATATCTTTGCTCCATGGATGTATTTTTAGTTCAAGGAAGATTGTGCTAAAGAGTTTGTGGAACAAACATAAATAATTCGGAAATGTAATTGCCTTTACAATAGCAGCTTTGGGTTTTTAGTGTTTGTGTCAGTAGCACATTTTTTTTACCTGTGGAGAGGAAATGTTACTATTATGCTTTTTAAGAATTTGGTGAATAGAGACATCTTTGAGGCTCATCTTTGAGAAATGCAATATTGTAATGTTTTTAATGAGATTCAATATATATTAATTTGAAAAATGTCCTAGGATTCAAAAAACACATTTTCATGCGCTAGCCGGGACTCGAACCCGGGTCGCAAAAATGGGAATCTTGCATGATACCCCTACACTACTAGCGCTCTTTAGAAACCTTTAATTCACACAACAAATGACTAACAATCAATTGATAATCTTTAGTCAAAAATGTTCAATTTGGCTATGATTTTCAAGTGAAATTGTTCTATTTGCACTGTAGTATAGATTTCCCAAGATAAGAAGTACATACATTTGCTCCATGGATGTATTTTTAGTTCAAGGAAGATTGTGCTAAAGAGTTTTTGGAGCAAATATAAATAATTCGGAAATGTAATTGCCTTTACAATAGCAGCTTTGGGACTTTAGTGTTTGTGTCAGTAGCACAATTTTTTTACCTGTGAGGAGGAAGTGTTACTTCTATGCTTTTTAAGAATTTGGTGAATAGAGACATCTTGGATGCTAATCTCTGAGAAATGCAATATTGCAGTGTTTTTAGTGAGATTCAATATATATTAATTTGAAACATTTCATAGGATTCAAAAGACTCATTATGCACTAGCCGGGTCTCAAACCAAGGTCGTACGAATGATAATCTTGCATGATACCCCTACACTAGCACATTCTTAAAGAACTACATTCACATAAAAGAAGTCTTGCAATCAATTGTTAATCTCTAGTGAAAATTGTGCAATGTGACTGTGTTTTTCAAGTGAAGTTGTACTATCTCCACTGCCTTATAAGTTTCCCACAATAAGAAATACATATATTTACTCTTTGGATGTATTTTTTTTCAAGGAAAGATTTGATAATGACATTGTGGAACAGATTTAAAAAATTAAGAATTATAATTGACTTCACAATTAAAGCTTAACTCTTTAGTGTTTGTATCACTGGTACATTTTTTTTTACCTGTGGAGAGAAAATGTTACCTCTATGCTTTTTAAGAATTTTGTGAATTGAGACATCTTCAAGGACTATCTCTGAGAAAAGCAATAAAGCTATGTTTTTTATACAGATTAATTATATATTAATTTAACAGATTTTATAGAATTCAAAAGACACACTTTTATGTGCTAGCTGGGACTCGAACCCAGGTCGCAAGAATGGGAATCTTGCATGTTACCCCTACTTTAATAGCGCTTTTTAGCTACCTATAATTCACACAACAAATGACTAACAATCAATTGATGATCTTTAGTCAAAAATGTTCAATTTGGCTATGATTTTCAAGTGAAATTGTACTTTTTGCACTGTTGTATAGATTTCCCAAGATAAGAAATACATATCTTTGCTCCATGGATGTATTTTTAGTTCAAGGAAGATTGTGCTAAAGAGTTTTTGGAACAAATGTAGTTAATTCGGAAATGTAATTGCCTTTACAATAGCAGCTTTGGGTCTTTAGTGTTTGTGTCCGTAGCACTTTTTTTTTACCTGTGGAGAGGAAATGTTACTATAATGCTTTTTAAGAATTTGGTGAATAGAGACATCTTGGAGACTCATCTTTGATAAATGAAATATTGTAATGTTTTTAGTGAGATTCAATATATATTAATTTGAAAAATGTCATAGGATTAAAAAAACACATTTTCATGCGCTAACCGGGACTCGAAGCCGTGTCGCAAGAATGGGAATCTTGCATGATACCCCTACACTACTAGCGCTTTTTAGCTACCTATAATTCACACAACAAATGACTAACAATCAATTGATGATCTTTAGTCAAAAATGTTCAATTTGGCTATGATTTTCAAGTGAAATTGTACTATTTGCACTGTTGTATAGATTTCCCAAGATAAGAAATACATATCTTTGCTCCATGGATGTATTTTTAGTTCAAGGAAGATTGTGCTAAAGAGTTTGTGGAGCAAGTATAAATAATTCGGAAATGTTATTGCCTTTACAATAGCAGCATTGGGACTTTAGTGTTTGTGCCAGTAGCACAATTTTTTTACCTGTGGAGAGGAAGTGTTACTTCTATGCTTTTTAAGAATTTGGTGAATAGAGACATCTTGGATGCTAATCTCTGAGAAATGCAATATTGCAGTGTTTTTAGTGAGATTCAATATATATTAATTTGAAACATTTCATAGGATTCAAAAGACACATTATGCACTAGCCAGGTCTCAAACCAAGGTCGCACGAATGATAATCTTGCATGATACCCCTACACTAGCACATTCTTAAAGAACTACATTCACATAAAAGATGTCTTGCAATCAATTGTTAATCTCTAGTGAAAATTGTGCAATGTGACTGTGTTTTTCAAGAGAAGTTGAACTATCTCCACTGCCTTATAAGTTTCCCACAATAAGAAATACATATATTTACTCTTTGGATGTATTTTTTTTCAAGGAAAGATTTGATAATGACATTGTGGAGCAGATGTAAAAAATTAAGAAATATAATTGACTTCACAATTAAAGCTTTAACTCTTTAGTGTTTGTATCACTTGTACATTTTTTTACCTGTGGAGAGAAAATGTTACCTCTATGCTTTTTAAGAATTTTGTGAATTGAGACATCTTCAAGGACTATCTCTGAGAAAAGCAATAAAGCTATGTTTTTTATACATATTAATTATATATTAATTTAACAGATTTTATAGAATTCAAAAGACACACTTTTATGTGCTAGCTGGGACTCGAACCCAGGTCGCAAGAATGGGAATCTTGCATGATACCCCTACACTACTAGCGCTTTTTAGCTACCTATAATTCACACAACAAATGACTAACAATCAATTGATGATCTTTAGTCAAAAATGTTCAATTTGGCTATGATTTTCAAGTGAAATTGTACTATTTGCACTGTTGTATAGATTTCCCAAGATAAGAAATACATATCTTTGCTCCATGGATGTATTTTTACTTCAAGGAAGATTGTGCTAAAGAGTTTGTGGAACAAATGTAGTTAATTCGGAAATGTAATTGCCTTTACAATAGAAGCTTTGGGTCTTTAGTGTTTGTGTCCGTAGCACTTTTTTTTTTCACCTGTGGAGAGGAAATGTTACTATTATGCTTTTCAAGAATTTGGAGAATAGAGACATCTTAGAGGCTCATCTTTGAGAAATGCAATATTGTAATGTTTTTAGTGAGATTCAATATATATTAATTTGAAAAATGTCATAGGATTCAAAAAACACATTTTTATGCGCTAGCCGGGACTCGAACCCGGGTCGCAAGAATGGGAATCTTGCATGATACCCCTACACTACTAGCGCTCTTTAGAAACCTTTAATTCACACAACAAATGACTAACAATCAATTGATAATCTTTAGTCAAAAATGTTCAATTTGGCTATGATTTTCAAGTGAAATTGTTCTATTTGCACTGTAGTATAGATTTCCCAAGATAAGAAGTACATACATTTGCTCCATGGATGTATTTTTAGTTAAAGGAAGATTATGCTAAAGAGTTTTTGGAGCAAATATAAATAATTCGGAAATGTAATTGCCTTTACAATAGCAGCTTTGGGACTGTAGTGTTTGTGTCAGTAGCACAATTTTTTTACCTGTGGAGAGGAAGTGTTACTTCTATGCTTTTTAAGAATTTGGTGAATAGAGACATCTTGGATGCTAATCTCTGAGAAATGCAATATTGCAGTGTTTTTAGTGAGATTCAATATATATTAATTTGAAACATTTCATAGGATTCAAAAGACACATTATGCACTAGCCGGGTCTCAAACCAAGGTCGCACGAATGATAATCTTGCATGATACCCCTACACTAGCACATTCTTAAAGAACTACATTCACATAAAAGAAGTCTTGCAATCAATTGTTAATCTCTAGTGAAAATTGTGCAATGTGACTGTGTTTTTCAAGAGAAGCTGAACTATCTCCACTGCCTTATAAGTTTCCCACAATAAGAAATACATATATTTACTCTTTGGATGTATTTTTTTTCAAGGAAAGATTTGATAATGACATTGTGGAGCAGATGTAAAAAATTAAGAAATATAATTGACTTCACAATTAAAGCTTTAACTCTTTAGTGTTTGTATCACTGGTACATTTTTTTTACCTGTGGAGAGAAAATGTTACCTCTATGCTTTTTAAGAATTTTGTGAATTGAGACATCTTCAAGGACTATCTCTGAGAAAAGCAATAAAGATATGTTTTTTATACAGATTAATTATATATTAATTTAACAGATTTTAAAGAATTCAAAAGACACACTTTTATGTGCTAGCTGAGACTCGAACCCAGGTCGCAAGAATGGGAATCTTGCATGATACCCCTACACTACTAGCGCTTTTTAGCTACCTATAATTCACACAACAAATGACTAACAAGCAATTGATGATCTTTAGTCAAAAATGTTCAATTTGGCTATGATTTTCAAGTGAAATTGTACTATTTGCATTGTTGTATAGATTTCCCAAGATAAGAAATACATATCTTTGCTCCATGGATGTATTTTTAGTTCAAGGAAGATTGTGCTAAAGAGTTTGTGGAACAAACATAAATAATTCGGAAATGTAATTGCCTTTACAATAGCAGCTTTGGGTTTTTAGTGTTTGTGTCAGTAGCACATTTTTTTTACCTGTGGAGAGGAAATGTTACTATTATGCTTTTTAAGAATTTGGTGAATAGAGACATCTTTGAGGCTCATCTTTGAGAAATGCAATATTGTAATGTTTTTAATGAGATTCAATATATATTAATTTGAAAAATGTCCTAGGATTCAAAAAACACATTTTCATGCGCTAGCCGGGACTCGAACCCGGGTCGCAAAAATGGGAATCTTGCATGATACCCCTACACTACTAGCGCTCTTTAGAAACCTTTAATTCACACAACAAATGACTAACAATCAATTGATAATCTTTAGTCAAAAATGTTCAATTTGGCTATGATTTTCAAGTGAAATTGTTCTATTTGCACTGTAGTATAGATTTCCCAAGATAAGAAGTACATACATTTGCTCCATGGATGTATTTTTAGTTCAAGGAAGATTGTGCTAAAGAGTTTTTGGAGCAAATATAAATAATTCGGAAATGTAATTGCCTTTACAATAGCAGCTTTGGGACTTTAGTGTTTGTGTCAGTAGCACAATTTTTTTACCTGTGAGGAGGAAGTGTTACTTCTATGCTTTTTAAGAATTTGGTGAATAGAGACATCTTGGATGCTAATCTCTGAGAAATGCAATATTGCAGTGTTTTTAGTGAGATTCAATATATATTAATTTGAAACATTTCATAGGATTCAAAAGACTCATTATGCACTAGCCGGGTCTCAAACCAAGGTCGTACGAATGATAATCTTGCATGATACCCCTACACTAGCACATTCTTAAAGAACTACATTCACATAAAAGAAGTCTTGCAATCAATTGTTAATCTCTAGTGAAAATTGTGCAATGTGACTGTGTTTTTCAAGTGAAGTTGTACTATCTCCACTGCCTTATAAGTTTCCCACAATAAGAAATACATATATTTACTCTTTGGATGTATTTTTTTTCAAGGAAAGATTTGATAATGACATTGTGGAACAGATTTAAAAAATTAAGAATTATAATTGACTTCACAATTAAAGCTTAACTCTTTAGTGTTTGTATCACTGGTACATTTTTTTTTACCTGTGGAGAGAAAATGTTACCTCTATGCTTTTTAAGAATTTTGTGAATTGAGACATCTTCAAGGACTATCTCTGAGAAAAGCAATAAAGCTATGTTTTTTATACAGATTAATTATATATTAATTTAACAGATTTTATAGAATTCAAAAGACACACTTTTATGTGCTAGCTGGGACTCGAACCCAGGTCGCAAGAATGGGAATCTTGCATGTTACCCCTACTTTAATAGCGCTTTTTAGCTACCTATAATTCACACAACAAATGACTAACAATCAATTGATGATCTTTAGTCAAAAATGTTCAATTTGGCTATGATTTTCAAGTGAAATTGTACTTTTTGCACTGTTGTATAGATTTCCCAAGATAAGAAATACATATCTTTGCTCCATGGATGTATTTTTAGTTCAAGGAAGATTGTGCTAAAGAGTTTTTGGAACAAATGTAGTTAATTCGGAAATGTAATTGCCTTTACAATAGCAGCTTTGGGTCTTTAGTGTTTGTGTCCGTAGCACTTTTTTTTTACCTGTGGAGAGGAAATGTTACTATAATGCTTTTTAAGAATTTGGTGAATAGAGACATCTTGGAGACTCATCTTTGATAAATGAAATATTGTAATGTTTTTAGTGAGATTCAATATATATTAATTTGAAAAATGTCATAGGATTAAAAAAACACATTTTCATGCGCTAACCGGGACTCGAAGCCGTGTCGCAAGAATGGGAATCTTGCATGATACCCCTACACTACTAGCGCTTTTTAGCTACCTATAATTCACACAACAAATGACTAACAATCAATTGATGATCTTTAGTCAAAAATGTTCAATTTGGCTATGATTTTCAAGTGAAATTGTACTATTTGCACTGTTGTATAGATTTCCCAAGATAAGAAATACATATCTTTGCTCCATGGATGTATTTTTAGTTCAAGGAAGATTGTGCTAAAGAGTTTGTGGAACAAATATAAATAATTCGGAAATGTAATTGCCTTTACAATAGCAGCTTTGGGTCTTTAGTGTTTGTGTCAGTAGCACATTTTTTTTACCTGTGGAGAGGAAGTGTTACTTCTATGCTTTTTAAGAATTTGGTGAATAGAGACATCTTGGATGCTAATCTCTGAGAAATGCAATATTGCAGTGTTTTTAGTGAGATTCAATATATATTAATTTGAAACATTTCATAGGATTCAAAAGACACATTATGCACTAGCCAGGTCTCAAACCAAGGTCGCACGAATGATAATCTTGCATGATACCCCTACACTAGCACATTCTTAAAGAACTACATTCACATAAAAGATGTCTTGCAATCAATTGTTAATCTCTAGTGAAAATTGTGCAATGTGACTGTGTTTTTCAAGTGAAGTTGTACTATCTCCACTGCCTTATAAGTTTCCCACAATAAGAAATACATATATTTACTCTTTGGATGTATTTTTTTTCAAGGAAAGATTTGATAATGACATTGTGGAGCAGATGTAAAAAATTAAGAAATATAATTGACTTCACAATTAAAGCTTTAACTCTTTAGTGTTTGTATCACTGGTACATTTTTTTTACCTGTGGAGAGAAAATGTTACCTCTATGCTTTTTAAGAATTTTGTGAATTGAGACATCTTCAAGGACTATCTCTGAGAAAAGCAATAAAGATATGTTTTTTATACATATTAATTATATATTAATTTAACAGATTTTATAGAATTCAAAAGACACACTTTTATGTGCTAGCTGGGACTCGAACCCAGGTCGCAAGAATGGGAATCTTGCATGTTACCCCTACTTTAATAGCGCTTTCTAGCTACCTATAATTCACACAACAAATGACTAACAATCAATTGATGATCTTTAGTCAAAAATGTTCAATTTGGCTATGATTTTCAAGTGAAATTGTACTATTTGCACTGTTGTATAGATTTCCCAAGATAAGAAATACATATCTTTGCTCCATGGATGTATTTTTAGTTCAAGGAAGATTGTGCTAAAGAGTTTTTGGAACAAATGTAGTTAATTCGGAAATGTAATTGCCTTTACAATAGCAGCTTTGGGTCTTTAGTGTTTGTGTCCGTAGCACTTTTTTTTTACCTGTGGAGAGGAAATGTTACTATAATGCTTTTTAAGAATTTGGTGAATAGAGACATCTTGGAGACTCATCTTTGATAAATGCAATATTGTAATGTTTTTAGTGAGATTCAATATATATTAATTTGAAAAATGTCATAGGATTAAAAAAACACATTTTCATGCGCTAACCGGGACTCGAAGCCGGGTCGCAAGAATGGGAATGTTGCATGATACCCCTACACTACTAGCGCTTTTTAGCTACCTATAATTCACACAACAAATGACTAACAATCAATTGATGATCTTTAGTCAAAAATGTTCAATTTGGCTATGATTTTCAAGTGAAATTGTACTATTTGCACTGTTGTATAGATTTCCCAAAATAAGAAATACATATCTTTGCTCCATGGATGTATTTTTAGTTCAAGGAAGATTGTGCTAAAGAGTTTGTGGAACAAATATAAATAATTCGGAAATGTAATTGCCTTTACAATAGCAGCTTTGGGTCTTTAGTGTTTGTGTCAGTAGCACATTTTTTTTACCTGTGGAGAGGAAATGTTACTATTATGCTTTTTAAGAATTTGGTGAATAGAGACATCTTGGAGGCTCATCTTTGAGAAATGCAATATTGTAATGTTTTTAGTGAGATTCAATATATATTATTTTGAAAAATGTCATAGGATTCAAAAAACACATTTTCATGCACTAGCCGGGACTCTAACCCGGGTCACAAGAATGGGAATCTTGCATGATACCCCTACACTACTAGCGCTCTTCAGAAACTTTTAATTCACATAACAAATGACTAACAATCAGTTGATAATCTTTAGTCAAAAATGTGCAATTTGGCTATGATTTTCAAGTGAAATTGTACTATTTGCACTGTAGTATAGATTTCCCAAGATAAGAAGTACATACATTTTCTCCATGGATGTATTTTTAGTTCAAGGAAGATTGTGCTAAAGAGTTTGTGGAGCAAATATAAATAATTCGGAAATGTTATTGCCTTTACAATAGCAGCTTTGGGACTTTAGTGTTTGTGCCAGTAGCACAATTTTTTTACCTGTGGAGAGGAAGTGTTACTTCTATGCTTTTTAAGAATTTGGTGAATAGAGACATCTTGGATGCTAATCTCTGAGAAATGCAATATTGCAGTGTTTTTAGTGAGATTCAATATATATTAATTTGAAACATTTCATAGGATTCAAAAGACACATTATGCACTAGCCAGGTCTCAAACCAAGGTCGCACGAATGATAATCTTGCATGATACCCCTACACTAGCACATTCTTAAAGAACTACATTCACATAAAAGATGTCTTGCAATCAATTGTTAATCTCTAGTGAAAATTGTGCAATGTGACTGTGTTTTTCAAGTGAAGTTGTACTATCTCCACTGCCTTATAAGTTTCCCACAATAAGAAATACATATATTAACTCTTTGGATGTATTTTTTTTCAAGGAAAGATTTGATAATGACATTGTGGAGCAGATGTAAAAAATTAAGAAATATAATTGACTTCACAATTAAAGCTTTAACTCTTTAGTGTTTGTATCACTGGTACATTTTTTTTACCTGTGGAGAGAAAATGTTACCTCTATGCTTTTTAAGAATTTTGTGAATTGAGACATCTTCAAGGACTATCTCTGAGAAAAGCAATAAAGATATGTTTTTTATACATATTAATTATATATTAATTTAACAGATTTTATAGAATTCAAAAGACACACTTTTATGTGCTAGCTGGGACTCGAACCCAGGTCGCAAGAATGGGAATCTTGCATGATACCCCTACACTACTAGCGCTTTTTAGCTACCTATAATTCACACAACAAATGACTAACAATCAATTGATGATCTTTAGTCAAAAATGTTCAATTTGGCTATGATTTTCAAGTGAAATTGTACTATTTGCACTGTTGTATAGATTTCCCAAGATAAGAAATACATATCTTTGCTCCATGGATGTATATTTACTTCAAGGAAGATTGTGCTAAAGAGTTTGTGGAACAAATGTAGTTAATTCGGAAATGTAATTGCCTTTACGATAGAAGCTTTGGGTCTTTAGTGTTTGTGTCCGTAGCACTTTTTTTTTACCTGTGGAGAGGAAAGGTTACTATTATGCTTTTCAAGAATTTGGAGAATAGAGACATCTTAGAGGCTCATCTTTGAGAAATGCAATATTGTAATGTTTTTAGTGAGATTCAATATATATTAATTTGAAAAATGTCATAGGATTCAAAAAACACATTTTTATGCGCTAGCCGGGACTCGAACCCGGGTCGCAAGAACGGGAATCTTGCATGATACCCCTACACTACTAGCGCTCTTTAGAAACCTTTAATTCACACAACAAATGACAAACAATCAATTGATAATCTTTAGTCAAAAATGTTCAATTTGGCTATGATTTTCAAGTGAAATTGTTCTATTTGCACTGTAGTATAGATTTCCCAAGATAAGAAGTACATACATTTGCTCCATGGATGTATTTTTAGTTAAAGGAAGATTATGCTAAAGAGTTTTTGGAGCAAATATAAATAATTCGGAAATGTAATTGCCTTTACAATAGCAGCTTTGGGACTGTAGTGTTTGTGTCAGTAGCACAATTTTTTTACCTGTGGAGAGGAAGTGTTACTTCTATGCTTTTTAAGAATTTGGTGAATAGAGACATCTTGGATGCTAATCTCTGAGAAATGCAATATTGCAGTGTTTTTAGTGAGATTCAATATATATTAATTTGAAACATTTCATAGGATTCATAAGACACATTATGCACTAGCCGGGTCTCAAACCAAGGTCGCACGAATGATAATCTTGCATGATACCCCTACACTAGCACATTCTTAAAGAACTACATTCACATAAAAGAAGTCTTGCAATCAATTGTTAATCTCTAGTGAAAATTGTGCAATGTGACTGTGTTTTTCAAGTGAAGCTGAACTATCTCCACTGCCTTATAAGTTTCCCACAATAAGAAATACATATATTTACTCTTTGGATGTATTTTTTTTCAAGGAAAGATTTGATAATGACATTGTGGAGCAGATGTAAAAAATTAAGAAATATAATTGACTTCACAATTAAAGCTTTAACTCTTTAGTGTTTGTATCACTGGTACATTTTTTTTACCTGTGGAGAGAAAATGTTACCTCTATGCTTTTTAAGAATTTTGTGAATTGAGACATCTTCAAGGACTATCTCTGAGAAAAGCAATAAAGCTATGTTTTTTATACAGATTAATTATATATTAATTTAACAGATTTTATAGAATTCAAAAGACACACTCTTATGTGCTAGCTGGGACTCGAACCCAGGTCGCAAGAATGGGAATCTTGCATGATACCCCTACACTACTAGCGCTTTTTAGCTACCTATAATTCACACAACAAATGACTAACAATCAATTGATGATCTTTAGTCAAAAATGTTCAATTTGGCTATGATTTTCAAGTGAAATTGTTCTATTTGCATTGTTGTAGAGATTTCCCAAGATAAGAAATACATATCTTTGCTCCATGGATGTATTTTTAGTTCAAGGAAGATTGTGCTAAAGAGTTTGTGGAACAAACATAAATAATTCGGAAATGTAATTGCCTTTACAATAGCAGCTTTGGGTTTTTAGTGTTTGTGTCAGTAGCACATTTTTTTTACCTGTGGAGAGGAAATGTTACTATTATGCTTTTTAAGAATTTGGTGAATAGAGACATCTTTGAGGCTCATCTTTGAGAAATGCAATATTGTAATGTTTTTAATGAGATTCAATATATATTAATTTGAAAAATGTCCTAGGATTCAAAAAACACATTTTCATGCGCTAGCCGGGACTCGAACCCGGGTCGCAAGAATGGGAATCTTGCATGATACCCCTACACTACTAGCACTCTTTAGAAACCTTTAATTCACACAACAAATGACTAACAATCAATTGATAATCTTTAGTCAAAAATGTTCAATTTGGCTATGATTTTCAAGTGAAATTGTTCTATTTGCACTGTAGTATAGATTTCCCAAGATAAGAAGTACATACATTTGCTCCATGGATGTATTTTTAGTTCAAGGAAGATTGTGCTAAAGAGTTTTTGGAGCAAATATAAATAATTCGGAAATGTAATTGCCTTTACAATAGCAGCTTTGGGACTTTAGTGTTTGTGTCAGTAGCACAATTTTTTTACCTGTGGAGAGGAAGTGTTACTTCTATGCTTTTTAAGAATTTGGTGAATAGAGACATCTTGGATGCTAATCTCTGAGAAATGCAATATTGCAGTGTTTTTAGTGAGATTCAATATATATTAATTTGAAACATTTCATAGGATTCAAAAGACACATTATGCACTAGCCAGGTCTCAAACCAAGGTCGCACGAATGATAATCTTGCATGATACCCCTACACTAGCACATTCTTAAAGAACTACATTCACATAAAAGAAGTCTTACAATCAATTGTTAATCTCTAGTGAAAATTGTGCAATGTGATTGTGTTTTTCAAGTGAAGTTGTACTATCTCCACTGCCTTATAAGTTTCCCACAATAAGAAATACATATATTTAATCTTTGGATGCATTTTTTTTCAAGGAAAGATTTGATAATGACATTGTGGAGCAGATGTAAAAAATTAAGAAATATAATTGACTTCACAATTAAAGCTTTAACTCTTTAGTGTCTGTATCACTGGTACATTTTTTTTACCTGTGTAGAGAAAATGTTACCTCTATGCTTTTTAAGAATTTTGTGAATTGAGACATCTTCAAGGACTATCTCTGAGAAAAGCAATAAAGCTATGTTTTTTATACAGATTAATTATATATTAATTTAACAGATTTTATAGAATTCAAAAGACACACTTTTATGCGCTAGCTGGGACTCGAACCCAGGTCGCAAGAATGGGAATCTTGCATGATACCCCTACACTACTAGCGCTTTTTAGCTACCTATAATTCACACAACAAATGACTAACAATCAATTGATGATCTTTAGTCAAAAATGTTCAATTTGGCTATGATTTTCAAGTGAAATTGTACTATTTGCACTGTTGTATAGATTTCCCAAGATAAGAAATACATATCTTTGCTCCATGGATGTATTTTTAGTTCAAGGAAGATTGTGCTAAAGAGTTTTTGTAACAAATGTAGTTAATTCGGAAATGTAATTGCCTTTACAATAGCAGCTTTGGGTCTTTAGTGTTTGTGTCCATAGCACTATTTTTTTACCTGTGGAGAGGAAATGTTACTATTATGCTTTTTAAGAATTTGGTGAATAGAGACATCTTGGAGGCTCATCTTTGAGAAATGCAATATTGTAATGTTTTTAGTGAGATTCAATATATATTCATTTGAAAAATGTCATAGGATTCAAAAAACACATTTTCATGCGCTAGCCGGGACTCTAACCGGGTCACAAGAATGGGAATCTTGCTTGATACCCCTACACTACTAGCGCTCTTTAGAAACTTTTAATTCACATAACAAATGACTAACAATCAATTGATGATCTTTAGTCAAAAATGTTCAATTTGGCTATGATTTTCAAGTGAAATTGTACTATTTGCACTGTTGTATAGATTTCCCAAGATAAGAAGTACATACATTTTCTCCATGGATGTATTTTTAGTTCAAGGAGGATTGTGCTAAAGAGTTAGTGGAGAAAATACAAATAATTCGGAAATGTTATTGCCTTTACAATAGCAGCTTTGGGACTTTAGTGTTTGTGCCAGTAGCACAATTTTTTTACCTGTGGAGAGGAAGTGTTACTTCTATGCTTTTTAAGAATTTGGTGAATAGAGACATCTTGGATGCTAATCTCTGAGAAATGCAATATTGCAGTGTTTTTAGTGAGATTCAATATATATTAATTTGAAACATTTCATAGGATTCAAAAGACACATTATGCACTAGCCGGGTCTCAAACCAAGGTCGCACGAATGATAATCTTGCATGATACCCCTACACTAGCACATTCTTAAAGAACTACATTCACATAAAAGAAGTCTTGCAATCAATTGTTAATCTCTAGTGAAAATTGTGCAATGTGACTGTGTTTTTCAAGTGAAGTTGTACTATCTCCACTGCCTTATAAGTTTCCCACAATAAGAAATACATATATTAACTCTTTGGATGTATTTTTTTTCAAGGAAAGATTTGATAATGACATTGTGGAGCAGATTTAAAAAATTAAGAAATATAATTGACTTCACAATTAAAGCTTTAACTCTTTAGTGTTTGTATCACTGGTACATTTTTTTTTACCTGTGGAGAGAAAATGTTACCTCTATGCTTTTTAAGAATTTTGTGAATTGAGACATCTTCAAGGACTATCTCTGAGAAAAGCAATAAAGCTATGTTTTTAATACAGATTAATTATATATTAATTTAACAGATTTTATAGAATTCAAAAGACACACTTTTATGTGCTAGCTGGGACTCGAACCCAGGTCGCAAAAATGGGAATCTTGCATGATACCCCTACACTACTAGCGCTTTTTAGCTACCTATAATTCACACAACAAATGACTAACAATCAATTGATGATCTTTAGTCAAAAATGTTCAATTTGGCTATGATTTTCAAGTGAAATTGTACTATTTGCACTGTTGTATAGATTTCCCAAGATAAGAAATACATATCTTTGCTCCATGGATGTATATTTACTTCAAGGAAGATTGTGCTAAAGAGTTTGTGGAACAAATGTAGTTAATTCGGAAATGTAATTGCCTTTACAATAGAAGCTTTGGGTCTTTAGTGTTTGTGTCCGTAGCACTTTTTTTTTACCTGTGGAGAGGAAATGTTACTATTATGCTTTTCAAGAATTTGGAGAATAGAGACATCTTAGAGGCTCATCTTTGAGAAATGCAATATTGTAATGTTTGTAGTGAGATTCAATATATATTAATTTGAAAAATGTCATAGGATTCAAAAAACAAATTTTTATGCGCTAGCCGGGACTCGAACCCGGGTCGCAAGAATGGGAATCTTGCATGATACCCCTACACTACTAGCGCTCTTTAGAAACCTTTAATTCACACAACAAATGACTAACAATCAATTGATAATCTTTAGTCAAAAATGTTCAATTTGGCTATGATTTTCAAGTGAAATTGTTCTATTTGCACTGTAGTATAGATTTCCCAAGATAAGAAGTACATACATTTGCTCCATGGATGTATTTTTAGTTAAAGGAAGATTATGCTAAAGAGTTTGTGGAGCAAATATAAATAATTCGGAAATGTTATTGCCTTTACAATAGCAGCTTTGGGACTGTAGTGTTTGTGTCAGTAGCACAATTTTTTTACCTGTGGAGAGGAAGTGTTACTTCTATGCTTTTTAAGAATTTGGTGAATAGAGACATCTTGGATGCTAATCTCTGAGAAATGCAATATTGCAGTGTTTTTAGTGAGATTCAATATATATTAATTTGAAACATTTCATAGGATTCAAAAGACACATTATGCACTAGCCGGGTCTCAAACCAAGGTCGCACGAATGATAATCTTGCATGATACCCCTACACTAGCACATTCTTAAAGAACTACATTCACATAAAAGAAGTCTTGCAATCAATTGTTAATCTCTAGTGAAAATTGTGCAATGTGACTGTGTTTTTCAAGTGAAGCTGAACTATCTCCACTGCCTTATAAGTTTCCCACAATAAGAAATACATATATTTACTCTTTGGATGTATTTTTTTTCAAGGAAAGATTTGATAATGACATTGTGGAGCAGATGTAAAAAATTAAGAAATATAATTGACTTCACAATTAAAGCTTTAATTCTTTAGTGTTTGTATCACTGGTACATTTTTTTTACCTGTGGAGAGAAAATGTTACCTCTATGCTTTTTAAGAATTTTGTGAATTGAGACATCTTCAAGGACTATCTCTGAGAAAAGCAATAAAGCTATGTTTTTTATACAGATTAATTATATATTAATTTAACAGATTTTATAGAATTCAAAAGACACACTTTTATGTGCTAGCTGGGACTCGAACCCAGGTCGCAAGAATGGGAATCTTGCATGATACCCCTACACTACTAGCGCTTTTTAGCTACCTATAATTCACACAACAAATGACTAACAATCAATTGATGATCTTTAGTCAAAAATGTTCAATTTGGCTATGATTTTCAAGTGAAATTGTACTATTTGCATTGTTGTATAGATTTCCCAAGATAAGAAATACATATCTTTGCTCCATGGGTGTATTTTTAGTTCAAGGAAGATTGTGCTAAAGAGTTTGTGGAACAAACATAAATAATTCGGAAATGTAATTGCCTTTACAATAGCAGCTTTGGGTTTTTAGTGTTTGTGTCAGTAGCACATTTTTTTTACCTGTGGAGAGGAAATGTTACTATTATGCTTTTTAAGAATTTGGTGAATAGAGACATCTTTGAGGCTCATCTTTGAGAAATGCAATATTGTAATGTTTTTAATGAGATTCAATATATATTAATTTGAAAAATGTCCTAGGATTCAAAAAACACATTTTCATGCGCTAGCCGGGACTCGAACCCGGGTCGCAAGAATGGGAATCTTGCATGATACCCCTACACTACTAGCGCTCTTTAGAAACCTTTAATTCACACAACAAATGACTAACAATCAATTGATGATCTTTAGTCAAAAATGTTCAATTTGGCTATGATTTTCAAGTGAAATTGTACTATTTGCACTGTTGTATAGATTTCCCAAGATAAGAAATACATATCTTTGCTCCATGGATGTATTTTTAGTTCAAGGAAGATTGTGCTAAAGAGTTTGTGGAACAAATATAAATAATTCGGAAATGTAATTGCCTTTACAATAGCAGCATTGGGTCTTTAGTGTTTGTGTCAGTAGCACATTTTTTTTACCTGTGGAGAGGAAATGTTACTATTATGCTTTTTAAGAATTTGGTGAAAAGAGACATCTTGGAGGCTCATCTTTGAGAACTGCAATATTGTAATGTTTTTAGTGAGATTAAATATATATTATTTTGAAAAATGTCATAGGATTCAAAAAACACATTTTCATGCACTAGCCGGGACTCTAACCCGGGTCACAAGAATGGGAATCTTGCATGATACCCCTACACTACTAGCGCTCTTCTGAAACTTTTAATTCACATAACAAATGACTAACAATCAGTTGATAATCTTTAGTCAAAAATGTGCAATTTGGCTATGATTTTCAAGTGAAATTGTACTATTTGCACTGTAGTGTAGATTTCCCAAGATAAGAAGTACATACATTTTCTCCATGGATGTATTTTTAGTTCAAGGAAGATTGTGCTAAAGAGTTTGTGGAGCAAGTATAAATAATTCGGAAATGTTATTGCCTTTACAATAGCAGCATTGGGACTTTAGTGTTTGTGCCAGTAGCACAATTTTTTTACCTGTGGAGAGGAAGTGTTACTTCTATGCTTTTTAAGAATTTGGTGAATAGAGACATCTTGGATGCTAATCTCTGAGAAATGCAATATTGCAGTGTTTTTAGTGAGATTCAATATATATTAATTTGAAACATTTCATAGGATTCAAAAGACACATTATGCACTAGCCAGGTCTCAAACCAAGGTCGCACGAATGATAATCTTGCATGATACCCCTACACTAGCACATTCTTAAAGAACTACATTCACATAAAAGATGTCTTGCAATCAATTGTTAATCTCTAGTGAAAATTGTGCAATGTGACTGTGTTTTTCAAGAGAAGTTGAACTATCTCCACTGCCTTATAAGTTTCCCACAATAAGAAATACATATATTTACTCTTTGGATGTATTTTTTTTCAAGGAAAGATTTGATAATGACATTGTGGAGCAGATGTAAAAAATTAAGAAATATAATTGACTTCACAATTAAAGCTTTAACTCTTTAGTGTTTGTATCACTTGTACATTTTTTTACCTGTGGAGAGAAAATGTTACCTCTATGCTTTTTAAGAATTTTGTGAATTGAGACATCTTCAAGGACTATCTCTGAGAAAAGCAATAAAGCTATGTTTTTTATACATATTAATTATATATTAATTTAACAGATTTTATAGAATTCAAAAGACACACTTTTATGTGCTAGCTGGGACTCGAACCCAGGTCGCAAGAATGGGAATCTTGCATGATACCCCTACACTACTAGCGCTTTTTAGCTACCTATAATTCACACAACAAATGACTAACAATCAATTGATGATCTTTAGTCAAAAATGTTCAATTTGGCTATGATTTTCAAGTGAAATTGTACTATTTGCACTGTTGTATAGATTTCCCAAGATAAGAAATACATATCTTTGCTCCATGGATGTATTTTTACTTCAAGGAAGATTGTGCTAAAGAGTTTGTGGAACAAATGTAGTTAATTCGGAAATGTAATTGCCTTTACAATAGAAGCTTTGGGTCTTTAGTGTTTGTGTCCGTAGCACTTTTTTTTTTCACCTGTGGAGAGGAAATGTTACTATTATGCTTTTCAAGAATTTGGAGAATAGAGACATCTTAGAGGCTCATCTTTGAGAAATGCAATATTGTAATGTTTTTAGTGAGATTCAATATATATTAATTTGAAAAATGTCATAGGATTCAAAAAACACATTTTTATGCGCTAGCCGGGACTCGAACCCGGGTCGCAAGAATGGGAATCTTGCATGATACCCCTACAGTACTAGCGCTCTTTAGAAACCTTTAATTCACACAACAAATGACTAACAATCAATTGATAATCTTTAGTCAAAAATGTTCAATTTGGCTATGATTTTCAAGTGAAATTGTTCTATTTGCACTGTAGTATAGATTTCCCAAGATAAGAAGTACATACATTTGCTCCATGGATGTATTTTTAGTTAAAGGAAGATTATGCTAAAGAGTTTTTGGAGCAAATATAAATAATTCGGAAATGTAATTGCCTTTACAATAGCAGCTTTGGGACTGTAGTGTTTGTGTCAGTAGCACAATTTTTTTACCTGTGGAGAGGAAGTGTTACTTCTATGCTTTTTAAGAATTTGGTGAATAGAGACATCTTGGATGCTAATCTCTGAGAAATGCAATATTGCAGTGTTTTTAGTGAGATTCAATATATATTAATTTGAAACATTTCATAGGATTCAAAAGACACATTATGCACTAGCCGGGTCTCAAACCAAGGTCGCACGAATGATAATCTTGCATGATACCCCTACACTAGCACATTCTTAAAGAACTACATTCACATAAAAGAAGTCTTGCAATCAATTGTTAATCTCTAGTGAAAATTGTGCAATGTGACTGTGTTTTTCAAGAGAAGCTGAACTATCTCCACTGCCTTATAAGTTTCCCACAATAAGAAATACATATATTTACTCTTTGGATGTATTTTTTTTCAAGGAAAGATTTGATAATGACATTGTGGAGCAGATGTAAAAAATTAAGAAATATAATTGACTTCACAATTAAAGCTTTAACTCTTTAGTGTTTGTATCACTGGTACATTTTTTTTACCTGTGGAGAGAAAATGTTACCTCTATGCTTTTTAAGAATTTTGTGAATTGAGACATCTTCAAGGACTATCTCTGAGAAAAGCAATAAAGATATGTTTTTTATACAGATTAATTATATATTAATTTAACAGATTTTAAAGAATTCAAAAGACACACTTTTATGTGCTAGCTGAGACTCGAACCCAGGTTGCAAGAATGGGAATATTGCATGATACCCCTACACTACTAGCGCTTTTTAGCTACCTATAATTCACACAACAAATGACTAACAAGCAATTGATGATCTTTAGTCAAAAATGTTCAATTTGGCTATGATTTTCAAGTGAAATTGTACTATTTGCATTGTTGTATAGATTTCCCAAGATAAGAAATACATATCTTTGCTCCATGGATGTATTTTTAGTTCAAGGAAGATTGTGCTAAAGAGTTTGTGGAACAAACATAAATAATTCGGAAATGTAATTGCCTTTACAATAGCAGCTTTGGGTTTTTAGTGTTTGTGTCAGTAGCACATTTTTTTTACCTGTGGAGAGGAAATGTTACTATTATGCTTTTTAAGAATTTGGTGAATAGAGACATCTTTGAGGCTCATCTTTGAGAAATGCAATATTGTAATGTTTTTAATGAGATTCAATATATATTAATTTGAAAAATGTCCTAGGATTCAAAAAACACATTTTCATGCGCTAGCCGGGACTCGAACCCGGGTCGCAAAAATGGGAATCTTGCATGATACCCATACACTACTAGCGCTCTTTAGAAACCTTTAATTCACACAACAAATGACTAACAATCAATTGATAATCTTTAGTCAAAAATGTTCAATTTGGCTATGATTTTCAAGTGAAATTGTTCTATTTGCACTGTAGTATAGATTTCCCAAGATAAGAAGTACATACATTTGCTCCATGGATGTATTTTTAGTTCAAGGAAGATTGTGCTAAAGAGTTTTTGGAGCAAATATAAATAATTCGGAAATGTAATTGCCTTTACAATAGCAGCTTTGGGACTTTAGTGTTTGTGTCAGTAGCACAATTTTTTTACCTGTGAGGAGGAAGTGTTACTTCTATGCTTTTTAAGAATTTGGTGAATAGAGACATCTTGGATGCTAATCTCTGAGAAATGCAATATTGCAGTGTTTTTAGTGAGATTCAATATATATTAATTTGAAACATTTCATAGGATTCAAAAGACTCATTATGCACTAGCCGGGTCTCAAACCAAGGTCGTACGAATGATAATCTTGCATGATACCCCTACACTAGCACATTCTTAAAGAACTACATTCACATAAAAGAAGTCTTGCAATCAATTGTTAATCTCTAGTGAAAATTGTGCAATGTGACTGTGTTTTTCAAGTGAAGTTGTACTATCTCCACTGCCTTATAAGTTTCCCACAATAAGAAATACATATATTTACTCTTTGGATGTATTTTTTTTCAAGGAAAGATTTGATAATGACATTGTGGAACAGATTTAAAAAATTAAGAATTATAATTGACTTCACAATTAAAGCTTAACTCTTTAGTGTTTGTATCACTGGTACATTTTTTTTTACCTGTGGAGAGAAAATGTTACCTCTATGCTTTTTAAGAATTTTGTGAATTGAGACATCTTCAAGGACTATCTCTGAGAAAAGCAATAAAGCTATGTTTTTTATACAGATTAATTATATATTAATTTAACAGATTTTATAGAATTCAAAAGACACACTTTTATGTGCTAGCTGGGACTCGAACCCAGGTCGCAAGAATGGGAATCTTGCATGTTACCCCTACTTTAATAGCGCTTTTTAGCTACCTATAATTCACACAACAAATGACTAACAATCAATTGATGATCTTTAGTCAAAAATGTTCAATTTGGCTATGATTTTCAAGTGAAATTGTACTTTTTGCACTGTTGTATAGATTTCCCAAGATAAGAAATACATATCTTTGCTCCATGGATGTATTTTTAGTTCAAGGAAGATTGTGCTAAAGAGTTTTTGGAACAAATGTAGTTAATTCGGAAATGTAATTGCCTTTACAATAGCAGCTTTGGGTCTTTAGTGTTTGTGTCCGTAGCACTTTTTTTTTACCTGTGGAGAGGAAATGTTACTATAATGCTTTTTAAGAATTTGGTGAATAGAGACATCTTGGAGACTCATCTTTGATAAATGAAATATTGTAATGTTTTTAGTGAGATTCAATATATATTAATTTGAAAAATGTCATAGGATTAAAAAAACACATTTTCATGCGCTAACCGGGACTCGAAGCCGTGTCGCAAGAATGGGAATCTTGCATGATACCCCTACACTACTAGCGCTTTTTAGCTACCTATAATTCACACAACAAATGACTAACAATCAATTGATGATCTTTAGTCAAAAATGTTCAATTTGGCTATGATTTTCAAGTGAAATTGTACTATTTGCACTGTTGTATAGATTTCCCAAGATAAGAAATACATATCTTTGCTCCATGGATGTATTTTTAGTTCAAGGAAGATTGTGCTAAAGAGTTTGTGGAACAAATATAAATAATTCGGAAATGTAATTGCCTTTACAATAGCAGCTTTGGGTCTTTAGTGTTTGTGTCAGTAGCACATTTTTTTTACCTGTGGAGAGGAAGTGTTACTTCTATGCTTTTTAAGAATTTGGTGAATAGAGACATCTTGGATGCTAATCTCTGAGAAATGCAATATTGCAGTGTTTTTAGTGAGATTCAATATATATTAATTTGAAACATTTCATAGGATTCAAAAGACACATTATGCACTAGCCAGGTCTCAAACCAAGGTCGCACGAATGATAATCTTGCATGATACCCCTACACTAGCACATTCTTAAAGAACTACATTCACATAAAAGATGTCTTGCAATCAATTGTTAATCTCTAGTGAAAATTGTGCAATGTGACTGTGTTTTTCAAGTGAAGTTGTACTATCTCCACTGCCTTATAAGTTTCCCACAATAAGAAATACATATATTTACTCTTTGGATGTATTTTTTTTCAAGGAAAGATTTGATAATGACATTGTGGAGCAGATGTAAAAAATTAAGAAATATAATTGACTTCACAATTAAAGCTTTAACTCTTTAGTGTTTGTATCACTGGTACATTTTTTTTACCTGTGGAGAGAAAATGTTACCTCTATGCTTTTTAAGAATTTTGTGAATTGAGACATCTTCAAGGACTATCTCTGAGAAAAGCAATAAAGATATGTTTTTTATACATATTAATTATATATTAATTTAACAGATTTTATAGAATTCAAAAGACACACTTTTATGTGCTAGCTGGGACTCGAACCCAGGTCGCAAGAATGGGAATCTTGCATGTTACCCCTACTTTAATAGCGCTTTCTAGCTACCTATAATTCACACAACAAATGACTAACAATCAATTGATGATCTTTAGTCAAAAATGTTCAATTTGGCTATGATTTTCAAGTGAAATTGTACTATTTGCACTGTTGTATAGATTTCCCAAGATAAGAAATACATATCTTTGCTCCATGGATGTATTTTTAGTTCAAGGAAGATTGTGCTAAAGAGTTTTTGGAACAAATGTAGTTAATTCGGAAATGTAATTGCCTTTACAATAGCAGCTTTGGGTCTTTAGTGTTTGTGTCCGTAGCACTTTTTTTTTACCTGTGGAGAGGAAATGTTACTATAATGCTTTTTAAGAATTTGGTGAATAGAGACATCTTGGAGACTCATCTTTGATAAATGCAATATTGTAATGTTTTTAGTGAGATTCAATATATATTAATTTGAAAAATGTCATAGGATTAAAAAAACACATTTTCATGCGCTAACCGGGACTCGAAGCCGGGTCGCAAGAATGGGAATGTTGCATGATACCCCTACACTACTAGCGCTTTTTAGCTACCTATAATTCACACAACAAATGACTAACAATCAATTGATGATCTTTAGTCAAAAATGTTCAATTTGGCTATGATTTTCAAGTGAAATTGTACTATTTGCACTGTTGTATAGATTTCCCAAGATAAGAAATACATATCTTTGCTCCATGGATGTATTTTTAGTTCAAGGAAGATTGTGCTAAAGAGTTTGTGGAACAAATATAAATAATTCGGAAATGTAATTGCCTTTACAATAGCAGCTTTGGGTCTTTAGTGTTTGTGTCAGTAGCACATTTTTTTTACCTGTGGAGAGGAAATGTTACTATTATGCTTTTTAAGAATTTGGTGAATAGAGACATCTTGGAGGCTCATCTTTGAGAAATGCAATATTGTAATGTTTTTAGTGAGATTCAATATATATTATTTTGAAAAATGTCATAGGATTCAAAAAACACATTTTCATGCACTAGCCGGGACTCTAACCCGGGTCACAAGAATGGGAATCTTGCATGATACCCCTACACTACTAGCGCTCTTCAGAAACTTTTAATTCACATAACAAATGACTAACAATCAGTTGATAATCTTTAGTCAAAAATGTGCAATTTGGCTATGATTTTCAAGTGAAATTGTACTATTTGCACTGTAGTATAGATTTCCCAAGATAAGAAGTACATACATTTTCTCCATGGATGTATTTTTAGTTCAAGGAAGATTGTGCTAAAGAGTTTGTGGAGCAAATATAAATAATTCGGAAATGTTATTGCCTTTACAATAGCAGCTTTGGGACTTTAGTGTTTGTGCCAGTAGCACAATTTTTTTACCTGTGGAGAGGAAGTGTTACTTCTATGCTTTTTAAGAATTTGGTGAATAGAGACATCTTGGATGCTAATCTCTGAGAAATGCAATATTGCAGTGTTTTTAGTGAGATTCAATATATATTAATTTGAAACATTTCATAGGATTCAAAAGACACATTATGCACTAGCCAGGTCTCAAACCAAGGTCGCACGAATGATAATCTTGCATGATACCCCTACACTAGCACATTCTTAAAGAACTACATTCACATAAAAGATGTCTTGCAATCAATTGTTAATCTCTAGTGAAAATTGTGCAATGTGACTGTGTTTTTCAAGTGAAGTTGTACTATCTCCACTGCCTTATAAGTTTCCCACAATAAGAAATACATATATTAACTCTTTGGATGTATTTTTTTTCAAGGAAAGATTTGATAATGACATTGTGGAGCAGATGTAAAAAATTAAGAAATATAATTGACTTCACAATTAAAGCTTTAACTCTTTAGTGTTTGTATCACTGGTACATTTTTTTTACCTGTGGAGAGAAAATGTTACCTCTATGCTTTTTAAGAATTTTGTGAATTGAGACATCTTCAAGGACTATCTCTGAGAAAAGCAATAAAGATATGTTTTTTATACATATTAATTATATATTAATTTAACAGATTTTATAGAATTCAAAAGACACACTTTTATGTGCTAGCTGGGACTCGAACCCAGGTCGCAAGAATGGGAATCTTGCATGATACCCCTACACTACTAGCGCTTTTTAGCTACCTATAATTCACACAACAAATGACTAACAATCAATTGATGATCTTTAGTCAAAAATGTTCAATTTGGCTATGATTTTCAAGTGAAATTGTACTATTTGCACTGTTGTATAGATTTCCCAAGATAAGAAATACATATCTTTGCTCCATGGATGTATATTTACTTCAAGGAAGATTGTGCTAAAGAGTTTGTGGAACAAATGTAGTTAATTCGGAAATGTAATTGCCTTTACGATAGAAGCTTTGGGTCTTTAGTGTTTGTGTCCGTAGCACTTTTTTTTTACCTGTGGAGAGGAAAGGTTACTATTATGCTTTTCAAGAATTTGGAGAATAGAGACATCTTAGAGGCTCATCTTTGAGAAATGCAATATTGTAATGTTTTTAGTGAGATTCAATATATATTAATTTGAAAAATGTCATAGGATTCAAAAAACACATTTTTATGCGCTAGCCGGGACTCGAACCCGGGTCGCAAGAACGGGAATCTTGCATGATACCCCTACACTACTAGCGCTCTTTAGAAACCTTTAATTCACACAACAAATGACAAACAATCAATTGATAATCTTTAGTCAAAAATGTTCAATTTGGCTATGATTTTCAAGTGAAATTGTTCTATTTGCACTGTAGTATAGATTTCCCAAGATAAGAAGTACATACATTTGCTCCATGGATGTATTTTTAGTTAAAGGAAGATTATGCTAAAGAGTTTTTGGAGCAAATATAAATAATTCGGAAATGTAATTGCCTTTACAATAGCAGCTTTGGGACTGTAGTGTTTGTGTCAGTAGCACAATTTTTTTACCTGTGGAGAGGAAGTGTTACTTCTATGCTTTTTAAGAATTTGGTGAATAGAGACATCTTGGATGCTAATCTCTGAGAAATGCAATATTGCAGTGTTTTTAGTGAGATTCAATATATATTAATTTGAAACATTTCATAGGATTCATAAGACACATTATGCACTAGCCGGGTCTCAAACCAAGGTCGCACGAATGATAATCTTGCATGATACCCCTACACTAGCACATTCTTAAAGAACTACATTCACATAAAAGAAGTCTTGCAATCAATTGTTAATCTCTAGTGAAAATTGTGCAATGTGACTGTGTTTTTCAAGTGAAGCTGAACTATCTCCACTGCCTTATAAGTTTCCCACAATAAGAAATACATATATTTACTCTTTGGATGTATTTTTTTTCAAGGAAAGATTTGATAATGACATTGTGGAGCAGATGTAAAAAATTAAGAAATATAATTGACTTCACAATTAAAGCTTTAACTCTTTAGTGTTTGTATCACTGGTACATTTTTTTTACCTGTGGAGAGAAAATGTTACCTCTATGCTTTTTAAGAATTTTGTGAATTGAGACATCTTCAAGGACTATCTCTGAGAAAAGCAATAAAGCTATGTTTTTTATACAGATTAATTATATATTAATTTAACAGATTTTATAGAATTCAAAAGACACACTCTTATGTGCTAGCTGGGACTCGAACCCAGGTCGCAAGAATGGGAATCTTGCATGATACCCCTACACTACTAGCGCTTTTTAGCTACCTATAATTCACACAACAAATGACTAACAATCAATTGATGATCTTTAGTCAAAAATTTTCAATTTGGCTATGATTTTCAAGTGAAATTGTTCTATTTGCATTGTTGTATAGATTTCCCAAGATAAGAAATACATATCTTTGCTCCATGGATGTATTTTTAGTTCAAGGAAGATTGTGCTAAAGAGTTTGTGGAACAAACATAAATAATTCGGAAATGTAATTGCCTTTACAATAGCAGCTTTGGGTTTTTAGTGTTTGTGTCAGTAGCACATTTTTTTTACCTGTGGAGAGGAAATGTTACTATTATGCTTTTTAAGAATTTGGTGAATAGAGACATCTTTGAGGCTCATCTTTGAGAAATGCAATATTGTAATGTTTTTAATGAGATTCAATATATATTAATTTGAAAAATGTCCTAGGATTCAAAAAACACATTTTCATGCGCTAGCCGGGACTCGAACCCGGGTCGCAAGAATGGGAATCTTGCATGATACCCCTACACTACTAGCACTCTTTAGAAACCTTTAATTCACACAACAAATGACTAACAATCAATTGATAATCTTTAGTCAAAAATGTTCAATTTGGCTATGATTTTCAAGTGAAATTGTTCTATTTGCACTGTAGTATAGATTTCCCAAGATAAGAAGTACATACATTTGCTCCATGGATGTATTTTTAGTTCAAGGAAGATTGTGCTAAAGAGTTTTTGGAGCAAATATAAATAATTCGGAAATGTAATTGCCTTTACAATAGCAGCTTTGGGACTTTAGTGTTTGTGTCAGTAGCACAATTTTTTTACCTGTGGAGAGGAAGTGTTACTTCTATGCTTTTTAAGAATTTGGTGAATAGAGACATCTTGGATGCTAATCTCTGAGAAATGCAATATTGCAGTGTTTTTAGTGAGATTCAATATATATTAATTTGAAACATTTCATAGGATTCAAAAGACACATTATGCACTAGCCAGGTCTCAAACCAAGGTCGCACGAATGATAATCTTGCATGATACCCTTACACTAGCACATTCTTAAAGAACTACATTCACATAAAAGAAGTCTTACAATCAATTGTTAATCTCTAGTGAAAATTGTGCAATGTGATTGTGTTTTTCAAGTGAAGTTGTACTATCTCCACTGCCTTATAAGTTTCCCACAATAAGAAATACATATATTTAATCTTTGGATGCATTTTTTTTCAAGGAAAGATTTGATAATGACATTGTGGAGCAGATGTAAAAAATTAAGAAATATAATTGACTTCACAATTAAAGCTTTAACTCTTTAGTGTCTGTATCACTGGTACATTTTTTTTACCTGTGTAGAGAAAATGTTACCTCTATGCTTTTTAAGAATTTTGTGAATTGAGACATCTTCAAGGACTATCTCTGAGAAAAGCAATAAAGCTATGTTTTTTATACAGATTAATTATATATTAATTTAACAGATTTTATAGAATTCAAAAGACACACTTTTATGCGCTAGCTGGGACTCGAACCCAGGTCGCAAGAATGGGAATCTTGCATGATACCCCTACACTACTAGCGCTTTTTAGCTACCTATAATTCACACAACAAATGACTAACAATCAATTGATGATCTTTAGTCAAAAATGTTCAATTTGGCTATGATTTTCAAGTGAAATTGTACTATTTGCACTGTTGTATAGATTTCCCAAGATAAGAAATACATATCTTTGCTCCATGGATGTATTTTTAGTTCAAGGAAGATTGTGCTAAAGAGTTTTTGGAACAAATGTAGTTAATTCGGAAATGTAATTGCCTTTACAATAGCAGCTTTGGGTCTTTAGTGTTTGTGTCCATAGCACTATTTTTTTACCTGTGGAGAGGAAATGTTACTATTATGCTTTTTAAGAATTTGGTGAATAGAGACATCTTGGAGGCTCATCTTTGAGTAATGCAATATTGTAATGTTTTTAGTGAGATTCAATATATATTCATTTGAAAAATGTCATAGGATTCAAAAAACACATTTTCATGCGCTAGCCGGGACTCTAACCGGGTCACAAGAATGGGAATCTTGCTTGATACCCCTACACTACTAGCGCTCTTTAGAAACTTTTAATTCACATAACAAATGACTAACAATCAATTGATGATCTTTAGTCAAAAATGTTCAATTTGGCTATGATTTTCAAGTGAAATTGTACTATTTGCACTGTTGTATAGATTTCCCAAGATAAGAAGTACATACATTTTCTCCATGGATGTATTTTTAGTTCAAGGAGGATTGTGCTAAAGAGTTAGTGGAGAAAATACAAATAATTCGGAAATGTTATTGCCTTTACAATAGCAGCTTTGGGACTTTAGTGTTTGTGCCAGTAGCACAATTTTTTTACCTGTGGAGAGGAAGTGTTACTTCTATGCTTTTTAAGAATTTGGTGAATAGAGACATCTTGGATGCTAATCTCTGAGAAATGCAATATTGCAGTGTTTTTAGTGAGATTCAATATATATTAATTTGAAACATTTCATAGGATTCAAAAGACACATTATGCACTAGCCGGGTCTCAAACCAAGGTCGCACGAATGATAATCTTGCATGATACCCCTACACTAGCACATTCTTAAAGAACTACATTCACATAAAAGAAGTCTTGCAATCAATTGTTAATCTCTAGTGAAAATTGTGCAATGTGACTGTGTTTTTCAAGTGAAGTTGTACTATCTCCACTGCCTTATAAGTTTCCCACAATAAGAAATACATATATTTACTCTTTGGATGTATTTTTTTTCAAGGAAAGATTTGATAATGACATTGTGGAGCAGATTTAAAAAATTAAGAAATATAATTGACTTCACAATTAAAGCTTTAACTCTTTAGTGTTTGTATCACTGGTACATTTTTTTTTACCTGTGGAGAGAAAATGTTACCTCTATGCTTTTTAAGAATTTTGTGAATTGAGACATCTTCAAGGACTATCTCTGAGAAAAGCAATAAAGCTATGTTTTTAATACAGATTAATTATATATTAATTTAACAGATTTTATAGAATTCAAAAGACACACTTTTATGTGCTAGCTGGGACTCGAACCCAGGTCGCAAAAATGGGAATCTTGCATGATACCCCTACACTACTAGCGCTTTTTAGCTACCTATAATTCACACAACAAATGACTAACAATCAATTGATGATCTTTAGTCAAAAATGTTCAATTTGGCTATGATTTTCAAGTGAAATTGTACTATTTGCACTGTTGTATAGATTTCCCAAGATAAGAAATACATATCTTTGCTCCATGGATGTATATTTACTTCAAGGAAGATTGTGCTAAAGAGTTTGTGGAACAAATGTAGTTAATTCGGAAATGTAATTGCCTTTACAATAGCAGCTTTGGGTCTTTAGTGTTTGTGTCCATAGCACTATTTTTTTACCTGTGGAGAGGAAATGTTACTATTATGCTTTTTAAGAATTTGGTGAATAGAGACATCTTGGAGGCTCATCTTTGAGTAATGCAATATTGTAATGTTTTTAGTGAGATTCAATATATATTCATTTGAAAAATGTCATAGGATTCAAAAAACACATTTTCATGCGCTAGCCGGGACTCTAACCGGGTCACAAGAATGGGAATCTTGCTTGATACCCCTACACTACTAGCGCTCTTTAGAAACTTTTAATTCACATAACAAATGACTAACAATCAATTGATGATCTTTAGTCAAAAATGTTCAATTTGGCTATGATTTTCAAGTGAAATTGTACTATTTGCACTGTTGTATAGATTTCCCAAGATAAGAAGTACATACATTTTCTCCATGGATGTATTTTTAGTTCAAGGAGGATTGTGCTAAAGAGTTAGTGGAGAAAATACAAATAATTCGGAAATGTTATTGCCTTTACAATAGCAGCTTTGGGACTTTAGTGTTTGTGCCAGTAGCACAATTTTTTTACCTGTGGAGAGGAAGTGTTACTTCTATGCTTTTTAAGAATTTGGTGAATAGAGACATCTTGGATGCTAATCTCTGAGAAATGCAATATTGCAGTGTTTTTAGTGAGATTCAATATATATTAATTTGAAACATTTCATAGGATTCAAAAGACACATTATGCACTAGCCGGGTCTCAAACCAAGGTCGCACGAATGATAATCTTGCATGATACCCCTACACTAGCACATTCTTAAAGAACTACATTCACATAAAAGAAGTCTTGCAATCAATTGTTAATCTCTAGTGAAAATTGTGCAATGTGACTGTGTTTTTCAAGTGAAGTTGTACTATCTCCACTGCCTTATAAGTTTCCCACAATAAGAAATACATATATTTACTCTTTGGATGTATTTTTTTTCAAGGAAAGATTTGATAATGACATTGTGGAGCAGATTTAAAAAATTAAGAAATATAATTGACTTCACAATTAAAGCTTTAACTCTTTAGTGTTTGTATCACTGGTACATTTTTTTTTACCTGTGGAGAGAAAATGTTACCTCTATGCTTTTTAAGAATTTTGTGAATTGAGACATCTTCAAGGACTATCTCTGAGAAAAGCAATAAAGCTATGTTTTTAATACAGATTAATTATATATTAATTTAACAGATTTTATAGAATTCAAAAGACACACTTTTATGTGCTAGCTGGGACTCGAACCCAGGTCGCAAAAATGGGAATCTTGCATGATACCCCTACACTACTAGCGCTTTTTAGCTACCTATAATTCACACAACAAATGACTAACAATCAATTGATGATCTTTAGTCAAAAATGTTCAATTTGGCTATGATTTTCAAGTGAAATTGTACTATTTGCACTGTTGTATAGATTTCCCAAGATAAGAAATACATATCTTTGCTCCATGGATGTATATTTACTTCAAGGAAGATTGTGCTAAAGAGTTTGTGGAACAAATGTAGTTAATTCGGAAATGTAATTGCCTTTACAATAGAAGCTTTGGGTCTTTAGTGTTTGTGTCCGTAGCACTTTTTTTTTACCTGTGGAGAGGAAATGTTACTATTATGCTTTTCAAGAATTTGGAGAATAGAGACATCTTAGAGGCTCATCTTTGAGAAATGCAATATTGTAATGTTTGTAGTGAGATTCAATATATATTAATTTGAAAAATGTCATAGGATTCAAAAAACACATTTTTATGCGCTAGCCGGGACTCGAACCCGGGTCGCAAGAATGGGAATCTTGCATGATACCCCTACACTACTAGCGCTCTTTAGAAACCTTTAATTCACACAACAAATGACTAACAATCAATTGATAATCTTTAGTCAAAAATGTTCAATTTGGCTATGATTTTCAAGTGAAATTGTTCTATTTGCACTGTAGTATAGATTTCCCAAGATAAGAAGTACATACATTTGCTCCATGGATGTATTTTTAGTTAAAGGAAGATTATGCTAAAGAGTTTGTGGAGCAAATATAAATAATTCGGAAATGTTATTGCCTTTACAATAGCAGCTTTGGGACTGTAGTGTTTGTGTCAGTAGCACAATTTTTTTACCTGTGGAGAGGAAGTGTTACTTCTATGCTTTTTAAGAATTTGGTGAATAGAGACATCTTGGATGCTAATCTCTGAGAAATGCAATATTGCAGTGTTTTTAGTGAGATTCAATATATATTAATTTGAAACATTTCATAGGATTCAAAAGACACATTATGCACTAGCCGGGTCTCAAACCAAGGTCGCACGAATGATAATCTTGCATGATACCCCTACACTAGCACATTCTTAAAGAACTACATTCACATAAAAGAAGTCTTGCAATCAATTGTTAATCTCTAGTGAAAATTGTGCAATGTGACTGTGTTTTTCAAGTGAAGCTGAACTATCTCCACTGCCTTATAAGTTTCCCACAATAAGAAATACATATATTTACTCTTTGGATGTATTTTTTTTCAAGGAAAGATTTGATAATGACATTGTGGAGCAGATGTAAAATATTAAGAAATATAATTGACTTCACAATTAAAGCTTTAACTCTTTAGTGTTTGTATCACTGGTACATTTTTTTTACCTGTGGAGAGAAAATGTTACCTCTATGCTTTTTAAGAATTTTGTGAATTGAGACATCTTCAAGGACTATCTCTGAGAAAAGCAATAAAGCTATGTTTTTTATACAGATTAATTATATATTAATTTAACAGATTTTATAGAATTCAAAAGACACACTTTTATGTGCTAGCTGGGACTCGAACCCAGGTCGCAAGAATGGGAATCTTGCATGATACCCCTACACTACTAGCGCTTTTTAGCTACCTATAATTCACACAACAAATGACTAACAATCAATTGATGATCTTTAGTCAAAAATGTTCAATTTGGCTATGATTTTCAAGTGAAATTGTACTATTTGCATTGTTGTATAGATTTCCCAAGATAAGAAATACATATCTTTGCTCCATGGATGTATTTTTAGTTCAAGGAAGATTGTGCTAAAGAGTTTGTGGAACAAACATAAATAATTCGGAAATGTAATTGCCTTTACAATAGCAGCTTTGGGTTTTTAGTGTTTGTGTCAGTAGCACATTTTTTTTACCTGTGGAGAGGAAATGTTACTATTATGCTTTTTAAGAATTTGGTGAATAGAGACATCTTTGAGGCTCATCTTTGAGAAATGCAATATTGTAATGTTTTTAATGAGATTCAATATATATTAATTTGAAAAATGTCCTAGGATTCAAAAAACACATTTTCATGCGCTAGCCGGGACTCGAACCCGGGTCGCAAGAATTGGAATCTTGCATGATACCCCTACACTACTAGCGCTCTTTAGAAACCTTTAATTCACACAACAAATGACTAACAATCAATTGATAATCTTTAGTCAAAAATGTTCAATTTGGCTATGATTTTCAAGTGAAATTGTTCTATTTGCACTGTAGTATAGATTTCCCAAGATAAGAAGTACATACATTTGCTCCATGGATGTATTTTTAGTTCAAGGAAGATTGTGCTAAAGAGTTTTTGGAGCAAATATAAATAATTCGGAAATGTAATTGCCTTTACAATAGCAGCTTTGGGACTTTAGTGTTTGTGTCAGTAGCACAATTTTTTTACCTGTGGAGAGGAAGTGTTACTTCTATGCTTTTTAAGAATTTGGTGAATAGAGACATCTTGGATGCTAATCTCTGAGAAATGCAATATTGCAGTGTTTTTAGTGAGATTCAATATATATTAATTTGAAACATTTCATAGGGTTCAAAAGACACATTATGCACTAGCCAGGTCTCAAACCAAGGTCGCACGAATGATAATCTTGCATGATACCCCTACACTAGCACATTCTTAAAGAACTACATTCACATAAAAGAAGTCTTACAATCAATTGTTAATCTCTAGTGAAAATTGTGCAATGTGACTGTGTTTTTCAAGTGAAGTTGTACTATCTCCACTGCCTTATAAGTTTCCCACAATAAGAAATACATATATTTAATCTTTGGATGCATTTTTTTTCAAGGAAAGATTTGATAATGACATTGTGGAGCAGATGTAAAAAATTAAGAAATATAATTGACTTCACAATTAAAGCTTTAACTCTTTAGTGTCTGTATCACTGGTACATTTTTTTTACCTGTGTAGAGAAAATGTTACCTCTATGCTTTTTAACAATTTTGTGAATTGAGACATCTTCAAGGACTATCTCTGAGAAAAGCAATAAAGCTATGTTTTTTATACAGATTAATTATATATTAATTTAACAGATTTTATAGAATTCAAAAGACACACTTTTATGCGCTAGCTGGGACTTGAACCCAGGTCGCAAGAATTGGAATCTTGCATGATACCCCTACACTACTAGCGCTTTTTAGCTACCTATAATTCACACAACAAATGACTAACAATCAATTGATGATCTTTAGTCAAAAATGTTCAATTTGGCTATGATTTTCAAGTGAAATTGTACTATTTGCACTGTTGTATAGATTTCCCAAGATAAGAAATACATATCTTTGCTCCATGGATGTATTTTTAGTTCAAGGAAGATTGTGCTAAAGAGTTTTTGGAACAAATGTAGTTAATTCGGAAATGTAATTGCCTTTACAATAGCAGCTTTGGGTCTTTAGTGTTTGTGTCCATAGCACTTTTTTTTTTACCTGTGGAGAGGAAATGTTACTATTATGCTTTTTAAGAATTTGGTGAATAGAGACATCTTGGAGGCTCATCTTTGAGAAATGCAATATTGTAATGTTTTTAGTGAGATTCAATATATATTCATTTGAAAAATGTCATAGGATTCAAAAAACACATTTTCATGCGCTAGCCGGGACTCTAACCGGGTCACAAGAATGGGAATCTTGCTTGATACCCCTACACTACTAGCGCTCTTTAGAAACTTTTAATTCACATAACAAATGACTAACAATCAATTGATAATCTTTAGTCAAAAATGTGCAATTTGGCTATGATTTTCAAGTGAAATTGTACTATTTGCACTGTTGTATAGATTTCCCAAGATAAGAAGTACATACATTTTCTCCATGGATGTATTTTTAGTTCAAGGAGGATTGTGCTAAAGAGTTAGTGGAGCAAATATAAATAATTCGGAAATGTTATTGCCTTTACAATAGCAGCTTTGGGACTTTAGTGTTTGTGCCAGTAGCACAATTTTTTTACCTGTGGAGAGGAAGTGTTACTTCTATGCTTTTTAAGAATTTGGTAAATAGAGACATCTTGGATGCTAATCTCTGAGAAATGCAATATTGCAGTGTTTTTTGTGAGATTCAATATATATTAATTTGAAACATTTCATAGGATTCAAAAGACACATTATGCACTAGCCAGGTCTCAAACCAAGGTCGCACGAATGATAATCTTGCATGATACCCCTACACTAGCACATTCTTAAAGAACTACATTCACATAAAAGATGTCTTGCAATCAATTGTTAATCTCTAGTGAAAATTGTGCAATGTGACTGTGTTTTTCAAGTGAAGTTGTACTATCTCCACTGCCTTATAAGTTTCCCACAATAAGAAATACATATATTTACTCTTTGGATGTATTTTTTTTCAAGGAAAGATTTGATAATGACATTGTGGAGCTTATGTAAAAAATTAAGAAATATAATTGACTTCACAATTAAAGCTTTAATTCTTTAGTGTTTGTATCACTGGTACATTTTTTTTACCTGTGGAGAGAAAATGTTACCTCTATGCTTTTTAAGAATTTTGTGAATTGAGACATCTTCAAGGACTATCTCTGAGAAAAGCAATAAAGCTATGTTTTTTATACAGATTAATTATATATTAATTTAACAGATTTTATAGAATTCAAAAGACACACTTTTATGTGCTAGCTGGGACTCGAACCCAGGTCGCAAGAATGGGAATCTTGCATGTTACCCCTACTTTAATAGCGCTTTTTAGCTACCTATAATTCACACAACAAATGACTAACAATCAATTGATGATCTTTAGTCAAAAATGTTCAATTTGGCTATGATTTTCAAGTGAAATTGTACTATTTGCACTGTTGTATAGATTTCCCAAGATAAGAAATACATATCTTTGCTCCATGGATGTATTTTTAGTTCAAGGAAGATTGTGCTAAAGAGTTTTTGGAACAAATGTAGTTAATTCGGAAATGTAATTGCCTTTACAATAGCAGCTTTGGGTCTTTAGTGTTTGTGTCCGTAGCACTTTTTTTTTACCTGTGGAGAGGAAATGTTACTATAATGCTTTTTAAGAATTTGGTGAATAGAGACATCTTGGAGACTCATCTTTGATAAATGCAATATTGTAATGTTTTTAGTGAGATTCAATATATATTAATTTGAAAAATGTCATAGGATTCAAAAAACACATTTTCATGCGCTAACCGGGACTCGAAGCCGGGTCGCAAGAATGGGAATCTTGCATGATACCCCTACACTACTAGCGCTTTTTAGCTACCTATAATTCATACAACAAATGACTAACAATCAATTGATGATCTTTAGTCAAACATGTTCAATTTGGCTATGATTTTCAAGTGAAATTGTACTATTTGCACTGTTGTATAGATTTCCCAAGATAAGAAATACATATCTTTGCTCCATGGATGTATTTATAGTTAAAGGAAGATTGTGCTAAAGAGTTTGTGGAACAAATATAAATAATTCGGAAATGTAATTGCCTTTACAATAGCAGCTTTGGGTCTTTAGTGTTTGTGTCAGTAGCACATTTTTTTTACCTGTGGAGAGGAAATGTTACTATTATGCTTTTTAAGAATTTGGTGAATAGAGACATCTTGGAGGCTCATCTTTGAGAAATGCAATATTGTAATGTTTTTAGTGAGATTAAATATATATTATTTTGAAAAATGTCATAGGGTTCAAAAAACACATTTTCATGCACTAGCCGGGACTCTAACCCGGGTCACAAGAATGGGAATCTTGCATGATACCCCTACACTACTAGCGCTCTTCAGAAACTTTTAATTCACATAACAAATGACTAACAATCAGTTGATAATCTTTAGTCAAAAATGTGCAATTTGGCTATGATTTTCAAGTGAAATTGTACTATTTGCACTGTTGTATAGATTTCCCAAGATAAGAAGTACATACATTTTCTCCATGGATGTATTTTTAGTTCAAGGAAGATTGTGCTAAAGAGTTAGTGGAGCAAATATAAATAATTCAGAAATGTTATTGCCTTTACAATAGCAGCTTTGGGACTTTAGTGTTTGTGCCAGTAGCACAATTTTTTTTGCCTGTGGAGAGGAAGTGTTACTTCTATGCTTTTTAAAAATTTGGTGAATAGAGACATCTTGGATGCTAATCTCTGAGAAATGCAATATTGCAGTGTTTTTAGTGAGATTCAATATATATTAATTTGAAACATTTCATAGGATTCAAAAGACACTTTATGCACTAGCCGGGTCTCAAACCAAGGTCGCACGAATGATAATCTTGCATGATACCCCTACACTAGCACATTCTTAAAGAACTACATTCACATAAAAGAAGTCTTGCAATCAATTGTTAATCTCTAGTGAAAATTGTGCAATGTGACTGTGTTTTTCAAGTGAAGTTGTACTATCTCCACTGCCTTATAAGTTTCCCACAATAAGAAATACATATATTTACTCTTTGGATGTATTTTTTTTTATGGAAAGATTTGATAATGACATTGTGGATCAGATTTAAAAAATTAAGAAATATAATTGACTTCACAATTAAAGCTTTAACTCTTTAGTGTTTGTATCACTGGTACATTTTTTTTTACCTGTGGAGAGAAAATGTTACCTCTATGCTTTTTAAGAATTTTGTGAATTGAGACATCTTCAAGGACTATCTCTGAGAAAAGCAATAAAGCTATGTTTTTTATACAGATTAATTATATATTAATTTAACAGATTTTATAGAATTCAAAAGACACACTTTTATGTGCTAGCTGGGACTCGAACCCAGGTCGCAAGAATGGGAATCTTGCATGTTACCCTTATTTTACTAGCACTTTTTAGCTACCTATAATTCACACAACAAATGACTAACAATCAATTGATGATCTTTAGTCAAAAATTTTCAATTTGGCTATGATTTTCAAGTGAAATTGTACTATTTGCATTGTTGTATAGATTTCCCAAGATAAGAAATACATATCTTTGCTCCATGGATGTATTTTTAGTTCAAGGAAGATTGTGCTAAAGAGTTTGTGGAACAAACATAAATAATTCGGAAATGTAATTGCCTTTACAATAGCAGCTTTGGGTTTTTAGTGTTTGTGTCAGTAGCACATTTTTTTTACTTGTGGAGAGGAAATGTTACTATTATGCTTTTTAAGAATTTGGTGAATAGAGACATCTTTGAGGCTCATCTTTGAGAAATGCAATATTGTAATGTTTTTAATGAGATTCAATATATATTAATTTGAAAAATGTCCTAGGATTCAAAAAAACATATTTTCATGCGCTAGCCGGGACTCGAACCTGGGTCGCAAGAATGGGAATTTTGCATGATACCCCTACACTACTAGCGCTCTTTAGAAACCTTTAATTCACACAACAAATGACTAACAATCAATTGATAATCTTTAGTCAAAAATGTGCAATTTGGCTATGATTTTCAAGTGAAATTGTACTATTTGCACTGTTGTATAGATTTCCCAAGATAAGAAGTACATACATTTTCTCCATGGATGTATTTTTAGTTCAAGGAAGATTGTGCTAAAGAGTTAGTGGAGCAAATATAAATAATTCGGAAATGTTATTGCCTTTACAATAGCAGCTTTGGGACTTTAGTGTTTGTGCCAGTAGCACAATTTTTTTTGCCTGTGGAGAGGAAGTGTTACTTCTATGCTTTTTAAGAATTTGGTGAATAGAGACATCTTGGATGCTAATCTCTGAGAAATGCAATATTGCAGTGTTTTTAGTGAGATTCAATATATATTAATTTGAAACATTTCATAGGATTCAAAAGACACTTTATGCACTAGCCGGGTCTCAAACCAAGGTCGCACGAATGATAATTTTGCATGATACCCCTACACTAGCACATTCTTAAAGAACTACATTCACATAAAAGAAGTCTTGCAATCAATTGTTAATCTCTAGTGAAAATTGTGCAATGTGACTGTGTTTTTCAAGTGAAGTTGTACTATCTCCACTGCCTTATAAGTTTCCCACAATAAGAAATACATATATTTACTCTTTGGATGTATTTTTTTTTATGGAAAGATTTGATAATGACATTGTGGAGCAGATTTAAAAAATTAAGAAATATAATTGACTTCACAATTAAAGCTTTAACTCTTTAGTGTTTGTATCACTGGTACATTTTTTTTTACCTGTGGAGAGAAAATGTTACCTCTATGCTTTTTAAGAATTTTGTGAATTGAGACATCTTCAAGGACTATCTCTGAGAAAAGCAATAAAGCTATGTTTTTTATACAGATTAATTATATATTAATTTAACAGATTTTATAGAATTCAAAAGACACACTTTTATGTGCTAGCTGGGACTCGAACCCAGGTCGCAAGAATGGGAATCTTGCATGTTACCCCTACTTTACTAGCACTTTTTAGCTACTTATAATTCACACAACAAATGACTAACAATCAATTGATGATCTTTAGTCAAAAATTTTCAATTTGGCTATGATTTTCAAGTGAAATTGTACTATTTGCACTGTTGTATAGATTTCCCAAGATAAGAAATACATATCTTTGCTCCATGGATGTATGTTTAGTTCAAGGAAGATTGTGCTAAAGAGTTTGTGGAACAAATGTAGTTAATTCGGAAATGTAATTGCCTTTACAATAGAAACTTTGGGTCTTTAGTGTTTGTGTCCGTAGCACTTTTTTTTTACCTGTGGAGAGGAAATGTTACTATTATGCTTTTCAAGAATTTGGAGAATAGAGACATCTTAGAGGCTCATCTTTGAGAAATGCAATATTGTAATGTTTTTAGTGACATTCAATATATATTAATTTGAAAAATGTCATAGGATTCAAAAAACACATTTTTATGCGCTAGCCGGGACTCGAACCCGGGTCGCAAGAATGGGAATCTTGCATGATACTCCTACACTACTAGCGCTCTTTAGAAACCTTTAATTCACACAACAAATGACTAACAATCAATTGATAATCTTTAGTCAAAAATGTTCAAATTGGCTATGATTTTCTAGTGAAATTGTTCTATTTGCACTGTAGTATAGATTTCCCAAGATAAGAAGTACACACATTTGCTCCATGGATGTATTTTTAGTTCAAGGAAGATTATGCTAAAGAGTTTGTGGAGCAAATATAAATAATTCGGAAATGTTATTGCCTTTACAATAGCAGCTTTGGGACTTTAGTGTTTGTGCCAGTAGCACAATTTTTTTACCTGTGGAGAGGAAGTGTTACTTCTATGCTTTTTAAGAATTTGGTAAATAGAGACATCTTGGATGCTAATCTCTGAGAAATGCAATATTGCAGTGTTTTTTGTGAGATTCAATATATATTAATTTGAAACATTTCATAGGATTCAAAAGACACATTATGCACTAGCCAGGTCTCAAACCAAGGTCGCACGAATGATAATCTTGCATGATACCCCTACACTAGCACATTCTTAAAGAACTACATTCACATAAAAGATGTCTTGCAATCAATTGTTAATCTCTAGTGAAAATTGTGCAATGTGACTGTGTTTTTCAAGTGAAGTTGTACTATCTCCACTGCCTTATAAGTTTCCCACAATAAGAAATACATATATTTACTCTTTGGATGTATTTTTTTTCAAGGAAAAATTTGATAATGACATTGTGGAGCAGATGTAAAAAATTAAGAAATATAATTGACTTCACAATTAAAGCTTTAATTCTTTAGTGTTTGTATCACTGGTACATTTTTTTTACCTGTGGAGAGAAAATGTTACCTCTATGCTTTTTAAGAATTTTGTGAATTGAGACATCTTCAAGGACTATCTCTGAGAAAAGCAATAAAGCTATGTTTTTTATACAGATTAATTATATATTAATTTAACAGATTTTATAGAATTCAAAAGACACACTTTTATGTGCTAGCTGGGACTCGAACCCAGGTCGCAAGAATGGGAATCTTGCATGTTACCCCTACTTTAATAGCGCTTTTTAGCTACCTATAATTCACACAACAAATGACTAACAATCAATTGATGATCTTTAGTCAAAAATGTTCAATTTGGCTATGATTTTCAAGTGAAATTGTACTATTTGCACTGTTGTATAGATTTCCCAAGATAAGAAATACATATCTTTGCTCCATGGATGTATTTTTAGTTCAAGGAAGATTGTGCTAAAGAGTTTTTGGAACAAATGTAGTTAATTCGGAAATGTAATTGCCTTTACAATAGCAGCTTTGGGTCTTTAGTGTTTGTGTCCGTAGCACTTTTTTTTTACCTGTGGAGAGGAAATGTTACTATAATGCTTTTTAAGAATTTGGTGAATAGAGACATCTTGGAGACTCATCTTTGATAAATGCAATATTGTAATGTTTTTAGTGAGATTCAATATATATTAATTTGAAAAATGTCATAGGATTCAAAAAACACATTTTCATGCGCTAACCGGGACTCGAAGCCGGGTCGCAAGAATGGGAATCTTGCATGATACCCCTACACTACTAGCGCTTTTTAGCTACCTATAATTCACACAACAAATTACTAACAATCAATTGATGATCTTTAGTCAAACATGTTCAATTTGGCTATGATTTTCAAGTGAAATTGTACTATTTGCACTGTTGTATAGATTTCCCAAGATAAGAAATACATATCTTTGCTCCATGGATGTATTTATAGTTAAAGGAAGATTGTGCTAAAGAGTTTGTGGAACAAATATAAATAATTCGGAAATGTAATTGCCTTTACAATAGCAGCTTTGGGTCTTTAGTGTTTGTGTCAGTAGCACATTTTTTTTACCTGTGGAGAGGAAATGTTACTATTATGCTTTTTAAGAATTTGGTGAATAGAGACATCTTGGAGGCTCATCTTTGAGAAATGCAATATTGTAATGTTTTTAGTGAGATTAAATATATATTATTTTGAAAAATGTCATAGGGTTCAAAAAACACATTTTCATGCACTAGCCGGGACTCTAACCCGGGTCACAAGAATGGGAATCTTGCATGATACCCCTACACTACTAGCGCTCTTCAGAAACTTTTAATTCACATAACAAATGACTAACAATCAGTTGATAATCTTTAGTCAAAAATGTGCAATTTGGCTATGATTTTCAAGTGAAATTGTACTATTTGCACTGTTGTATAGATTTCCCAAGATAAGAAGTACATACATTTTCTCCATGGATGTATTTTTAGTTCAAGGAAGATTGTGCTAAAGAGTTAGTGGAGCAAATATAAATAATTCGGAAATGTTATTGCCTTTACAATAGCAGCTTTGGGACTTTAGTGTTTGTGCCAGTAGCACAATTTTTTTTGCCTGTGGAGAGGAAGTGTTACTTCTATGCTTTTTAAGAATTTGGTGAATAGAGACATCTTGGATGCTAATCTCTGAGAAATGCAATATTGCAGTGTTTTTAGTGAGATTCAATATATATTAATTTGAAACATTTCATAGGATTCAAAAGACACTTTATGCACTAGCCGGGTCTCAAACCAAGGTCGCACGAATGATAATCTTGCATGATACCCCTACACTAGCACATTCTTAAAGAACTACATTCACATAAAAGAAGTCTTGCAATCAATTGTTAATCTCTAGTGAAAATTGTGCAATGTGACTGTGTTTTTCAAGTGAAGTTGTACTATCTCCACTGCCTTATAAGTTTCCCACAATAAGAAATACATATATTTACTCTTTGGATGTATTTTTTTTTATGGAAAGATTTGATAATGACATTGTGGATCAGATTTAAAAAATTAAGAAATATAATTGACTTCACAATTAAAGCTTTAACTCTTTAGTGTTTGTATCACTGGTACATTTTTTTTTACCTGTGGAGAGAAAATGTTACCTCTATGCTTTTTAAGAATTTTGTGAATTGAGACATCTTCAAGGACTATCTCTGAGAAAAGCAATAAAGCTATGTTTTTTATACAGATTAATTATATATTAATTTAACAGATTTTATAGAATTCAAAAGACACACTTTTATGTGCTAGCTGGGACTCGAACCCAGGTCGCAAGAATGGGAATCTTGCATGTTACCCTTATTTTACTAGCACTTTTTAGCTACCTATAATTCACACAACAAATGACTAACAATCAATTGATGATCTTTAGTCAAAAATTTTCAATTTGGCTATGATTTTCAAGTGAAATTGTACTATTTGCATTGTTGTATAGATTTCCCAAGATAAGAAATACATATCTTTGCTCCATGGATGTATTTTTAGTTCAAGGAAGATTGTGCTAAAGAGTTTGTGGAACAAACATAAATAATTCGGAAATGTAATTGCCTTTACAATAGCAGCTTTGGGTTTTTAGTGTTTGTGTCAGTAGCACATTTTTTTTACTTGTGGAGAGGAAATGTTACTATTATGCTTTTTAAGAATTTGGTGAATAGAGACATTTTTGAGGCTCATCTTTGAGAAATGCAATATTGTAATGTTTTTAATGAGATTCAATATATATTAATTTGAAAAATGTCCTAGGATTCAAAAAAACATATTTTCATGCGCTAGCCGGGACTCGAACCTGGGTCGCAAGAATGGGAATTTTGCATGATACCCCTACACTACTAGCGCTCTTTAGAAACCTTTAATTCACACAACAAATGACTAACAATCAATTGATAATCTTTAGTCAAAAATGTGCAATTTGGCTATGATTTTCAAGTGAAATTGTACTATTTGCACTGTTGTATAGATTTCCCAAGATAAGAAGTACATACATTTTCTCCATGGATGTATTTTTAGTTCAAGGAAGATTGTGCTAAAGAGTTAGTGGAGCAAATATAAATAATTCGGAAATGTTATTGCCTTTACAATAGCAGCTTTGGGACTTTAGTGTTTGTGCCAGTAGCACAATTTTTTTTGCCTGTGGAGAGGAAGTGTTACTTCTATGCTTTTTAAGAATTTGGTGAATAGAGACATCTTGGATGCTAATCTCTGAGAAATGCAATATTGCAGTGTTTTTAGTGAGATTCAATATATATTAATTTGAAACATTTCATAGGATTCAAAAGACACTTTATGCACTAGCCGGGTCTCAAACCAAGGTCGCACGAATGATAATCTTGCATGATACCCCTACACTAGCACATTCTTAAAGAACTACATTCACATAAAAGAAGTCTTGCAATCAATTGTTAATCTCTAGTGAAAATTGTGCAATGTGACTGTGTTTTTCAAGTGAAGTTGTACTATCTCCACTGCCTTATAAGTTTCCCACAATAAGAAATACATATATTTACTCTTTGGATGTATTTTTTTTTATGGAAAGATTTGATAATGACATTGTGGAGCAGATTTAAAAAATTAAGAAATATAATTGACTTCACAATTAAAGCTTTAACTCTTTAGTGTTTGTATCACTGGTACATTTTTTTTTACCTGTGGAGAGAAAATGTTACCTCTATGCTTTTTAAGAATTTTGTGAATTGAGACATCTTCAAGGACTATCTCTGAGAAAAGCAATAAAGCTATGTTTTTTATACAGATTAATTATATATTAATTTAACAGATTTTATAGAATTCAAAAGACACACTTTTATGTGCTAGCTGGGACTCGAACCCAGATCGCAAGAATGGGAATCTTGCATGATACCCCTACACTACTAGCGCTTTTTAGCTACCTATAATTCACACAACAAATGACTAACAATCAATTGATGATCTTTAGTCAAAAATGTTCAATTTGGCTATGATTTTCAAGTGAAATTGTACTATTTGCATTGTTGTATAGATTTCCCAAGATAAGAAATACATATCTTTGCTCCATGGATGTATTTTTAGTTCAAGGAAGATTGTGCTAAAGAGTTTGTGGAACAAACATAAATAATTCGGAAATGTAATTGCCTTTACAATAGCAGCTTTGGGTCTTTAGTGTTTGTGTCAGTAGCACATTTTTTTTACCTGTGGAGAGGAAATGTTACTATTATGCTTTTTAAGAATTTGGTGAATAGAGACATCTTTGAGGCTCATCTTTGAGAAATGCAATATTGTAATGTTTTTAATGAGATTCAATATATATTAATTTGAAAAATGTCCTAGGATTCAAAAAACACATTTTCATGCGCTAGCCGGGACTCGAACCCTGGTCGCAAGAATGGGAATCTTGCATGATACCCCTACACTACTAGCGCTCTTTAGAAACCTTTAATTCACACAACAAATGACTAACAATCAATTGATAATCTTTAGTCAAAAATGTTCAATTTGGCTATGATTTTCAAGTGAAATTGTTCTATTTGCACTGTAGTATAGATTTCCCAAGATAAGAAGTACATACATTTGCTCCATGGATGTATTTTTAGTTCAAGGAAGATTGTGCTAAAGAGTTTTTGGAGCAAATATAAATAATTCGGAAATGTAATTGCCTTTACAATAGCAGCTTTGGGACTTTAGTGTTTGTGTCAGTAGCACAATTTTTTTACCTGTGGAGAGGAACTGTTACTTCTATGCTTTTGAAGAATTTGGTGAATAGAGACATCTTGGATGCTAATCTCTGAGAAATGCAATATTGCAGTGTTTTTAGTGAGATTCAATATATATTAATTTGAAACATTTCATAGGATTCAAAAGACACATTATGCACTAGCCAGGTCTCAAACCAAGGTCGCACGAATGATAATCTTGCATGATACCCCTACACTAGCACATTCTTAAAGAACTACATTCACATAAAAGAAGTCTTACAATCAATTGTTAATCTCTAGTGAAAATTGTGCAATGTGACTGTGTTTTTCAAGTGAAGTTGTACTATCTCCACTGCCTTATAAGTTTCCCACAATAAGAAATACATATATTTAATCTTTGGATGCATTTTTTTTCAAGGAAAGATTTGATAATGACATTGTGGAGCAGATGTAAAAAATTAAGAAATATAATTGACTTCACAATTAAAGCTTTAACTCTTTAGTGTCTGTATCACTGGTACATTGTTTTTACCTGTGTAGAGAAAATGTTACCTCTATGCTTTTTAAGAATTTTGTGAATTGAGACATCTTCAAGGACTATCTCTGAGAAAAGCAATAAAGCTATGTTTTTTATACAGATTAATTATATATTAATTTAACAGATTTTATAGAATTCAAAAGAGACACTTTTATGCGCTAGCTGGGACTCGAACCCAGGTCGCAAGAATGGGAATCTTGCATGATACCCCTACACTACTAGCGCTTTTTAGCTACCTATAATTCACACAACAAATGACTAACAATCAATTGATGATCTTTAGTCAAAAATGTTCAATTTGGCTATGATTTTCAAGTGAAATTGTACTATTTGCACTGTTGTATAGATTTCCCAAGATAAGAAATACATATCTTTGCTCCATGGATGTATTTTTAGTTCAAGGAAGATTGTGCTAAAGAGTTTTTGGAACAAATGTAGTTAATTCGGAAATGTAATTGCCTTTACAATAGAAACTTTGGGTCTTTAGTGTTTGTGTCCGTAGCACTTTTTTTTTACCTGTGGAGAGGAAATGTTACTATTATGCTTTTCAAGATTTTGGAGAATAGAGACATCTTAGAGGCTCATCTTTGAGAAATGCAATATTGTAATGTTTTTAGTGAGATTCAATATATATTAATTTGAAAAATGTCATAGGATTCAAAAAACACATTTTTATGCGCTAGCCGGGACTCGAACCCGGGTCGCAAGAATGGGAATCTTGCATGATACCCCTACACTACTAGCGCTCTTTAGAAACCTTTAATTCACACAACAAATGACTAACAATCAATTGATAATCTTTAGTCAAAAATGTTCAATTTGGCTATGATTTTCAAGTGAAATTGTTCTATTTGCACTGTAGTATAGATTTCCCAAGATAAGAAGTACATACATTTGCTCCATGGATGTATTTTTAGTTAAAGGAAGATTATGCTAAAGAGTTTTTGGAGCAAACATAAATAATTCGGAAATGTAATTGCCTTTACAATAGCAGCTTTGGGACTGTAGTGTTTGTGTCAGTAGCACAATTTTTTTACCTGTGGAGAGGAAGTGTTACTTCTATGCTTTTTAAGAATTTGGTGAATAGAGACATCTTGGATGCTAATCTCTGAGAAATGCAATATTGCAGTGTTTTTAGTGAGATTCAATATATATTAATTTGAAACATTTCATAGGATTCAAAAGACACATTATGCACTAGCCGGGTCTCAAACCAAGGTCGCACGAATGATAATTTTGCATGATACCCCTACACTAGCACATTCTTAAAGAACTACATTCACATAAAAGAAGTCTTGCAATCAATTGTTAATCTCTAGTGAAAATTGTGCAATGTGACTGTGTTTTTCAAGTGAAGCTGAACTATCTCCACTGCCTTATAAGTTTCCCACAATAAGAAATACATATATTTACTCTTTGGATGTATTTTTTTTCAAGGAAAGATTTGATAATGACATTGTGGAGCAGATGTAAAAAATTAAGAAATATAATTGACTTCACAATTAAAGCTTTAACTCTTTAGTGTTTGTATTACTGGTACATTTTTTTTACCTGTGGAGAGAAAATGTTACCTCTATGCTTTTTAAGAATTTTGTGAATTGAGACATCTTCAAGGACTATCTCTGAGAAAAGCAATAAAGCTATGTTTTTTATACAGATTAATTATATATTAATTTAACAGATTTTATAGAATTCAAAAGACACACTTTTATGTGCTAGCTGGGAGTCGAACCCAGGTCGCAAGAATGGGAATCTTGCATGATACCCCTACACTACTAGCGCTTTTTAGCTACCTATAATTCACACAACAAATGACTAACAATCAATTGATGATCTTTAGTCAAAAATTTTCAATTTGGCTATGATTTTCAAGTGAAATTGTACTATTTGCATTGTTGTATAGATTTCCCAAGATAAGAAATACATATCTTTGCTCCATGGATGTATTTTTAGTTCAAGGAAGATTGTGCTAAAGAGTTTGTGGAACAAACATAAATAATTCGGAAATGTAATTGCCTTTACAATAGCAGCTTTGGGTCTTTAGTGTTTGTGTCAGTAGCACATTTTTTTTACCTGTGGAGAGGAAATGTTACTATTATGCTTTTTAAGAATTTGGTGAATAGAGACATCTTTGAGGCTCATCTTTGAGAAATGCAATATTGTAATGTTTTTAATGAGATTCAATATATATTAATTTGAAAAATGTCCTAGGATTCAAAAGACACATTATGCACTAGCCAGGTCTCAAACCAAGGTCGCACGAATGATAATCTTGCATGATACCCCTACACTAGCACATTCTTAAATAACTACATTCACATAAAAGAAGTCTTACAATCAATTGTTAATCTCTAGTGAAAATTGTGCAATGTGACTGTGTTTTTCAAGTGAAGTTGTACTATCTCCACTGCCTTATAAGTTTCCCACAATAAGAAATACATATATTTAATCTTTGGATGCATTTTTTTTCAAGGAAAGATTTGATAATGACATTGTGGAGCAGATGTAAAAAATTAAGAAATATAATTGACTTCACAATTAAAGCTTTAACTCTTTAGTGTCTGTATCACTGGTACAGTTTTTTTACCTGTGTAGAGAAAATGTTACCTCTATGCTTTTTAAGAATTTTGTGAATTGAGACATCTTCAAGGACTATCTCTGAGAAAAGCAATAAAGCTATGTTTTTTATACAGATTAATTATATATTAATTTAACAGATTTTATAGAATTCAAAAGACACACTTTTATGTGCTAGCTGGGACTCGAACCCAGGTCGCAAGAATGGGAATCTTGCATGATACCCCTAGACTACTAGCGCTTTTTAGCTACCTATAATTCACACAACAAATGACTAACAATCAATTGATGATCTTTAGTCAAAAATGTTCAATTTGGCTATGATTTTCAAGTGAAATTGTACTATTTGCACTGTTGTATAGATTTCCCAAGATAAGAAATACATATCTTTGCTCCATGGATGTATTTTTAGTTCAAGGAAGATTGTGCTAAAGAGTTTTTGGAACAAATGTAGTTAATTCGGAAATGTAATTGCCTTTACAATAGCAGCTTTGGGTCTTTAGTGTTTGTGTCCGTAGCACTTTTTTTTTACCTGTGGAGAGGAAATGTTACTATTATGCTTTTTAAGTATTTGGTGAATAGAGACATCTTGGAGGCTCATCTTTGAGAAATGCAATATTGTAATGTTTTTAGTGAGATTCAATATATATTAATTTGAAAAATGTCATAGGATTCAAAAAACAAATTTTCATGCGCTAGCCGGGACTCTAACCGGGTCCCAAGAATGGGAATCTTGCATGATACCCCTACACTACTAGCGCTCTTTAGAAACTTTTAATTCACATAACAAATGACTAACAATCAATTGATAATCTTTAGTCAAAAATGTGCAATTTGGCTATGATTTTCAAGTGAAATTGTACTATTTGCACTGTTGTATAGATTTCCCAAGATAAGAAGTACATACATTTTCTCCATGGATGTATTTTTAGTTCAAGGAAGATTGTGCTAAAGAGTTAGTGGAGCAAATATAAATAATTCGGAAATGTTATTGCCTTTACAATAGCAGCTTTGGGACTTTAGTGTTTGTGTCAGTAGCACAATTTTTTTACCTGTGGAGAGGAAGTGTTACTTCTATGCTTTTTAAGAATTTGGTGAATAGAGACATCTTGGATGCTAATCTCTGAGAAATGCAATATTGCAGTGTTTTTAGTGAGATTCAATATATATTAATTTGAAACATTTCATAGGATTCAAAAGACACATTATGCACTAGCCAGGTCTCAAACCAAGGTCGCACGAATGATAATCTTGCATGATACCCCTACACTAGCACATTCTTAAGGAACTACATTCACATAAAAGAAGTCTTACAATCAATTGTTAATCTCTAGTGAAAATTGTGCAATGTGACTGTGTTTTTCAAGTGAAGTTGTACTATCTCCACTGCCTTATAAGTTTCCCACAATAAGAAATACATATATTTACTCTTTGGATGTATTTTTTTTCAAGGAAAGATTTGATAATGACATTGTGGAGCAGATGTAAAAAATTAAGAAATATAATTGACTTCACAATTAAAGCTTTAACTCTTTAGTGTTTGTATCACTGGTACATTTTTTTTACCTGTGGAGAGAAAATGTTACCTCTATGCTTTTTAAGAATTTTGTGAATTGAGACATCTTCAAGGACTATCTCTGAGAAAAGCAATAAAGCTATGTTTTTTATACAGATTAATTATATATTAATTTAACAGATTTTATAGAATTCAAAAGACACACTTTTATGCGCTAGCTGGGACTCGAACCCAGGTCGCAAGAATGGGAATCTTGCATGATACCCCTACACTACTAGCGCTTTTTAGCTACCTATAATTCACACAACAAATGACTAACAATCAATTGATGATCTTTAGTCAAAAATGTTCAATTTGGCTATGATTTTCAAGTGAAATTGTACTATTTGCACTGTTGTATAGATTTCCCAAGATAAGAAATACATATCTTTGCTCCATGGATGTATTTTTAGTTCAAGGAAGATTGTGCTAAAGAGTTTTTGGAACAAATGTAGTTAATTCGGAAATGTAATTGCCTTTACAATAGCAGCTTTGGGTCTTTAGTGTTTGTGTCCGTAGCACTTTTTTTTTACCTGTGGAGAGGAAAAGTTACTATTACGCTTTTTAAGAATTTGGTGAATAGAGACATCTTGGTGGCTCATCTTTGAGAAATGCAATATTGTAATGTTTTTAGTGAGATTCAATATATATTAATTTGAAAAATGTCATAGGATTCAAAAAACACATTTTCATGCGCTAGCCGGGACTCTAACTGGGTCCCAAGAATGGGAATCTTGCATGATACCCCTACACTACTAGCGCTCTTTAGAAACTTTTAATTCACATAACAAATGACTAACAATCAATTGATAATCTTTAGTCAAAAATGTGCAATTTGGCTATGATTTTCAAGTGAAATTGTACTATTTGCACTGTTGTATAGATTTCCCAAGATAAGAAGTACATACATTTTCTCCATGGATGTATTTTTAGTTCAAGGAAGATTGTGCTAAAGAGTTAGTGGAGCAAATATAAATAATTCGGAAATGTTATTGCCTTTACAATAGCAGCTTTGGGACTTTAGTGTTTGTGCCAGTAGCACAATTTTTTTTGCCTGTGGAGAGGAAGTGTTACTTCTATGCTTTTTAAGAATTTGGTGAATAGAGACATCTTGGATGCTAATCTCTGAGAAATGCAATATTGCAGTGTTTTTAGTGAGATTCAATATATATTAATTTGAAACATTTCATAGGATTCAAAAGACACATTATGCACTAGCCGGGTCTCAAACCAAGGTCGCACGAATGATAATCTTGCATGATACCCCTACACTAGCACATTCTTAAAGAACTACGTTCACATAAAAGAAGTCTTGCAATCAATTGTTAATCTCTAGTGAAAATTGTGCAATGTGACTGTGTTTTTCAAGTGAAGTTGTACTATCTCCACTGCCTTATAAGTTTCCCACAATAAGAAATACATATATTTACTCTTTGGATGTATTTTTTTTTATGGAAAGATTTGATAATGACATTGTGGAGCAGATTTAAAAAATTAAGAAATATAATTGACTTCACAATTAAAGCTTTAACTCTTTAGTGTTTGTATCACTGGAAATTTTTTTTTACCTGTGGAGAGAAAATGTTACCTCTATGCTTTTTAAGAATTTTGTGAATTGAGACATCTTCAAGGACTATCTCTGAGAAAAGCAATAAAGCTATGTTTTTTATACAGATTAATTATATATTAATTTAACAGGTTTTATAGAATTCAAAAGACACACTTTTATGTGCTAGCTGGGACTCGAACCCAGGTCGCAAGAATGGGAATCTTGCATGTTACCCCTACTTTACTAGCACTTTTTAGCTACCTATAATTCACACAACAAATGACTAACAATCAATTGATGATCTTTAGTCAAAAATTTTCAATTTGGCTATGATTTTCAAGTGAAATTGTACTATTTGCACTGTTGTATAGATTTCCCAAGATAAGAAATACATATCTTTGCTCCATGGATGTATGTTTAGTTCAAGGAAGATTGTGCTAAAGAGTTTGTGGAACAAATGTAGTTAATTCGGAAATGTAATTGCCTTTACAATAGCAGCTTTGGGTCTTTAGTGTTTGTGTCCGTAGCACTTTTTTTTTACCTGTGGAGAGGAAATGTTACTATTATGCTTTTTAAGAATTTGGTGAATAGAGACATCTTGGAGACTCATCTTTGATAAATGCAATATTGTAATGTTTTTAGTGAGATTCAATATATATTAATTTGAAAAATGTCATAGGATTCAAAAAACAAATTTTCATGCGCTAGCCGGGACTCTAACCGGGTCCCAAGAATGGGAATCTTGCATGATACCCCTACACTACTAGCGCTCTTTAGAAACTTTTAATTCACATAACAAATGACTAACAATCAATTGATGATCTTTAGTCAAAAATGTTCAATTTGGCTATGATTTTCAAGTGAAATTGTACTATTTGCACTGTTGTATAGATTTCCCAAGATAAGAAATACATATCTTTGCTCCATGGATGTATTTTTAGTTCAAGGAAGATTGTGCTAAAGAGTTTGTGGAACAAACATAAATAATTCGGAAATGTAATTGCCTTTACAATAGCAGCTTTGGGTCTTTAGTGTTTGTGTCAGTAGCACATTTTTTTTACCTGTGGAGAGGAAATGTTACTATTATGCTTTTTAAGAATTTGGTGAATAGAGACATCTTTGAGGCTCATCTTTGAGAAATGCAATATTGTAATGTTTTTAATGAGATTCAATATATATTAATTTGAAAAATGTCCTAGGATTCAAAAGACACATTATGCACTAGCCAGGTCTCAAACCAAGGTCGCACGAATGATAATCTTGCATGATACCCCTACACTAGCACATTCTTAAAGAACTACATTCACATAAAAGAAGTCTTACAATCAATTGTTAATCTCTAGTGAAAATTGTGCAATGTGACTGTGTTTTTCAAGTGAAGTTGTACTATCTCCACTGCCTTATAAGTTTCCCACAATAAGAAATACATATATTTAATCTTTGGATGCATTTTTTTTCAAGGAAAGATTTGATAATGACATTGTGGAGCAGATGTAAAAAATTAAGAAATATAATTGACTTCACAATTAAAGCTTTAACTCTTTAGTGTCTGTATCACTGGTACAGTTTTTTTACCTGTGTAGAGAAAATGTTACCTCTATGCTTTTTAAGAATTTTGTGAATTGAGACATCTTCAAGGACTATCTCTGAGAAAAGCAATAAAGCTATGTTTTTTATACAGATTAATTATATATTAATTTAACAGATTTTATAGAATTCAAAAGACACACTTTTATGTGCTAGCTGGGACTCGAACCCAGGTCGCAAGAATGGGAATCTTGCATGATACCCCTAGACTACTAGCGCTTTTTAGCTACCTATAATTCACACAACAAATGACTAACAATCAATTGATGATCTTTAGTCAAAAATGTTCAATTTGGCTATGATTTTCAAGTGAAATTGTACTATTTGCACTGTTGCATAGATTTCCCAAGATAAGAAATACATATCTTTGCTCCATGGATGTATTTTTAGTTCAAGGAAGATTGTGCTAAAGAGTTTTTGGAACAAATGTAGTTAATTCGGAAATGTAATTGCCTTTACAATAGCAGCTTTGGGTCTTTAGTGTTTGTGTCCGTAGCACTTTTTTTTTACCTGTGGAGAGGAAATGTTACTATTATGCTTTTTAAGTATTTGGTGAATAGAGACATCTTGGAGGCTCATCTTTGAGAAATGCAATATTGTAATGTTTTTAGTGAGATTCAATATATATTAATTTGAAAAATGTCATAGGATTCAAAAAACAAATTTTCATGCGCTAGCCGGGACTCTAACCGGGTCCCAAGAATGGGAATCTTGCATGATACCCCTACACTACTAGCGCTCTTTAGAAACTTTTAATTCACATAACAAATGACTAACAATCAATTGATAATCTTTAGTCAAAAATGTGCAATTTGGCTATGATTTTCAAGTGAAATTGTACTATTTGCACTGTTGTATAGATTTCCCAAGATAAGAAGTACATACATTTTCTCCATGGATGTATTTTTAGTTCAAGGAAGATTGTGCTAAAGAGTTAGTGGAGCAAATATAAATAATTCGGAAATGTTATTGCCTTTACAATAGCAGCTTTGGGACTTTAGTGTTTGTGTCAGTAGCACAATTTTTTTACCTGTGGAGAGGAAGTGTTACTTCTATGCTTTTTAAGAATTTGGTGAATAGAGACATCTTGGATGCTAATCTCTGAGAAATGCAATATTGCAGTGTTTTTAGTGAGATTCAATATATATTAATTTGAAACATTTCATAGGATTCAAAAGACACATTATGCACTAGCCAGGTCTCAAACCAAGGTCGCACGAATGATAATCTTGCATGATACCCCTACACTAGCACATTCTTAAAGAACTACATTCACATAAAAGAAGTCTTACAATCAATTGTTAATCTCTAGTGAAAATTGTGCAATGTGACTGTGTTTTTCAAGTGAAGTTGTACTATCTCCACTGCCTTATAAGTTTCCCACAATAAGAAATACATATATTTACTCTTTGGATGTATTTTTTTTCAAGGAAAGATTTGATAATGACATTGTGGAGCAGATGTAAAAAATTAAGAAATATAATTGACTTCACAATTAAAGCTTTAACTCTTTAGTGTTTGTATCACTGGTACATTTTTTTTACCTGTGGAGAGAAAATGTTACCTCTATGCTTTTTAAGAATTTTGTGAATTGAGACATCTTCAAGGACTATCTCTGAGAAAAGCAATAAAGCTATGTTTTTTATACAGATTAATTATATATTAATTTAACAGATTTTATAGAATTCAAAAGACACACTTTTATGCGCTAGCTGGGACTCGAACCCAGGTCGCAAGAATGGGAATCTTGCATGATACCCCTACACTACTAGCGCTTTTTAGCTACCTATAATTCACACAACAAATGACTAACAATCAATTGATGATCTTTAGTCAAAAATGTTCAATTTGGCTATGATTTTCAAGTGAAATTGTACTATTTGCACTGTTGTATAGATTTCCCAAGATAAGAAATACATATCTTTGCTCCATGGATGTATTTTTAGTTCAAGGAAGATTGTGCTAAAGAGTTTTTGGAACAAATGTAGTTAATTCGGAAATGTAATTGCCTTTACAATAGCAGCTTTGGGTCTTTAGTGTTTGTGTCCGTAGCACTTTTTTTTTACCTGTGGAGAGGAAAAGTTACTATTATGCTTTTTAAGAATTTGGTGAATAGAGACATCTTGGTGGCTCATCTTTGAGAAATGCAATATTGTAATGTTTTTAGTGAGATTCAATATATATTAATTTGAAAAATGTCATAGGATTCAAAAAACACATTTTCATGCGCTAGCCGGGACTCTACCTGGGTCCCAAGAATGGGAATCTTGCATGATACCCCTACACTACTAGCGCTCTTTAGAAACTTTTAATTCACATAACAAATGACTAACAATCAATTGATAATCTTTAGTCAAAAATGTGCAATTTGGCTATGATTTTCAAGTGAAATTGTACTATTTGCACTGTTGTATAGATTTCCCAAGATAAGAAGTACATACATTTTCTCCATGGATGTATTTTTAGTTCAAGGAAGATTGTGCTAAAGAGTTAGTGGAGCAAATATAAATAATTCGGAAATGTAATTGCCTTTACAATAGCAGCTTTGGGACTTTAGTGTTTGTGCCAGTAGCACAATTTTTTTTGCCTGTGGAGAGGAAGTGTTACTCCTATGCTTTTTAAGAATTTGGTGAATAGAGACATCTTGGATGCTAATCTCTGAGAAATGCAATATTGCAGTGTTTTTAGTGAGATTCAATATATATTAATTTGAAACATTTCATAGGATTCAAAAGACACATTATGCACTAGCCGGGTCTCAAACCAAGGTCGCACGAATGATAATCTTGCATGATACCCCTACACTAGCACATTCTTAAAGAACTACATTCACATAAAAGAAGTCTTACAATCAATTGTTAATCTCTAGTGAAAATTGTGCAATGTGACTGTGTTTTTCAAGTGAAGTTGTACTATCTCCACTGCCTTATAAGTTTCCCACAATAAGAAATACATATATTTACTCTTTGGATGTATTTTTTTTCAAGGAAAGATTTGATAATGACATTGTGGAGCAGATGTAAAAAATTAAGAAATATAATTGACTTCACAATTAAAGCTTTAACTCTTTAGTGTTTGTATCACTGGAAATTTTTTTTTACCTGTGGAGAGAAAATGTTACCTCTATGCTTTTTAAGAATTTTGTGAATTGAGACATCTTCAAGGACTATCTCTGAGAAAAGCAATAAAGCTATGTTTTTTATACAGATTAATTATATATTAATTTAACAGGTTTTATAGAATTCAAAAGACACACTTTTATGTGCTAGCTGGGACTCGAACCCAGGTCGCAAGAATGGGAATCTTGCATGTTACCCCTACTTTACTAGCACTTTTTAGCTACCTATAATTCACACAACAAATGACTAACAATCAATTGATGATCTTTAGTCAAAAATGTTCAATTTGGCTATGATTTTCAAGTGAAATTGTACTATTTGCACTGTTGTATAGATTTCCCAAGATAAGAAATACATATCTTTGCTCCATGGATGTATGTTTAGTTCAAGGAAGATTGTGCTAAAGAGTTTGTGGAACAAATGTAGTTAATTCGGAAATGTAATTGCCTTTACAATAGCAGCTTTGGGTCTTTAGTGTTTGTGTCCGTAGCACTTTTTTTTTACCTGTGGAGAGGAAATGTTACTATTATGCTTTTTAAGAATTTGGTGAATAGAGACATCTTGGAGACTCATCTTTGATAAATGCAATATTGTAATGTTTTTAGTGAGATTCAATATATATTAATTTGAAAAATGTCATAGGATTCAAAAAACACATTTTCATGCGCTAACCGGGACTCGAACCCGGGTCGTAAGAATGGGAATCTTGCATGATACCCCTACACTACTAGCGCTCTTTAGAAACCTTTAATTCACACAACAAATGACTAACAATCAATTGATAATCTTTAGTCAAAAATGTTCAATTTGGCTATGATTTTCAAGTGAAATTGTTCTATTTGCACTGTAGTATAGATTTCCCAAGATAAGAAGTACATACATTTGCTCCATGGATGTATTTTTAGTTCAAGGAAGATTGTGCTAAAGAGTTAGTGGAGCAAATATAAATAATTCGGAAATGTTATTGCCTTTACAATAGCAGCTTTGGGACTTTAGTGTTTGTGCCAGTAGCACAATTTTTTTTGCCTGTGGAGAGGAAGTGTTACTTCTATGCTTTTTAAGAATTTGGTGAATAGAGACATCTTGGATGCTAATCTCTGAGAAATGCAATATTGCAGTGTTTTTAGTGAGATTCAATATATATTAATTTGAAACATTTCATAGGATTCAAAAGACACATTATGCACTAGCCGGGTCTCAAACCAAGGTCGCACAAATGATAATCTTGCATGATACCCCTACACTAGCACATTCTTAAAGAACTACATTCACATAAAAGAAGTCTTGCAATCAATTGTTAATCTCTAGTGAAAATTGTGCAATGTGACTGTGTTTTTCAAGTGAAGTTGTACTATCTCCACTGCCTTATAAGTTTCCCACAATAAGAAATACATATATTTACTCTTTGGATGTATTTTTTTTTATGGAAAGATTTGATAATGACATTGTGGAGCAGATTTAAAAAATTAAGAAATATAATTGACTTCACAATTAAAGCTTTAACTCTTTAGTGTTTGTATCACTGGTACATTTTTTTTTACCTGTGGAGAGAAAATGTTACCTCTATGCTTTTTAAGAATTTTGTGAATTGAGACATCTTCAAGGACTATCTCTGAGAAAAGCAATAAAGCTATGTTTTTTATACAGATTAATTATATATTAATTTAACAGATTTTATAGAATTCAAAAGACACACTTTTATGTGCTAGCTGGGACTCGAACCCAGGTCGCAAGAATGGGAATCTTGCATGTTATCCCTACTTTACTAGCACTTTTTAGCTACCTATAATTCACACAACAAATGACTAACAATCAATTGATGATCTTTAGTCAAAAATGTTCAATTTGGCTATGATTTTCAAGTGAAATTGTACTATTTGCACTGTTGTATAGATTTCCCAAGATAAGAAATACATATCTTTGCTCCATGGATGTATTTTTAGTTCAAGGAAGATTGTGCTAAAGAGTTTTTGGAACAAATGTAGTTAATTCGGAAATGTAATTGCCTTTACAATAGAAACTTTGGGTCTTTAGTGTTTGTGTCCGTAGCACTTTTTTTTTACCTGTGGAGAGGAAATGTTACTATTATGCTTTTCAAGAATTTGGAGAATAGAGACATCTTAGAGGCTCATCTTTGAGAAATGCAATATTGTAATGTTTTTAGTGAGATTCAATATATATTAATTTGAAAAATGTCATAGGATTCAAAAAACACATTTTTATGCGCTAGCCGGGACTCAAACCCGGGTCGCAAGAATGGGAATCTTGCATGATACCCCTACACTACTAGCGCTCTTTAGAAACCTTTAATTCACACAACAAATGACTAACAATCAATTGATAATCTTTAGTCAAAAATGTTCAAATTGGCTATGATTTTCAAGTGAAATTGTTCTATTTGCACTGTAGTATAGATTTCCCAAGATAATAAGTACACACATTTGCTCCATGGATGTATTTTTAGTTAAAGGAAGATTATGCTAAAGAGTTTTTGGAGCAAATATAAATAATTCGGAAATGTAATTGCCTTTACAATAGCAGCTTTGGGACTGTAGTGTTTGTGTCAGTAGCACAATTTTTTTACCTGTGGAGAGGAAGTGTTACTTCTATGCTTTTTAAGAATTTGGTGAATAGAGACATCTTGGATGCTAATCTCTGAGAAATGCAATATTGCAGTGTTTTTAGTGAGATTCAATATATATTAATTTGAAACATTTCATAGGATTCAAAAGACACATTATGCACTAGCCGGGTCTCAAACCAAGGTCACACGAATGATAATCTTGCATGATACCCCTACACTAGCACATTCTTAAAGAACTACATTCACATAAAAGAAGTCTTGCAATCAATTGTTAATCTCTAGTGAAAATTGTGCAATGTGACTGTGTTTTTCAAGTGAAGTTGTACTATCTCCACTGCCTTATAAGTTTCCCACAATAAGAAATACATATATTTACTCTTTGGATGTATTTTTTTTTATGGAGAGATTTGATAATGACATTGTGGAGCAGATTTAAAAAATTAAGAAATATAATTGACTTCACAATTAAAGCTTTAACTCTTTAGTGTTTGTATCACTGGAAATTTTTTTTTACCTGTGGAGAGAAAATGTTACCTCTATGCTTTTTAAGAATTTTGTGAATTGAGACATCTTCAAGGACTATCTCTGAGAAAAGCAATAAAGCTATGTTTTTTATACAGATTAATTATATATTAATTTAACAGGTTTTATAGAATTCAAAAGACACACTTTTATGTGCTAGCTGGGACTCGAACCCAGGTCGCAAGAATGGGAATCTTGCATGTTACCCCTACTTTACTAGCACTTTTTAGCTACCTATAATTCACACAACAAATGACTAACAATCAATTGATGATCTTTAGTCAAAAATTTTCAATTTGGCTATGATTTTCAAGTGAAATTGTACTATTTGCACTGTTGTATAGATTTCCCAAGATAAGAAATACATATCTTTGCTCCATGGATGTATGTTTAGTTCAAGGAAGATTGTGCTAAAGAGTTTGTGGAACAAATGTAGTTAATTCGGAAATGTAATTGCCTTTACAATAGCAGCTTTGGGTCTTTAGTGTTTGTGTCCGTAGCACTTTTTTTTTACCTGTGGAGAGGAAATGTTACTATTATGCTTTTTAAGAATTTGGTGAATAGAGACATCTTGGAGACTCATCTTTGATAAATGCAATATTGTAATGTTTTTAGTGAGATTCAATATATATTAATTTGAAAAATGTCATAGGATTCAAAAAACACATTTTCATGCGCTAACCGGGACTTGAACCCGGGTCGCAAGAATGGGAATCTTGCATGATACCCCTACACTACTAGCGCTCTTTAGAAACCTTTAATTCACACAACAAATGACTAACAATCAATTGATAATCTTTAGTCAAAAATGTTCAATTTGGCTATGATTTTCAAGTGAAATTGTTCTATTTGCACTGTAGTATAGATTTCCCAAGATAAGAAGTACATACATTTGCTCCATGGATGTATTTTTAGTTCAAGGAAGATTGTGCTAAAGAGTTAGTGGAGCAAATATAAATAATTCGGAAATGTTATTGCCTTTACAATAGCAGCTTTGGGACTTTAGTGTTTGTGCCAGTAGCACAATGTTTTTTGCCTGTGGAGAGGAAGTGTTACTTCTATGCTTTTTAAGAATTTGGTGAATAGAGACATCTTGGATGCTAATCTCTGAGAAATGCAATATTGCAGTGTTTTTAGTGAGATTCAATATATATTAATTTGAAACATTTCATAGGATTCAAAAGACACATTATGCACTAGCCGGGTCTCAAACCAAGGTCGCACAAATGATAATCTTGCATGATACCCCTACACTAGCACATTCTTAAAGAACTACATTCACATAAAAGAAGTCTTGCAATCAATTGTTAATCTCTAGTGAAAATTGTGCAATGTGACTGTGTTTTTCAAGTGAAGTTGTACTATCTCCACTGCCTTATAAGTTTCCCACAATAAGAAATACATATATTTACTCTTTGGATGTATTTTTTTTTATGGAAAGATTTGATAATGACATTGTGGAGCAGATTTAAAAAATTAAGAAATATAATTGACTTCACAATTAAAGCTTTAACTCTTTAGTGTTTGTATCACTGGTACATTTTTTTTTACCTGTGGAGAGAAAATGTTACCTCTATGCTTTTTAAGAATTTTGTGAATTGAGACATCTTCAAGGACTATCTCTGAGAAAAGCAATAAAGCTATGTTTTTTATACAGATTAATTATATATTAATTTAACAGATTTTATAGAATTCAAAAGACACACTTTTATGCGCTAGCTGGGACTCGAACCCAGGTCGCAAGAATGGGAATCTTGCATGATACCCCTACACTACTAGCGCTTTTTAGCTACCTATAATTCACACAACAAATGACTAACAATCAATTGATGATCTTTAGTCAAAAATGTTCAATTTGGCTATGATTTTCAAGTGAAATTGTACTATTTGCACTGTTGTATAGATTTCCCAAGATAAGAAATACATATCTTTGCTCCATGGATGTATTTTTAGTTCAAGGAAGATTGTGCTAAAGAGTTTTTGGAACAAATGTAGTTAATTCGGAAATGTAATTGCCTTTACAATAGCAGCTTTGGGTCTTTAGTGTTTGTGTCCGTAGCACTTTTTTTTTACCTGTGGAGAGGAAAAGTTACTATTATGCTTTTTAAGAATTTGGTGAATAGAGACATCTTGGTGGCTCATCTTTGAGAAATGCAATATTGTAATGTTTTTAGTGAGATTCAATATATATTAATTTGAAAAATGTCATAGGATTCAAAAAACACATTTTCATGCGCTAGCCGGGACTCTACCTGGGTCCCAAGAATGGGAATCTTGCATGATACCCCTACACTACTAGCGCTCTTTAGAAACTTTTAATTCACATAACAAATGACTAACAATCAATTGATAATCTTTAGTCAAAAATGTGCAATTTGGCTATGATTTTCAAGTGAAATTGTACTATTTGCACTGTTGTATAGATTTCCCAAGATAAGAAGTACATACATTTTCTCCATGGATGTATTTTTAGTTCAAGGAAGATTGTGCTAAAGAGTTAGTGGAGCAAATATAAATAATTCGGAAATGTTATTGCCTTTACAATAGCAGCTTTGGGACTTTAGTGTTTGTGCCAGTAGCACAATTTTTTTTGCCTGTGGAGAGGAAGTGTTACTCCTATGCTTTTTAAGAATTTGGTGAATAGAGACATCTTGGATGCTAATCTCTGAGAAATGCAATATTGCAGTGTTTTTAGTGAGATTCAATATATATTAATTTGAAACATTTCATAGGATTCAAAAGACACATTATGCACTAGCCGGGTCTCAAACCAAGGTCGCACGAATGATAATCTTGCATGATACCCCTACACTAGCACATTCTTAAAGAACTACATTCACATAAAAGAAGTCTTGCAATCAATTGTTAATCTCTAGTGAAAATTGTGCAATGTGACTGTGTTTTTCAAGTGAAGTTGTACTATCTCCACTGCCTTATAAGTTTCCCACAATAAGAAATACATATATTTACTCTTTGGATGTATTTTTTTTTATGGAGAGATTTGATAATGACATTGTGGAGCAGATTTAAAAAATTAAGAAATATAATTGACTTCACAATTAAAGCTTTAACTCTTTAGTGTTTGTATCACTGGAAATTTTTTTTTACCTGTGGAGAGAAAATGTTACCTCTATGCTTTTTAAGAATTTTGTGAATTGAGACATCTTCAAGGACTATCTCTGAGAAAAGCAATAAAGCTATGTTTTTTATACAGATTAATTATATATTAATTTAACAGGTTTTATAGAATTCAAAAGACACACTTTTATGTGCTAGCTGGGACTCGAACCCAGGTCGCAAGAATGGGAATCTTGCATGTTACCCCTACTTTACTAGCACTTTTTAGCTACCTATAATTCACACAACAAATGACTAACAATCAATTGATGATCTTTAGTCAAAAATGTTCAATTTGGCTATGATTTTCAAGTGAAATTGTACTATTTGCACTGTTGTATAGATTTCCCAAGATAAGAAATACATATCTTTGCTCCATGGATGTATGTTTAGTTCAAGGAAGATTGTGCTAAAGAGTTTGTGGAACAAATGTAGTTAATTCGGAAATGTAATTGCCTTTACAATAGCAGCTTTGGGTCTTTAGTGTTTGTGTCCGTAGCACTTTTTTTTTACCTGTGGAGAGGAAATGTTACTATTATGCTTTTTAAGAATTTGGTGAATAGAGACATCTTGGAGACTCATCTTTGATAAATGCAATATTGTAATGTTTTTAGTGAGATTCAATATATATTAATTTGAAAAATGTCATAGGATTCAAAAAACACATTTTCATGCGCTAACCGGGACTCGAACCCGGGTCGCAAGAATGGGAATCTTGCATGATACCCCTACACTACTAGCGCTCTTTAGAAACCTTTAATTCACACAACAAATGACTAACAATCAATTGATAATCTTTAGTCAAAAATGTTCAATTTGGCTATGATTTTCAAGTGAAATTGTTCTATTTGCACTGTAGTATAGATTTCCCAAGATAAGAAGTACATACATTTGCTCCATGGATGTATTTTTAGTTCAAGGAAGATTGTGCTAAAGAGTTAGTGGAGCAAATATAAATAATTCGGAAATGTTATTGCCTTTACAATAGCAGCTTTGGGACTTTAGTGTTTGTGCCAGTAGCACAATTTTTTTTGCCTGTGGAGAGGAAGTGTTACTTCTATGCTTTTTAAGAATTTGGTGAATAGAGACATCTTGGATGCTAATCTCTGAGAAATGCAATATTGCAGTGTTTTTAGTGAGATTCAATATATATTAATTTGAAACATTTCATAGGATTCAAAAGACACATTATGCACTAGCCGGGTCTCAAACCAAGGTCGCACAAATGATAATCTTGCATGATACCCCTACACTAGCACATTCTTAAAGAACTACATTCACATAAAAGAAGTCTTGCAATCAATTGTTAATCTCTAGTGAAAATTGTGCAATGTGACTGTGTTTTTCAAGTGAAGTTGTACTATCTCCACTGCCTTATAAGTTTCCCACAATAAGAAATACATATATTTACTCTTTGGATGTATTTTTTTTTATGGAAAGATTTGATAATGACATTGTGGAGCAGATTTAAAAAATTAAGAAATATAATTGACTTCACAATTAAAGCTTTAACTCTTTAGTGTTTGTATCACTGGTACATTTTTTTTTACCTGTGGAGAGAAAATGTTACCTCTATGCTTTTTAAGAATTTTGTGAATTGAGACATCTTCAAGGACTATCTCTGAGAAAAGCAATAAAGCTATGTTTTTTATACAGATTAATTATATATTAATTTAACAGATTTTATAGAATTCAAAAGACACACTTTTATGTGCTAGCTGGGACTCGAACCCAGGTCGCAAGAATGGGAATCTTGCATGTTATCCCTACTTTACTAGCACTTTTTAGCTACCTATAATTCACACAACAAATGACTAACAATCAATTGATGATCTTTAGTCAAAAATGTTCAATTTGGCTATGATTTTCAAGTGAAATTGTACTATTTGCACTGTTGTATAGATTTCCCAAGATAAGAAATACATATCTTTGCTCCATGGATGTATTTTTAGTTCAAGGAAGATTGTGCTAAAGAGTTTTTGGAACAAATGTAGTTAATTCGGAAATGTAATTGCCTTTACAATAGAAACTTTGGGTCTTTAGTGTTTGTGTCCGTAGCACTTTTTTTTTACCTGTGGAGAGGAAATGTTACTATTATGCTTTTCAAGAATTTGGAGAATAGAGACATCTTAGAGGCTCATCTTTGAGAAATGCAATATTGTAATGTTTTTAGTGAGATTCAATATATATTAATTTGAAAAATGTCATAGGATTCAAAAAACACATTTTTATGCGCTAGCCGGGACTCAAACCCGGGTCGCAAGAATGGGAATCTTGCATGATACCCCTACACTACTAGCGCTCTTTAGAAACCTTTAATTCACACAACAAATGACTAACAATCAATTGATAATCTTTAGTCAAAAATGTTCAAATTGGCTATGATTTTCAAGTGAAATTGTTCTATTTGCACTGTAGTATAGATTTCCCAAGATAATAAGTACACACATTTGCTCCATGGATGTATTTTTAGTTAAAGGAAGATTATGCTAAAGAGTTTTTGGAGCAAATATAAATAATTCGGAAATGTAATTGCCTTTACAATAGCAGCTTTGGGACTGTAGTGTTTGTGTCAGTAGCACAATTTTTTTACCTGTGGAGAGGAAGTGTTACTTCTATGCTTTTTAAGAATTTGGTGAATAGAGACATCTTGGATGCTAATCTCTGAGAAATGCAATATTGCAGTGTTTTTAGTGAGATTCAATATATATTAATTTGAAACATTTCATAGGATTCAAAAGACACATTATGCACTAGCCGGGTCTCAAACCAAGGTCACACGAATGATAATCTTGCATGATACCCCTACACTAGCACATTCTTAAAGAACTACATTCACATAAAAGAAGTCTTGCAATCAATTGTTAATCTCTAGTGAAAATTGTGCAATGTGACTGTGTTTTTCAAGTGAAGTTGTACTATCTCCACTGCCTTATAAGTTTCCCACAATAAGAAATACATATATTTACTCTTTGGATGTATTTTTTTTTATGGAGAGATTTGATAATGACATTGTGGAGCAGATTTAAAAAATTAAGAAATATAATTGACTTCACAATTAAAGCTTTAACTCTTTAGTGTTTGTATCACTGGAAATTTTTTTTTACCTGTGGAGAGAAAATGTTACCTCTATGCTTTTTAAGAATTTTGTGAATTGAGACATCTTCAAGGACTATCTCTGAGAAAAGCAATAAAGCTATGTTTTTTATACAGATTAATTATATATTAATTTAACAGGTTTTATAGAATTCAAAAGACACACTTTTATGTGCTAGCTGGGACTCGAACCCAGGTCGCAAGAATGGGAATCTTGCATGTTACCCCTACTTTACTAGCACTTTTTAGCTACCTATAATTCACACAACAAATGACTAACAATCAATTGATGATCTTTAGTCAAAAATTTTCAATTTGGCTATGATTTTCAAGTGAAATTGTACTATTTGCACTGTTGTATAGATTTCCCAAGATAAGAAATACATATCTTTGCTCCATGGATGTATGTTTAGTTCAAGGAAGATTGTGCTAAAGAGTTTGTGGAACAAATGTAGTTAATTCGGAAATGTAATTGCCTTTACAATAGCAGCTTTGGGTCTTTAGTGTTTGTGTCCGTAGCACTTTTTTTTTACCTGTGGAGAGGAAATGTTACTATTATGCTTTTTAAGAATTTGGTGAATAGAGACATCTTGGAGACTCATCTTTGATAAATGCAATATTGTAATGTTTTTAGTGAGATTCAATATATATTAATTTGAAAAATGTCATAGGATTCAAAAAACACATTTTCATGCGCTAACCGGGACTTGAACCCGGGTCGCAAGAATGGGAATCTTGCATGATACCCCTACACTACTAGCGCTCTTTAGAAACCTTTAATTCACACAACAAATGACTAACAATCAATTGATAATCTTTAGTCAAAAATGTTCAATTTGGCTATGATTTTCAAGTGAAATTGTTCTATTTGCACTGTAGTATAGATTTCCCAAGATAAGAAGTACATACATTTGCTCCATGGATGTATTTTTAGTTCAAGGAAGATTGTGCTAAAGAGTTAGTGGAGCAAATATAAATAATTCGGAAATGTTATTGCCTTTACAATAGCAGCTTTGGGACTTTAGTGTTTGTGCCAGTAGCACAATTTTTTTTGCCTGTGGAGAGGAAGTGTTACTTCTATGCTTTTTAAGAATTTGGTGAATAGAGACATCTTGGATGCTAATCTCTGAGAAATGCAATATTGCAGTGTTTTTAGTGAGATTCAATATATATTAATTTGAAACATTTCATAGGATTCAAAAGACACATTATGCACTAGCCGGGTCTCAAACCAAGGTCGCACAAATGATAATCTTGCATGATACCCCTACACTAGCACATTCTTAAAGAACTACATTCACATAAAAGAAGTCTTGCAATCAATTGTTAATCTCTAGTGAAAATTGTGCAATGTGACTGTGTTTTTCAAGTGAAGTTGTACTATCTCCACTGCCTTATAAGTTTCCCACAATAAGAAATACATATATTTACTCTTTGGATGTATTTTTTTTTATGGAAAGATTTGATAATGACATTGTGGAGCAGATTTAAAAAATTAAGAAATATAATTGACTTCACAATTAAAGCTTTAACTCTTTAGTGTTTGTATCACTGGTACATTTTTTTTTACCTGTGGAGAGAAAATGTTACCTCTATGCTTTTTAAGAATTTTGTGAATTGAGACATCTTCAAGGACTATCTCTGAGAAAAGCAATAAAGCTATGTTTTTTATACAGATTAATTATATATTAATTTAACAGATTTTATAGAATTCAAAAGACACACTTTTATGTGCTAGCTGGGACTCGAACCCAGGTCGCAAGAATGGGAATCTTGCATGTTATCCCTACTTTACTAGCACTTTTTAGCTACCTATAATTCACACAACAAATGACTAACAATCAATTGATGATCTTTAGTCAAAAATGTTCAATTTGGCTATGATTTTCAAGTGAAATTGTACTATTTGCACTGTTGTATAGATTTCCCAAGATAAGAAATACATATCTTTGCTCCATGGATGTATTTTTAGTTCAAGGAAGATTGTGCTAAAGAGTTTTTGGAACAAATGTAGTTAATTCGGAAATGTAATTGCCTTTACAATAGAAACTTTGGGTCTTTAGTGTTTGTGTCCGTAGCACTTTTTTTTTACCTGTGGAGAGGAAATGTTACTATTATGCTTTTCAAGAATTTGGAGAATAGAGACATCTTAGAGGCTCATCTTTGAGAAATGCAATATTGTAATGTTTTTAGTGAGATTCAATATATATTAATTTGAAAAATGTCATAGGATTCAAAAAACACATTTTTATGCGCTAGCCGGGACTCAAACCCGGGTCACAAGAATGGGAATCTTGCATGATACCCCTACACTACTAGCGCTCTTTAGAAACCTTTAATTCACACAACAAATGACTAACAATCAATTGATAATCTTTAGTCAAAAATGTTCAAATTGGCTATGATTTTCAAGTGAAATTGTTCTATTTGCACTGTAGTATAGATTTCCCAAGATAATAAGTACACACATTTGCTCCATGGATGTATTTTTAGTTAAAGGAAGATTATGCTAAAGAGTTTTTGGAGCAAATATAAATAATTCGGAAATGTAATTGCCTTTACAATAGCAGCTTTGGGACTGTAGTGTTTGTGTCAGTAGCACAATTTTTTTACCTGTGGAGAGGAAGTGTTACTTCTATGCTTTTTAAGAATTTGGTGAATAGAGACATCTTGGATGCTAATCTCTGAGAAATGCAATATTGCAGTGTTTTTAGTGAGATTCAATATATATTAATTTGAAACATTTCATAGGATTCAAAAGACACATTATGCACTAGCCGGGTCTCAAACCAAGGTCACACGAATGATAATCTTGCATGATACCCCTACACTAGCACATTCTTAAAGAACTACATTCACATAAAAGAAGTCTTGCAATCAATTGTTAATCTCTAGTGAAAATTGTGCAATGTGACTGTGTTTTTCAAGTGAAGTTGTACTATCTCCACTGCCTTATAAGTTTCCCACAATAAGAAATACATATATTTACTCTTTGGATGTATTTTTTTTTATGGAGAGATTTGATAATGACATTGTGGAGCAGATTTAAAAAATTAAGAAATATAATTGACTTCACAATTAAAGCTTTAACTCTTTAGTGTTTGTATCACTGGAAATTTTTTTTTACCTGTGGAGAGAAAATGTTACCTCTATGCTTTTTAAGAATTTTGTGAATTGAGACATCTTCAAGGACTATCTCTGAGAAAAGCAATAAAGCTATGTTTTTTATACAGATTAATTATATATTAATTTAACAGGTTTTATAGAATTCAAAAGACACACTTTTATGTGCTAGCTGGGACTCGAACCCAGGTCGCAAGAATGGGAATCTTGCATGTTACCCCTACTTTACTAGCACTTTTTAGCTACCTATAATTCACACAACAAATGACTAACAATCAATTGATGATCTTTAGTCAAAAATTTTCAATTTGGCTATGATTTTCAAGTGAAATTGTACTATTTGCACTGTTGTATAGATTTCCCAAGATAAGAAATACATATCTTTGCTCCATGGATGTATGTTTAGTTCAAGGAAGATTGTACTAAAGAGTTTGTGGAACAAATGTAGTTAATTCGGAAATGTAATTGCCTTTACAATAGCAGCTTTGGGTCTTTAGTGTTTGTGTCCGTAGCACTTTTTTTTTACCTGTGGAGAGGAAATGTTACTATTATGCTTTTTAAGAATTTGGTGAATAGAGACATCTTGGAGACTCATCTTTGATAAATGCAATATTGTAATGTTTTTAGTGAGATTCAATATATATTAATTTGAAAAATGTCATAGGATTCAAAAAACACATTTTCATGCGCTAACCGGGACTCGAACCCGGGTCGCAAGAATGGGAATCTTGCATGATACCCCTACACTACTAGCGCTCTTTAGAAACCTTTAATTCACACAACAAATGACTAACAATCAATTGATAATCTTTAGTCAAAAATGTTCAATTTGGCTATGATTTTCAAGTGAAATTGTTCTATTTGCACTGTAGTATAGATTTCCCAAGATAAGAAGTACATACATTTGCTCCATGGATGTATTTTTAGTTCAAGGAAGATTGTGCTAAAGAGTTAGTGGAGCAAATATAAATAATTCGGAAATGTTATTGCCTTTACAATAGCAGCTTTGGGACTTTAGTGTTTGTGCCAGTAGCACAATTTTTTTTGCCTGTGGAGAGGAAGTGTTACTTCTATGCTTTTTAAGAATTTGGTGAATAGAGACATCTTGGATGCTAATCTCTGAGAAATGCAATATTGCAGTGTTTTTAGTGAGATTCAATATATATTAATTTGAAACATTTCATAGGATTCAAAAGACACATTATGCACTAGCCGGGTCTCAAACCAAGGTCGCACAAATGATAATCTTGCATGATACCCCTACACTAGCACATTCTTAAAGAACTACATTCACATAAAAGAAGTCTTGCAATCAATTGTTAATCTCTAGTGAAAATTGTGCAATGTGACTGTGTTTTTCAAGTGAAGTTGTACTATCTCCACTGCCTTATAAGTTTCCCACAATAAGAAATACATATATTTACTCTTTGGATGTATTTTTTTTTATGGAAAGATTTGATAATGACATTGTGGAGCAGATTTAAAAAATTAAGAAATATAATTGACTTCACAATTAAAGCTTTAACTCTTTAGTGTTTGTATCACTGGTACATTTTTTTTTACCTGTGGAGAGAAAATGTTACCTCTATGCTTTTTAAGAATTTTGTGAATTGAGACATCTTCAAGGACTATCTCTGAGAAAAGCAATAAAGCTATGTTTTTTATACAGATTAATTATATATTAATTTAACAGATTTTATAGAATTCAAAAGACACACTTTTATGTGCTAGCTGGGACTCGAACCCAGGTCGCAAGAATGGGAATCTTGCATGTTATCCCTACTTTACTAGCACTTTTTAGCTACCTATAATTCACACAACAAATGACTAACAATCAATTGATGATCTTTAGTCAAAAATGTTCAATTTGGCTATGATTTTCAAGTGAAATTGTACTATTTGCACTGTTGTATAGATTTCCCAAGATAAGAAATACATATCTTTGCTCCATGGATGTATTTTTAGTTCAAGGAAGATTGTGCTAAAGAGTTTTTGGAACAAATGTAGTTAATTCGGAAATGTAATTGCCTTTACAATAGAAACTTTGGGTCTTTAGTGTTTGTGTCCGTAGCACTTTTTTTTTACCTGTGGAGAGGAAATGTTACTATTATGCTTTTCAAGAATTTGGAGAATAGAGACATCTTAGAGGCTCATCTTTGAGAAATGCAATATTGTAATGTTTTTAGTGAGATTCAATATATATTAATTTGAAAAATGTCATAGGATTCAAAAAACACATTTTTATGCGCTAGCCGGGACTCAAACCCGGGTCGCAAGAATGGGAATCTTGCATGATACCCCTACACTACTAGCGCTCTTTAGAAACCTTTAATTCACACAACAAATGACTAACAATCAATTGATAATCTTTAGTCAAAAATGTTCAAATTGGCTATGATTTTCAAGTGAAATTGTTCTATTTGCACTGTAGTATAGATTTCCCAAGATAATAAGTACACACATTTGCTCCATGGATGTATTTTTAGTTAAAGGAAGATTATGCTAAAGAGTTTTTGGAGCAAATATAAATAATTCGGAAATGTAATTGCCTTTACAATAGCAGCTTTGGGACTGTAGTGTTTGTGTCAGTAGCACAATTTTTTTACCTGTGGAGAGGAAGTGTTACTTCTATGCTTTTTAAGAATTTGGTGAATAGAGACATCTTGGATGCTAATCTCTGAGAAATGCAATATTGCAGTGTTTTTAGTGAGATTCAATATATATTAATTTGAAACATTTCATAGGATTCAAAAGACACATTATGCACTAGCCGGGTCTCAAACCAAGGTCACATGAATGATAATCTTGCATGATACCCCTACACTAGCACATTCTTAAAGAACTACATTCACATAAAAGAAGTCTTGCAATCAATTGTTAATCTCTAGTGAAAATTGTGCAATGTGACTGTGTTTTTCAAGTGAAGCTGAACTATCTCCACTGCCTTATAAGTTTCCCACAATAAGAAATACATATATTTACTCTTTGGATGTATATTTTTTCAAGGAAAGATTTGATAATGACATTGTGGAGCAGATGTAAAAAATTAAGAAATATAATTGACTTCACAATTAAAGCTTTAACTCTTTAGTGTTTGTATCACTGGTACATTTTTTTTACCTGTGGAGAGAAAATGTTACCTCTATGCTTTTTAAGAATTTTGTGAATTGAGACATCTTCAAGGACTATCTCTGAGAAAAGCAATAAAGCTATGTTTTTTATACAGATTAATTATATATTAATTTAACAGATTTTATAGAATTCAAAAGACACACTTTTATGTGCTAGCTGGGACTCGAACCCAGGTCGCAAGAATGGGAATCTTGCATGATACCCCTACACTACTAGCGCTTTTTAGCTACCTATAATTCACACAACAAATGACTAACAATCAATTGATGATCTTTAGTCAAAAATGTTCAATTTGGCTATGATTTTCAAGTGAAATTGTACTATTTGCATTGTTGTATAGATTTCCCAAGATAAGAAATACATATCTTTGCTCCATGGATGTATTTTTAGTTCAAGGAAGATTGTGCTAAAGAGTTTGTGGAACAAACATAAATAATTCGGAAATGTAATTGCCTTTACAATAGCAGCTTTGGGTCTTTAGTGTTTGTGTCAGTAGCACATTTTTTTTACCTGTGGAGAGGAAATGTTACTATTATGCTTTTTAAGAATTTGGTGAATAGAGACATCTTTGAGGCTCATCTTTGAGAAATGCAATATTGTAATGTTTTTAATGAGATTCAATATATATTAATTTGAAAAATGTCCTAGGATTCAAAAAACACATTTTCATGCGCTAGCCGGGACTCGAACCCGGGTCGCAAGAATGGGAATCTTGCATGATACCCCTACACTACTAGCGCTCTTTAGAAAGCTTTAATTCACACAACAAATGACTAACAATCAATTGATAATCTTTAGTCAAAAATGTTCAATTTGGCTATGATTTTCAAGTGAAATTGTTCTATTTGCACTGTAGTATAGATTTCCCAAGATAATAAGTACACACATTTGCTCCATGGATGTATTTTTAGTTAAAGGAAGATTATGCTAAAGAGTTTTTGGAGCAAATATAAATAATTCGGAAATGTAATTGCCTTTACAATAGCAGCTTTGGGACTGTAGTGTTTGTGTCAGTAGCACAATTTTTTTACCTGTGGAGAGGAAGTGTTACTTCTATGCTTTTTAAGAATTTGGTGAATAGAGACATCTTGGATGCTAATCTCTGAGAAATGCAATATTGCAGTGTTTTTAGTGAGATTCAATATATATTAATTTGAAACATTTCATAGGATTCAAAAGACACATTATGCACTAGCCGGGTCTCAAACCAAGGTCACATGAATGATAATCTTGCATGATACCCCTACACTAGCACATTCTTAAAGAACTACATTCACATAAAAGAAGTCTTGCAATCAATTGTTAATCTCTAGTGAAAATTGTGCAATGTGACTGTGTTTTTCAAGTGAAGCTGAACTATCTCCACTGCCTTATAAGTTTCCCACAATAAGAAATACATATATTTACTCTTTGGATGTATATTTTTTCAAGGAAAGATTTGATAATGACATTGTGGAGCAGATGTAAAAAATTAAGAAATATAATTGACTTCACAATTAAAGCTTTAACTCTTTAGTGTTTGTATCACTGGTACATTTTTTTTACCTGTGGAGAGAAAATGTTACCTCTATGCTTTTTAAGAATTTTGTGAATTGAGACATCTTCAAGGACTATCTCTGAGAAAAGCAATAAAGCTATGTTTTTTATACAGATTAATTATATATTAATTTAACAGATTTTATAGAATTCAAAAGACACACTTTTATGTGCTAGCTGGGACTCGAACCCAGGTCGCAAGAATGGGAATCTTGCATGATACCCCTACACTACTAGCGCTTTTTAGCTACCTATAATTCACACAACAAATGACTAACAATCAATTGATGATCTTTAGTCAAAAATGTTCAATTTGGCTATGATTTTCAAGTGAAATTGTACTATTTGCATTGTTGTATAGATTTCCCAAGATAAGAAATACATATCTTTGCTCCATGGATGTATTTTTAGTTCAAGGAAGATTGTGCTAAAGAGTTTGTGGAACAAACATAAATAATTCGGAAATGTAATTGCCTTTACAATAGCAGCTTTGGGTCTTTAGTGTTTGTGTCAGTAGCACATTTTTTTTACCTGTGGAGAGGAAATGTTACTATTATGCTTTTTAAGAATTTGGTGAATAGAGACATCTTTGAGGCTCATCTTTGAGAAATGCAATATTGTAATGTTTTTAATGAGATTCAATATATATTAATTTGAAAAATGTCCTAGGATTCAAAAAACACATTTTCATGCGCTAGCCGGGACTCGAACCCGGGTCGCAAGAATGGGAATCTTGCATGATACCCCTACACTACTAGCGCTCTTTAGAAAGCTTTAATTCACACAACAAATGACTAACAATCAATTGATAATCTTTAGTCAAAAATGTTCAATTTGGCTATGATTTTCAAGTGAAATTGTTCTATTTGCACTGTAGTATAGATTTCCCAAGATAAGAAGTACATACATTTGCTCCATGGATGTATTTTTAGTTCAAGGAAGATTGTGCTAAAGAGTTTTTGGAGCAAATATAAATAATTCGGAAATGTAATTGCCTTTACAATAGCAGCTTTGGGACTTTAGTGTTTGTGTCAGTAGCACAATTTTTTTACCTGTGGAGAGGAAGTGTTACTTCTATGCTTTTTAAGAATTTGGTGAATAGAGACATCTTGGATGCTAATCTCTGAGAAATGCAATATTGCAGTGTTTTTAGTGAGATTCAATATATATTAATTTGAAACATTTCATAGGATTCAAAAGACACATTATGCACTAGCCAGGTCTCAAACCAAGGTCGCACGAATGATAATCTTGCATGATACCCCTACACTAGCACATTCTTAAAGAACTACATTCACATAAAAGAAGTCTTACAATCAATTGTTAATCTCTAGTGAAAATTGTGCAATGTGACTGTGTTTTTCAAGTGAAGTTGTACTATCTCCACTGCCTTATAAGTATCCCACAATAAGAAATACATATATTTAATCTTTGGATGCATTTTTTTTCAAGGAAAGATTTGATAATGACATTGTGGAGCAGATGTAAAAAATTAAGAAATATAATTGACTTCACAATTAAAGCTTTAACTCTTTAGTGTCTGTATCACTGGTACATTTTTTTTACCTGTGTAGAGAAAATGTTACCTCTATGCTTTTTAAGAATTTTGTGAATTGAGACATCTTCAAGGACTATCTCTGAGAAAAGCAATAAAGCTATGTTTTTTATACAGATTAATTATATATTAATTTAACAGATTTTATAGAATTCAAAAGACACACTTTTATGCGCTAGCTGGGACTCGAACCCAGGTCGCAAGAATGGGAATCTTGCATGATACCCCTACACTACTAGCGCTTTTTAGCTACCTATAATTCACACAACAAATGACTAACAATCAATTGATGATCTTTAGTCAAAAATGTTCAATTTGGCTATGATTTTCAAGTGAAATTGTACTATTTGCACTGTTGTATAGATTTCCCAAGATAAGAAATACATATCTTTGCTCCATGGATGTATTTTTAGTTCAAGGAAGATTGTGCTAAAGAGTTTTTGGAACAAATGTAGTTAATTCGGAAATGTAATTGCCTTTACAATAGAAACTTTGGGTCTTTAGTGTTTGTGTCCGTAGCACTTTTTTTTTACCTGTGGAGAGGAAATGTTACTATTATGCTTTTCAAGATGTTGGAGAATAGAGACATCTTAGAGGCTCATCTTTGAGAAATGCAATATTGTAATGTTTTTAGTGAGATTCAATATATATTAATTTGAAAAATGTCATAGGATTCAAAAAACACATTTTTATGCGCTAGCCGGGACTCGAACCCGGGTCGCAAGAATGGGAATCTTGCATGATACCCCTACACTACTAGCGCTCTTTAGAAACCTTTAATTCACACAACAAATGACTAACAATCAATTGATAATCTTTAGTCAAAAATGTTCAATTTGGCTATGATTTTCAAGTGAAATTGTTCTATTTGCACTGTAGTATAGATTTCCCAAGATAAGAAGTACATACATTTGCTCCATGGATGTATTTTTAGTTAAAGGAAGATTATGCTAAAGAGTTTTTGGAGCAAACATAAATAATTCGGAAATGTAATTGCCTTTACAATAGCAGCTTTGGGACTGTAGTGTTTGTGTCAGTAGCACAATTTTTTTACCTGTGGAGAGGAAGTGTTACTTCTATGCTTTTTAAGAATTTGGTGAATAGAGACATCTTGGATGCTAATCTCTGAGAAATGCAATATTGCAGTGTTTTTAGTGAGATTCAATATATATTAATTTGAAACATTTCATAGGATTCAAAAGACACATTATGCACTAGCCGGGTCTCAAACCAAGGTCGCACGAATGATAATCTTGCATGATACCCCTACACTAGCACATTCTTAAAGAACTACATTCACATAAAAGAAGTCTTGCAATCAATTGTTAATCTCTAGTGAAAATTGTGCAATGTGACTGTGTTTATCAAGTGAAGCTGAACTATCTCCACTGCCTTATAAGTTTCCCACAATAAGAAATACATATATTTACTCTTTGGATGTATTTTTTTTCAAGGAAAGATTTGATAATGACATTGTGGAGCAGATGTAAAAAATTAAGAAATATAATTGACTTCACAATTAAAGCTTTAACTCTTTAGTGTTTGTATCACTGGTACATTTTTTTTACCTGTGGAGAGAAAATGTTACCTCTATGCTTTTTAAGAATTTTGTGAATTGAGACATCTTCAAGGACTATCTCTGAGAAAAGCAATAAAGCTATGTTTTTTATACAGATTAATTATATATTAATTTAACAGATTTTATAGAATTCAAAAGACACACTTTTATGTGCTAGCTGGGACTTGAACCCAGGTCGCAAGAATGGGAATCTTGCATGATACCCCTACACTACTAGCGCTTTTTAGCTACCTATAATTCACACAACAAATGACTAACAATCAATTGATGATCTTTAGTCAAAAATGTTCAATTTGGCTATGATTTTCAAGTGAAATTGTACTATTTGCATTGTTGTATAGATTTCCCAAGATAAGAAATACATATCTTTGCTCCATGGATGTATTTTTAGTTCAAGGAAGATTGTGCTAAAGAGTTTGTGGAACAAACATAAATAATTCGGAAATGTAATTGCCTTTACAATAGCAGCTTTGGGTCTTTAGTGTTTGTGTCAGTAGCACATTTTTTTTACCTGTGGAGAGGAAATGTTACTATTATGCTTTTTAAGAATTTGGTGAATAGAGACATCTTTGAGGCTCATCTTTGAGAAATGCAATATTGTAATGTTTTTAATGAGATTCAATATATATTAATTTGAAAAATGTCCTAGGATTCAAAAGACACATTATGCACTAGCCAGGTCTCAAACCAAGGTCGCACGAATGATAATCTTGCATGATACCCCTACACTAGCACATTCTTAAAGAACTACATTCACATAAAAGAAGTCTTACAATCAATTGTTAATCTCTAGTGAAAATTGTGCAATGTGACTGTGTTTTTCAAGTGAAGTTGTACTATCTCCACTGCCTTATAAGTTTCCCACAATAAGAAATACATATATTTAATCTTTGGATGCATTTTTTTTCAAGGAAAGATTTGATAATGACATTGTGGAGCAGATGTAAAAAATTAAGAAATATAATTGACTTCACAATTAAAGCTTTAACTCTTTAGTGTCTGTATCACTGGTACATTTTTTTTACCTGTGTAGAGAAAATGTTACCTCTATGCTTTTTAAGAATTTTGTGAATTGAGACATCTTCAAGGACTATCTCTGAGAAAAGCAATAAAGCTATGTTTTTTATACAGATTAATTATATATTAATTTAACAGATTTTATAGAATTCAAAAGACACACTTTTATGCGCTAGCTGGGACTCGAACCCAGGTCGCAAGAATGGGAATCTTGCATGATACCCCTAGACTACTAGCGCTTTTTAGCTACCTATAATTCACACAACAAATGACTAACAATCAATTGATGATCTTTAGTCAAAAATGTTCAATTTGGCTATGATTTTCAAGTGAAATTGTACTATTTGCACTGTTGTATAGATTTCCCAAGATAAGAAATACATATCTTTGCTCCATGGATGTATTTTTAGTTCAAGGAAGATTGTGCTAAAGAGTTTTTGGAACAAATGTAGTTAATTCGGAAATGTAATTGCCTTTACAATAGCAGCTTTGGGTCTTTAGTGTTTGTGTCCGTAGCACTTTTTTTTTACCTATGGAGAGGAAATGTTACTATTATGCTTTTTAAGAATTTGGTGAATAGAGACATCTTGGAGTCTCATCTTTGAGAAATGCAATATTGTAATGTTTTTAGTGAGATTCAATATATATTAATTTGAAAAATGTCATAGGATTCAAAAAACAAATTTTCATGCGCTAGCCGGGACTCTAACCGGGTCCCAAGAATGGGAATCTTGCATGATACCCCTACACTACTAGCGCTCTTTAGAAACTTTTAATTCACATAACAAATGACTAACAATCAATTGATAATCTTTAGTCAAAAATGTGCAATTTGGCTATGATTTTCAAGTGAAATTGTACTATTTGCACTGTTGTATAGATTTCCCAAGATAAGAAGTACATACATTTTCTCCATGGATGTATTTTTAGTTCAAGGAAGATTGTGCTAAAGAGTTAGTGGAGCAAATATAAATAATTCGGAAATGTTATTGCCTTTACAATAGCAGCTTTGGGACTTTAGTGTTTGTGCCAGTAGCACAATTTTTTTTGCCTGTGGAGAGGAAGTGTTACTTCTATGCTTTTTAAGAATTTGGTGAATAGAGACATCTTGGATGCTAATCTTTGAGAAATGCAATATTGCAGTGTTTTTAGTGAGATTCAATATATATTAATTTGAAACATTTCATAGGATTCAAAAGACACATTATGCACTAGCCGGGTCTTAAACCAAGGTCGCACGAATGATAATCTTGCATGATACCCCTACACTAGCACATTCTTAAAGAACTACATTCACATAAAAGAATTCTTGCAATCAATTGTTAATCTCTAGTGAAAATTGTGCAATGTGACTGTGTTTTTCAAGTGAAGTTGTACTATCTCCACTGCCTTATAAGTTTCCCACAATAAGAAATACATATATTTACTTTTTGGATGTATTTTTTTTTATGGAAAGATTTGATAATGACATTGTGGAGCAGATGTAAAAAATTAAGAAATATAATTGACTTCACAATTAAAGCTTTAACTCTTTAGTGTTTGTATCACTGGTACATTTTTTTTACCTGTGGAGAGAAAATGTTACCTCTATGCTTTTTAAGAATTTTGTGAATTGAGACATCTTCAAGGACTATCTCTGAGAAAAGCAATAAAGCTATGTTTTTTATACAGATTAATTATATATTAATTTAACAGATTTTATAGAATTCAAAAGACACACTTTTATGTGCTAGCTGGGACTCGAACCCAGGTCGCAAGAATGGGAATCTTGCATGTCATTCCTACTTTACTAGCACTTTTTAGCTACCTATAATTCACACAACAAATGACTAACAATCAATTGATGATCTTTAGTCAAAAATGTTCAATTTGGCTATGATTTTCAAGTGAAATTGTACTATTTGCACTGTTGTATAGATTTCCCAAGATAAGAAATACATATCTTTGCTCCATGGATGTATTTTTAGTTCAAGGAAGATTGTGCTAAAGAGTTTTTGGAACAAATGTAGTTAATTCGGAAATGTAATTGCCTTTACAATAGAAACTTTGGGTCTTTAGTGTTTGTGTCCGTAGCACTTTTTTTTTACCTGTGGAGAGGAAATGTTACTATTATGCTTTTCAAGAATTTGGAGAATAGAGACATCTTAGAGGCTCATCTTTGAGAAATGCAATATTGTAATGTTTTTAGTGAGATTCAATATATATTAATTTGAAAAATGTCATAGGATTCAAAAAACACATTTTTATGCGCTAGCCGGGACTCAAACCCGGGTCGCAAGAATGGGAATCTTGCATGATACCCCTACACTACTAGCGCTCTTTAGAAACCTTTAATTCACACAACAAATGACTAACAATCAATTGATAATCTTTAGTCAAAAATGTTCAAATTGGCTATGATTTTCAAGTGAAATTGTTCTATTTGCACTGTAGTATAGATTTCCCAAGATAATAAGTACACACATTTTCTCCATGGATGTATTTTTAGTTAAAGGAAGATTATGCTAAAGAGTTTTTGGAGCAAATATAAATAATTCGGAAATGTAATTGCCTTTACAATAGCAGCTTTGGGACTGTAGTGTTTGTGTCAGTAGCACAATTTTTTTACCTGTGGAGAGGAAGTGTTACTTCTATGCTTTTTAAGAATTTGGTGAATAGAGACATCTTGGATGCTAATCTCTGAGAAATGCAATATTGCAGTGTTTTTAGTGAGATTCAATATATATTAATTTGAAACATTTCATAGGATTCAAAAGACACATTATGCACTAGCCGGGTCTCAAACCAAGGTCACATGAATGATAATCTTGCATGATACCCCTACACTAGCACATTCTTAAAGAACTACATTCACATAAAAGAAGTCTTGCAATCAATTGTTAATCTCTAGTGAAAATTGTGCAATGTGACTGTGTTTTTCAAGTGAAGCTGAACTATCTCCACTGCCTTATAAGTTTCCCACAATAAGAAATACATATATTTACTCTTTGGATGTATATTTTTTCAAGGAAAGATTTGATAATGACATTGTGGAGCAGATGTAAAAAATTAAGAAATATAATTGACTTCACAATTAAAGCTTTAACTCTTTAGTGTTTGTATCACTGGTACATTTTTTTTACCTGTGGAGAGAAAATGTTACCTCTATGCTTTTTAAGAATTTTGTGAATTGAGACATCTTCAAGGACTATCTCTGAGAAAAGCAATAAAGCTATGTTTTTTATACAGATTAATTATATATTAATTTAACAGATTTTATAGAATTCAAAAGACACACTTTTATGTGCTAGCTGGGACTCGAACCCAGGTCGCAAGAATGGGAATCTTGCATGATACCCCTACACTACTAGCGCTTTTTAGCTACCTATAATTCACACAACAAATGACTAACAATCAATTGATGATCTTTAGTCAAAAATGTTCAATTTGGCTATGATTTTCAAGTGAAATTGTACTATTTGCATTGTTGTATAGATTTCCCAAGATAAGAAATACATATCTTTGCTCCATGGATGTATTTTTAGTTCAAGGAAGATTGTGCTAAAGAGTTTGTGGAACAAACATAAATAATTCGGAAATGTAATTGCCTTTACAATAGCAGCTTTGGGTCTTTAGTGTTTGTGTCAGTAGCACATTTTTTTTACCTGTGGAGAGGAAATGTTACTATTATGCTTTTTAAGAATTTGGTGAATAGAGACATCTTTGAGGCTCATCTTTGAGAAATGCAATATTGTAATGTTTTTAATGAGATTCAATATATATTAATTTGAAAAATGTCCTAGGATTCAAAAAACACATTTTCATGCGCTAGCCGGGACTCGAACCCGGGTCGCAAGAATGGGAATCTTGCATGATACCCCTACACTACTAGCGCTCTTTAGAAAGCTTTAATTCACACAACAAATGACTAACAATCAATTGATAATCTTTAGTCAAAAATGTTCAATTTGGCTATGATTTTCAAGTGAAATTGTTCTATTTGCACTGTAGTATAGATTTCCCAAGATAAGAAGTACATACATTTGCTCCATGGATGTATTTTTAGTTCAAGGAAGATTGTGCTAAAGAGTTTTTGGAGCAAATATAAATAATTCGGAAATGTAATTGCCTTTACAATAGCAGCTTTGGGACTTTAGTGTTTGTGTCAGTAGCACAATTTTTTTACCTGTGGAGAGGAAGTGTTACTTCTATGCTTTTTAAGAATTTGGTGAATAGAGACATCTTGGATGCTAATCTCTGAGAAATGCAATATTGCAGTGTTTTTAGTGAGATTCAATATATATTAATTTGAAACATTTCATAGGATTCAAAAGACACATTATGCACTAGCCAGGTCTCAAACCAAGGTCGCACGAATGATAATCTTGCATGATACCCCTACACTAGCACATTCTTAAAGAACTACATTCACATAAAAGAAGTCTTACAATCAATTGTTAATCTCTAGTGAAAATTGTGCAATGTGACTGTGTTTTTCAAGTGAAGTTGTACTATCTCCACTGCCTTATAAGTATCCCACAATAAGAAATACATATATTTAATCTTTGGATGCATTTTTTTTCAAGGAAAGATTTGATAATGACATTGTGGAGCAGATGTAAAAAATTAAGAAATATAATTGACTTCACAATTAAAGCTTTAACTCTTTAGTGTCTGTATCACTGGTACATTTTTTTTACCTGTGTAGAGAAAATGTTACCTCTATGCTTTTTAAGAATTTTGTGAATTGAGACATCTTCAAGGACTATCTCTGAGAAAAGCAATAAAGCTATGTTTTTTATACAGATTAATTATATATTAATTTAACAGATTTTATAGAATTCAAAAGACACACTTTTATGCGCTAGCTGGGACTCGAACCCAGGTCGCAAGAATGGGAATCTTGCATGATACCCCTACACTACTAGCGCTTTTTAGCTACCTATAATTCACACAACAAATGACTAACAATCAATTGATGATCTTTAGTCAAAAATGTTCAATTTGGCTATGATTTTCAAGTGAAATTGTACTATTTGCACTGTTGTATAGATTTCCCAAGATAAGAAATACATATCTTTGCTCCATGGATGTATTTTTAGTTCAAGGAAGATTGTGCTAAAGAGTTTTTGGAACAAATGTAGTTAATTCGGAAATGTAATTGCCTTTACAATAGAAACTTTGGGTCTTTAGTGTTTGTGTCCGTAGCACTTTTTTTTTACCTGTGGAGAGGAAATGTTACTATTATGCTTTTCAAGATGTTGGAGAATAGAGACATCTTAGAGGCTCATCTTTGAGAAATGCAATATTGTAATGTTTTTAGTGAGATTCAATATATATTAATTTGAAAAATGTCATAGGATTCAAAAAACACATTTTTATGCGCTAGCCGGGACTCGAACCCGGGTCGCAAGAATGGGAATCTTGCATGATACCCCTACACTACTAGCGCTCTTTAGAAACCTTTAATTCACACAACAAATGACTAACAATCAATTGATAATCTTTAGTCAAAAATGTTCAATTTGGCTATGATTTTCAAGTGAAATTGTTCTATTTGCACTGTAGTATAGATTTCCCAAGATAAGAAGTACATACATTTGCTCCATGGATGTATTTTTAGTTAAAGGAAGATTATGCTAAAGAGTTTTTGGAGCAAACATAAATAATTCGGAAATGTAATTGCCTTTACAATAGCAGCTTTGGGACTGTAGTGTTTGTGTCAGTAGCACAATTTTTTTACCTGTGGAGAGGAAGTGTTACTTCTATGCTTTTTAAGAATTTGGTGAATAGAGACATCTTGGATGCTAATCTCTGAGAAATGCAATATTGCAGTGTTTTTAGTGAGATTCAATATATATTAATTTGAAACATTTCATAGGATTCAAAAGACACATTATGCACTAGCCGGGTCTCAAACCAAGGTCGCACGAATGATAATCTTGCATGATACCCCTACACTAGCACATTCTTAAAGAACTACATTCACATAAAAGAAGTCTTGCAATCAATTGTTAATCTCTAGTGAAAATTGTGCAATGTGACTGTGTTTATCAAGTGAAGCTGAACTATCTCCACTGCCTTATAAGTTTCCCACAATAAGAAATACATATATTTACTCTTTGGATGTATTTTTTTTCAAGGAAAGATTTGATAATGACATTGTGGAGCAGATGTAAAAAATTAAGAAATATAATTGACTTCACAATTAAAGCTTTAACTCTTTAGTGTTTGTATCACTGGTACATTTTTTTTACCTGTGGAGAGAAAATGTTACCTCTATGCTTTTTAAGAATTTTGTGAATTGAGACATCTTCAAGGACTATCTCTGAGAAAAGCAATAAAGCTATGTTTTTTATACAGATTAATTATATATTAATTTAACAGATTTTATAGAATTCAAAAGACACACTTTTATGTGCTAGCTGGGACTTGAACCCAGGTCGCAAGAATGGGAATCTTGCATGATACCCCTACACTACTAGCGCTTTTTAGCTACCTATAATTCACACAACAAATGACTAACAATCAATTGATGATCTTTAGTCAAAAATGTTCAATTTGGCTATGATTTTCAAGTGAAATTGTACTATTTGCATTGTTGTATAGATTTCCCAAGATAAGAAATACATATCTTTGCTCCATGGATGTATTTTTAGTTCAAGGAAGATTGTGCTAAAGAGTTTGTGGAACAAACATAAATAATTCGGAAATGTAATTGCCTTTACAATAGCAGCTTTGGGTCTTTAGTGTTTGTGTCAGTAGCACATTTTTTTTACCTGTGGAGAGGAAATGTTACTATTATGCTTTTTAAGAATTTGGTGAATAGAGACATCTTTGAGGCTCATCTTTGAGAAATGCAATATTGTAATGTTTTTAATGAGATTCAATATATATTAATTTGAAAAATGTCCTAGGATTCAAAAGACACATTATGCACTAGCCAGGTCTCAAACCAAGGTCGCACGAATGATAATCTTGCATGATACCCCTACACTAGCACATTCTTAAAGAACTACATTCACATAAAAGAAGTCTTACAATCAATTGTTAATCTCTAGTGAAAATTGTGCAATGTGACTGTGTTTTTCAAGTGAAGTTGTACTATCTCCACTGCCTTATAAGTTTCCCACAATAAGAAATACATATATTTAATCTTTGGATGCATTTTTTTTCAAGGAAAGATTTGATAATGACATTGTGGAGCAGATGTAAAAAATTAAGAAATATAATTGACTTCACAATTAAAGCTTTAACTCTTTAGTGTCTGTATCACTGGTACATTTTTTTTACCTGTGTAGAGAAAATGTTACCTCTATGCTTTTTAAGAATTTTGTGAATTGAGACATCTTCAAGGACTATCTCTGAGAAAAGCAATAAAGCTATGTTTTTTATACAGATTAATTATATATTAATTTAACAGATTTTATAGAATTCAAAAGACACACTTTTATGCGCTAGCTGGGACTCGAACCCAGGTCGCAAGAATGGGAATCTTGCATGATACCCCTAGACTACTAGCGCTTTTTAGCTACCTATAATTCACACAACAAATGACTAACAATCAATTGATGATCTTTAGTCAAAAATGTTCAATTTGGCTATGATTTTCAAGTGAAATTGTACTATTTGCACTGTTGTATAGATTTCCCAAGATAAGAAATACATATCTTTGCTCCATGGATGTATTTTTAGTTCAAGGAAGATTGTGCTAAAGAGTTTTTGGAACAAATGTAGTTAATTCGGAAATGTAATTGCCTTTACAATAGCAGCTTTGGGTCTTTAGTGTTTGTGTCCGTAGCACTTTTTTTTTACCTATGGAGAGGAAATGTTACTATTATGCTTTTTAAGAATTTGGTGAATAGAGACATCTTGGAGTCTCATCTTTGAGAAATGCAATATTGTAATGTTTTTAGTGAGATTCAATATATATTAATTTGAAAAATGTCATAGGATTCAAAAAACAAATTTTCATGCGCTAGCCGGGACTCTAACCGGGTCCCAAGAATGGGAATCTTGCATGATACCCCTACACTACTAGCGCTCTTTAGAAACTTTTAATTCACATAACAAATGACTAACAATCAATTGATAATCTTTAGTCAAAAATGTGCAATTTGGCTATGATTTTCAAGTGAAATTGTACTATTTGCACTGTTGTATAGATTTCCCAAGATAAGAAGTACATACATTTTCTCCATGGATGTATTTTTAGTTCAAGGAAGATTGTGCTAAAGAGTTAGTGGAGCAAATATAAATAATTCGGAAATGTTATTGCCTTTACAATAGCAGCTTTGGGACTTTAGTGTTTGTGCCAGTAGCACAATTTTTTTTGCCTGTGGAGAGGAAGTGTTACTTCTATGCTTTTTAAGAATTTGGTGAATAGAGACATCTTGGATGCTAATCTTTGAGAAATGCAATATTGCAGTGTTTTTAGTGAGATTCAATATATATTAATTTGAAACATTTCATAGGATTCAAAAGACACATTATGCACTAGCCGGGTCTCAAACCAAGGTCGCACGAATGATAATCTTGCATGATACCCCTACACTAGCACATTCTTAAAGAACTACATTCACATAAAAGAATTCTTGCAATCAATTGTTAATCTCTAGTGAAAATTGTGCAATGTGACTGTGTTTTTCAAGTGAAGTTGTACTATCTCCACTGCCTTATAAGTTTCCCACAATAAGAAATACATATATTTACTTTTTGGATGTATTTTTTTTTATGGAAAGATTTGATAATGACATTGTGGAGCAGATGTAAAAAATTAAGAAATATAATTGACTTCACAATTAAAGCTTTAACTCTTTAGTGTTTGTATCACTGGTACATTTTTTTTACCTGTGGAGAGAAAATGTTACCTCTATGCTTTTTAAGAATTTTGTGAATTGAGACATCTTCAAGGACTATCTCTGAGAAAAGCAATAAAGCTATGTTTTTTATACAGATTAATTATATATTAATTTAACAGATTTTATAGAATTCAAAAGACACACTTTTATGTGCTAGCTGGGACTCGAACCCAGGTCGCAAGAATGGGAATCTTGCATGTCATTCCTACTTTACTAGCACTTTTTAGCTACCTATAATTCACACAACAAATGACTAACAATCAATTGATGATCTTTAGTCAAAAATGTTCAATTTGGCTATGATTTTCAAGTGAAATTGTACTATTTGCACTGTTGTATAGATTTCCCAAGATAAGAAATACATATCTTTGCTCCATGGATGTATTTTTAGTTCAAGGAAGATTGTGCTAAAGAGTTTGTGGAACAAATGTAGTTAATTCGGAAATGTAATTGCCTTTACAATAGCAGCTTTGGGTCTTTAGTGTTTGTGTCCGTAGCACTTTTTTTTTACCTGTGGAGAGGAAATGTTACTATTATGCTTTTTAAGAATTTGGTGAATAGAGACATCTTGGAGGCTCATCTTTGAGAAATGCAATATTGTAATGTTTTTAGTGAGATTCAATATATATTAATTTGAAAAATGTCATAGGATTCAAAAAACAAATTTTCATGCACTAGCCGGGACTCTAACCGGGTCCCAAGAATGGGAATCTTGCATGATACCCCTACACTACTAGCGCTCTTTAGAAACTTTTAATTCACATAACAAATGACTAACAATCAATTGATAATCTTTAGTCAAAAATGTGCAATTTGGCTATGATTTTCAAGTGAAATTGTACTATTTGCACTGTTGTATAGATTTCCCAAGATAAGAAGTACATACATTTTCTCCATGGATGTATTTTTAGTTCAAGGAAGATTGTGCTAAAGAGTTAGTGGAGCAAATATAAATAATTCGGAAATGTTATTGCCTTTACAATAGCAGCTTTGGGACTTTAGTGTTTGTGCCAGTAGCACAATTTTTTTTGCCTGTGGAGAGGAAGTGTTACTTCTATGCTTTTTAAGAATTTGGTGAATAGAGACATCTTGGATGCTAATCTCTGAGAAATGCAATATTGCAGTGTTTTTAGTGAGATTCAATATATATTAATTTGAAACATTTCATAGGATTCAAAAGACACATTATGCACTAGCCGGGTCTCAAACCAAGGTCGCACGAATGATAATCTTGCATGATACCCCTACACTAGCACATTCTTAAAGAACTACATTCACATAAAAGAAGTCTTGCAATCAATTGTTAATCTCTAGTGAAAATTGTGCAATGTGACTGTGTTTTTCAAGTGAAGTTGTACTATCTCCACTGCCTTATAAGTTTCCCACAATAAGAAATACATATATTTACTTTTTGGATGTATTTTTTTTTATGGAAAGATTTGATAATGACATTGTGGAGCAGATTTAAAAAATTAAGAAATATAATTGACTTCACAATTAAAGCTTTAACTCTTTAGTGTTTGTATCACTGGTACATTTTTTTTACCTGTGGAGAGAAAATGTTACCTCTATGCTTTTTAAGAATTTTGTGAATTGAGACATCTTCAAGGACTATCTCTGAGAAAAGCAATAAAGCTATGTTTTTTATACAGATTAATTATATATTAATTTAACAGATTTTATAGAATTCAAAAGACACACTTTTATGTGCTAGCTGGGACTCGAACCCAGGTCGCAAGAATGGGAATCTTGCAAGTTATCCCTACTTTACTAGCACTTTTTAGCTACCTATAATTCACACAACAAATGACTAACAATCAATTGATGATCTTTAGTCAAAAATTTTCAATTTGGCTATGATTTTCAAGTGAAATTGTACTATTTGCACTGTTGTATAGATTTCCCAAGATAAGAAATACATATCTTTGCTCCATGGATGTATGTTTAGTTCAAGGAAGATTGTGCTAAAGAGTTTGTGGAACAAATGTAGTTAATTCGGAAATGTAATTGCCTTTACAATAGCAGCTTTGGGTCTTTAGTGTTTGTGTCCGTAGCACTTTTTTTTTACCTGTGGAGAGGAAATGTTACTATTATGCTTTTTAAGAATTTGGTGAATAGAGACATCTTAGAGACTCATCTTTGATAAATGCAATATTGTAATGTTTTTAGTGAGATTCAATATATATTAATTTGAAAAATGTCATAGGATTCAAAAAACACATTTTCATGCGCTAACCGGGACTCGAACCCGGGTCGCAAGAATGGGAATCTTGCATGATACCCCTACACTACCAGCGCTCTTTAGAAACCTTTAATTCACACAACAAATGACTAACAATCAATTGATAATCTTTAGTCAAAAATGTTCAATTTGGCTATGATTTTCAAGTGAAATTGTTCTATTTGCACTGTAGTATAGATTTCCCAAGATAAGAAGTACATACATTTGCTCCATGGATGTATTTTTAGTTCAAGGAAGATTGTGCTAAAGAGTTTTTGGAGCAAATATAAATAATTCGGAAATGTAATTGCCTTTACAATAGCAGCTTTGGGACTTTAGTGTTTGTGTCAGTAGCACAATTTTTTTACCTGTGGAGAGGAAGTGTTACTTCTATGCTTTTTAAGAATTTGGTGAATAGAGACATCTTGGATGCTAATCTCTGAGAAATGCAATATTGCAGTGTTTTTAGTGAGATTCAATATATATTAATTTGAAACATTTCATAGGATTCAAAAGACACATTATGCACTAGCCAGGTCTCAAACCAAGGTCGCACGAATGATAATCTTGCATGATACCCCTACACTAGCACATTCTTAAAGAACTACATTCACATAAAAGAAGTCTTACAATCAATTGTTAATCTCTAGTGAAAATTGTGCAATGTGACTGTGTTTTTCAAGTGAAGTTGTACTATCTCCACTGCCTTATAAGTTTCCCAAAATAAGAAATACATATATTTAATCTTTGGATGCATTTTTTTTCAAGGAAAGATTTGATAATGACATTGTGGAGCAGATGTAAAAAATTAAGAAATATAATTGACTTCACAATTAAAGCTTTAACTCTTTAGTGTCTGTATCACTGGTACATTTTTTTTACCTGTGTAGAGAAAATGTTACCTCTATGCTTTTTAAGAATTTTGTGAATTGAGACATCTTCAAGGACTATCTCTGAGAAAAGCAATAAAGCTATGTTTTTTATACAGATTAATTATATATTAATTTAACAGATTTTATAGAATTCAAAAGACACACTTTTATGCGCTAGCTGGGACTCGAACCCAGGTCGCAAGAATGGGAATCTTGCATGATACCCCTAGACTACTAGCGCTTTTTAGCTACCTATAATTCACACAACAAATGACTAACAATCAATTGATGATCTTTAGTCAAAAATGTTCAATTTGGCTATGATTTTCAAGTGAAATTGTACTATTTGCACTGTTGTATAGATTTCCCAAGATAAGAAATACATATCTTTGCTCCATGGATGTATTTTTAGTTCAAGGAAGATTGTGCTAAAGAGTTTTTGGAACAAATGTAGTTAATTCGGAAATGTAATTGCCTTTACAATAGCAGCTTTGGGTCTTTAGTGTTTGTGTCCGTAGCACTTTTTTTTTACCTGTGGAGAGGAAATGTTACTATTATGCTTTTTAAGAATTTGGTGAATAGAGACATCTTGGAGGCTCATCTTTGAGAAATGCAATATTGTAATGTTTTTAGTGAGATTCAATATATATTAATTTGAAAAATGTCATAGGATTCAAAAAACAAATTTTCATGCACTAGCCGGGACTCTAACCGGGTCCCAAGAATGGGAATCTTGCATGATACCCCTACACTACTAGCGCTCTTTAGAAACTTTTAATTCACATAACAAATGACTAACAATCAATTGATAATCTTTAGTCAAAAATGTGCAATTTGGCTATGATTTTCAAGTGAAATTGTACTATTTGCACTGTTGTATAGATTTCCCAAGATAAGAAGTACATACATTTTCTCCATGGATGTATTTTTAGTTCAAGGAAGATTGTGCTAAAGAGTTAGTGGAGCAAATATAAATAATTCGGAAATGTTATTGCCTTTACAATAGCAGCTTTGGGACTTTAGTGTTTGTGCCAGTAGCACAATTTTTTTTGCCTGTGGAGAGGAAGTGTTACTTCTATGCTTTTTAAGAATTTGGTGAATAGAGACATCTTGGATGCTAATCTCTGAGAAATGCAATATTGCAGTGTTTTTAGTGAGATTCAATATATATTAATTTGAAACATTTCATAGGATTCAAAAGACACATTATGCACTAGCCGGGTCTCAAACCAAGGTCGCACGAATGATAATCTTGCATGATACCCCTACACTAGCACATTCTTAAAGAACTACATTCACATAAAAGAAGTCTTGCAATCAATTGTTAATCTCTAGTGAAAATTGTGCAATGTGACTGTGTTTTTCAAGTGAAGTTGTACTATCTCCACTGCCTTATAAGTTTCCCACAATAAGAAATACATATATTTACTCTTTGGATGTATTTTTTTTTATGGAAAGATTTGATAATGACATTGTGGAGCAGATTTAAAAAATTAAGAAATATAATTGACTTCACAATTAAAGCTTTAACTCTTTAGTGTTTGTATCACTGGTACATTTTTTTTTACCTGTGGAGAGAAAATGTTACCTCTATGCTTTTTAAGAATTTTGTGAATTGAGACATCTTCAAGGACAATCTCTGAGAAAAGCAATAAAGCTATGTTTTTTATACAGATTAATTATATATTAATTTAACAGATTTTATAGAATTCAAAAGACACACTTTTATGTGCTAGCTGGGACTCGAACCCAGGTCGCAAGAATGGGAATCTTGCATGTTACCCCTACTTTACTAGCACTTTTTAGCTACCTATAATTCACACAACAAATGACTAACAATCAATTGATGATCTTTAGTCAAAAATTTTCAATTTGGCTATGATTTTCAAGTGAAATTGTACTATTTGCACTGTTGTATAGATTTCCCAAAATAAGAAATACATATCTTTGCTCCATGGATGTATGTTTAGTTCAAGGAAGATTGTGCTAAAGAGTTTGTGGAACAAATGTAGTTAATTCGGAAATGTAATTGCCTTTACAATAGCAGCTTTGGGTCTTTAGTGTTTGTGTCCGTAGCACTTTTTTTTTACCTGTGGAGAGGAAATGTTACTATTATGCTTTTTAAGAATTTGGTGAATAGAGACATCTTGGAGACTCATCTTTGATAAATGCAATATTGTAATGTTTTTAGTGAGATTCAATATATATTAATTTGAAAAATGTCATAGGATTCAAAAAACACATTTTCATGCGCTAACCGGGACTCGAACCCGGGTCGCAAGAATGGGAATCTTGCATGATACCCCTACACTACTAGCGCTCTTTAGAAAGCTTTAATTCACACAACAAATGACTAACAATCAATTGATAATCTTTAGTCAAAAATGTTCAATTTGGCTATGATTTTCAAGTGAAATTGTTCTATTTGCACTGTAGTATAGATTTCCCAAGATAAGAAGTACATACATTTGCTCCATGGATGTATTTTTAGTTCAAGGAAGATTGTGCTAAAGAGTTTTTGGAGCAAATATAAATAATTCGGAAATGTAATTGCCTTTACAATAGCAGCTTTGGGACTTTAGTGTTTGTGTCAGTAGCACAATTTTTTTACCTGTGGAGAGGAAGTGTTACTTCTATGCTTTTTAAGAATTTGGTGAATAGAGACATCTTGGATGCTAATCTCTGAGAAATGCAATATTGCAGTGTTTTTAGTGAGATTCAATATATATTAATTTGAAACATATCATAGGATTCGAAAGACACATTATGCACTAGCCAGGTCTCAAACCAATGTCGCACGAATGATAATCTTACATGATACCCCTACACTAGCACATTCTTAAAGAACTACATTCACATAAAAGAAGTCTTACAATCAATTGTTAATCTCTAGTGAAAATTGTGCAATGTGACTGTGTTTTTCAAGTGAAGTTGTACTATCTCCACTGCCTTATAAGTTTCCCACAATAAGAAATACATATATTTAATCTTTGGATGCATTTTTTTTCAAGGAAAGATTTGATAATGACATTGTGGAGCAGATGTAAAAAATTAAGAAATATAATTGACTTCACAATTAAAGCTTTAACTCTTTAGTGTCTGTATCACTGGTACATTTTTTTTACCTGTGTAGAGAAAATGTTACCTCTATGCTTTTTAAGAATTTTGTGAATTGAGACATCTTCAAGGACTATCTCTGAGAAAAGCAATAAAGCTATGTTTTTTATACAGATTAATTATATATTAATTTAACAGATTTTATAGAATTCAAAAGACACACTTTTATGCGCTAGCTGGGACTCGAACCCAGGTCGCAAGAATGGGAATCTTGCATGATACCCCTAGACTACTAGCGCTTTTTAGCTACCTATAATTCACACAACAAATGACTAACAATCAATTGATGATCTTTAGTCAAAAATGTTCAATTTGGCTATGATTTTCAAGTGAAATTGTACTATTTGCACTGTTGTATAGATTTCCCAAGATAAGAAATACATATCTTTGCTCCATGGATGTATTTTTAGTTCAAGGAAGATTGTGCTAAAGAGTTTTTGGAACAAATGTAGTTAATTCGGAAATGTAATTGCCTTTACAATAGCAGCTTTGGGTCTTTAGTGTTTGTGTCCGTAGCACTTTTTTTTTACCTATGGAGAGGAAATGTTACTATTATGCTTTTTAAGAATTTGGTGAATAGAGACATCTTGGAGTCTCATCTTTGAGAAATGCAATATTGTAATGTTTTTAGTGAGATTCAATATATATTAATTTGAAAAATGTCATAGGATTCAAAAAACAAATTTTCATGCGCTAGCCGGGACTCTAACCGGGTCCCAAGAATGGGAATCTTGCATGATACCCCTACACTACTAGCGCTCTTTAGAAACTTTTAATTCACATAACAAATGACTAACAATCAATTGATAATCTTTAGTCAAAAATGTGCAATTTGGCTATGATTTTCAAGTGAAATTGTACTATTTGCACTGTTGTATAGATTTCCCAAGATAAGAAGTACATACATTTTCTCCATGGATGTATTTTTAGTTCAAGGAAGATTGTGCTAAAGAGTTAGTGGAGCAAATATAAATAATTCGGAAATGTTATTGCCTTTACAATAGCAGCTTTGGGACTTTAGTGTTTGTGCCAGTAGCACAATTTTTTTTGCCTGTGGAGAGGAAGTGTTACTTCTATGCTTTTTAAGAATTTGGTGAATAGAGACATCTTGGATGCTAATCTCTGAGAAATGCAATATTGCAGTGTTTTTAGTGAGATTCAATATATATTAATTTGAAACATTTCATAGGATTCAAAAGACACATTATGCACTAGCCGGGTCTCAAACCAAGGTCGCACGAATGATAATCTTGCATGATACCCCTACACTAGCACATTCTTAAAGAACTACATTCACATAAAAGAATTCTTGCAATCAATTGTTAATCTCTAGTGAAAATTGTGCAATGTGACTGTGTTTTTCAAGTGAAGTTGTACTATCTCCACTGCCTTATATGTTTCCCACAATAAGAAATACATATATTTACTTTTTGGATGTATTTTTTTTTATGGAAAGATTTGATAATGACATTGTGGAGCAGATTTAAAAAATTAAGAAATATAATTGACTTCACAATTAAAGCTTTAACTCTTTAGTGTTTGTATCACTGGTACATTTTTTTTACCTGTGGAGAGAAAATGTTACCTCTATGCTTTTTAAGAATTTTGTGAATTGAGACATCTTCAAGGACTATCTCTGAGAAAAGCAATAAAGCTATGTTTTTTATACAGATTAATTATATATTAATTTAACAGATTTTATAGAATTCAAAAGACACACTTTTATGTGCTAGCTGGGACTCGAACCCAGGTCGCAAGAATGGGAATCTTGCATGTCATCCCTACTTTACTAGCACTTTTTAGCTACCTATAATTCACACAACAAATGACTAACAATCAATTGATGATCTTTAGTCAAAAATTTTCAATTTGGCTATGATTTTCAAGTGAAATTGTACTATTTGCACTGTTGTATAGATTTCCCAAGATAAGAAATACATATCTTTGCTCCATGGATGTATGTTTAGTTCAAGGAAGATTGTGCTAAAGAGTTTGTGGAACAAATGTAGTTAATTCGGAAATGTAATTGCCTTTACAATAGCAGCTTTGGGTCTTTAGTGTTTGTGTCCGTAGCACTTTTTTTTTACCTGTGGAGAGGAAATGTTACTATTATGCTTTTTAAGAATTTGGTGAATAGAGACATCTTGGAGACTCATCTTTGATAAATGCAATATTGTAATGTTTTTAGTGAGATTCAATATATATTAATTTGAAAAATGTCATAGGATTCAAAAAACACATTTTCATGCGCTAACCGGGACTCGAACCCAGGTCGCAAGAATGGGAATCTTGCATGATACCCCTACACTACTAGCGCTCTTTAGAAAGCTTTAATTCACACAACAAATGACTAACAATCAATTGATAATCTTTAGTCAAAAATGTTCAATTTGGCTATGATTTTCAAGTGAAATTGTTCTATTTGCACTGTAGTATAGATTTCCCAAGATAAGAAGTACATACATTTGCTCCATGGATGTATTTTTAGTTCAAGGAAGATTGTGCTAAAGAGTTTTTGGAGCAAATATAAATAATTCGGAAATGTAATTGCCTTTACAATAGCAGCTTTGGGACTTTAGTGTTTGTGTCAGTAGCACAATTTTTTTACCTGTGGAGAGGAAGTGTTACTTCTATGCTTTTTAAGAATTTGGTGAATAGAGACATCTTGGATGCTAATCTCTGAGAAATGCAATATTGCAGTGTTTTTAGTGAGATTCAATATATATTAATTTGAAACATATCATAGGATTCGAAAGACACATTATGCACTAGCCAGGTCTCAAACCAATGTCGCACGAATGATAATCTTACATGATACCCCTACACTAGCACATTCTTAAAGAACTACATTCACATAAAAGAAGTCTTACAATCAATTGTTAATCTCTAGTGAAAATTGTGCAATGTGACTGTGTTTTTCAAGTGAAGTTGTACTATCTCCACTGCCTTATAAGTTTCCCACAATAAGAAATACATATATTTAATCTTTGGATGCATTTTTTTTCAAGGAAAGATTTGATAATGACATTGTGGAGCAGATGTAAAAAATTAAGAAATATAATTGACTTCACAATTAAAGCTTTAACTCTTTAGTGTCTGTATCACTGGTACATTTTTTTTACCTGTGTAGAGAAAATGTTACCTCTATGCTTTTTAAGAATTTTGTGAATTGAGACATCTTCAAGGACTATCTCTGAGAAAAGCAATAAAGCTATGTTTTTTATACAGATTAATTATATATTAATTTAACAGAATTCAAAAGACACACTTTTATGCGCTAGCTGGGACTCGAACCCAGGTCGCAAGAATGGGAATCTTGCATGATACCCCTAGACTACTAGCGCTTTTTAGCTACCTATAATTCACACAACAAATGACTAACAATCAATTGATGATCTTTAGTCAAAAATGTTCAATTTGGCTATGATTTTCAAGTGAAATTGTACTATTTGCACTGTTGTATAGATTTCCCAAGATAAGAAATACATATCTTTGCTCCATGGATGTATTTTTAGTTCAAGGAAGATTGTGCTAAAGAGTTTTTGGAACAAATGTAGTTAATTCGGAAATGTAATTGCCTTTACAATAGCAGCTTTGGGTCTTTAGTGTTTGTGTCCGTAGCACTTTTTTTTTACCTATGGAGAGGAAATGTTACTATTATGCTTTTTAAGAATTTGGTGAATAGAGACATCTTGGAGTCTCATCTTTGAGAAATGCAATATTGTAATGTTTTTAGTGAGATTCAATATATATTAATTTGAAAAATGTCATAGGATTCAAAAAACAAATTTTCATGCGCTAGCCGGGACTCTAACCGGGTCCCAAGAATGGGAATCTTGCATGATACCCCTACACTACTAGCGCTCTTTAGAAACTTTTAATTCACATAACAAATGACTAACAATCAATTGATAATCTTTAGTCAAAAATGTGCAATTTGGCTATGATTTTCAAGTGAAATTGTACTATTTGCACTGTTGTATAGATTTCCCAAGATAAGAAGTACATACATTTTCTCCATGGATGTATTTTTAGTTCAAGGAAGATTGTGCTAAAGAGTTAGTGGAGCAAATATAAATAATTCGGAAATGTTATTGCCTTTACAATAGCAGCTTTGGGACTTTAGTGTTTGTGCCAGTAGCACAATTTTTTTTGCCTGTGGAGAGGAAGTGTTACTTCTATGCTTTTTAAGAATTTGGTGAATAGAGACATCTTGGATGCTAATCTCTGAGAAATGCAATATTGCAGTGTTTTTAGTGAGATTCAATATATATTAATTTGAAACATTTCATAGGATTCAAAAGACACATTATGCACTAGCCGGGTCTCAAACCAAGGTCGCACGAATGATAATCTTGCATGATACCCCTACACTAGCACATTCTTAAAGAACTACATTCACATAAAAGAATTCTTGCAATCAATTGTTAATCTCTAGTGAAAATTGTGCAATGTGACTGTGTTTTTCAAGTGAAGTTGTACTATCTCCACTGCCTTATATGTTTCCCACAATAAGAAATACATATATTTACTTTTTGGATGTATTTTTTTTTATGGAAAGATTTGATAATGACATTGTGGAGCAGATTTAAAAAATTAAGAAATATAATTGACTTCACAATTAAAGCTTTAACTCTTTAGTGTTTGTATCACTGGTACATTTTTTTTTACCTGTGGAGAGAAAATGTTACCTCTATGCTTTTTAAGAATTTTGTGAATTGAGACATCTTCAAGGACTATCTCTGAGAAAAGCAATAAAGCTATGTTTTTTATACAGATTAATTATATATTAATTTAACAGATTTTATAGAATTCAAAAGACACACTTTTATGTGCTAGCTGGGACTCGAACCCAGGTCGCAAGAATGGGAATCTTGCATGTCATCCCTACTTTACTAGCACTTTTTAGCTACCTATAATTCACACAACAAATGACTAACAATCAATTGATGATCTTTAGTCAAAAATTTTCAATTTGGCTATGATTTTCAAGTGAAATTGTACTATTTGCACTGTTGTATAGATTTCCCAAGATAAGAAATACATATCTTTGCTCCATGGATGTATGTTTAGTTCAAGGAAGATTGTGCTAAAGAGTTTGTGGAACAAATGTAGTTAATTCGGAAATGTAATTGCCTTTACAATAGCAGCTTTGGGTCTTTAGTGTTTGTGTCCGTAGCACTTTTTTTTTACCTGTGGAGAGGAAATGTTACTATTATGCTTTTTAAGAATTTGGTGAATAGAGACATCTTGGAGACTCATCTTTGATAAATGCAATATTGTAATGTTTTTAGTGAGATTCAATATATATTAATTTGAAAAATGTCATAGGATTCAAAAAACACATTTTCATGCGCTAACCGGGACTCGAACCCAGGTCGCAAGAATGGGAATCTTGCATGATACCCCTACACTACTAGCGCTCTTTAGAAACCTTTAATTCACACAACAAATGACTAACAATCAATTGATAATCTTTAGTCAAAAATGTTCAATTTGGCTATGATTTTCAAGTGAAATTGTTCTATTTGCACTGTAGTATAGATTTCCCAAGATAAGAAGTACATACATTTGCTCCATGGATGTATTTTTAGTTCAAGGAAGATTGTGCTAAAGAGTTTTTGGAGCAAATATAAATAATTCGGAAATGTAATTGCCTTTACAATAGCAGCTTTGGGACTTTAGTGTTTGTGTCAGTAGCACAATTTTTTTACCTGTGGAGAGGAAGTGTTACTTCTATGCTTTTTAAGAATTTGGTGAATAGAGACATCTTGGATGCTAATCTCTGAGAAATGCAATATTGCAGTGTTTTTAGTGAGATTCAATATATATTAATTTGAAAAATTTCATAGGATTCAAAAGACACATTATGCACTAGCCAGGTCTCAAACCAAGGTCGCACGAATGATAATCTTGCATGATACCCCTACACTAGCACATTCTTAAAGAACTACATTCACATAAAAGAAGTCTTACAATCAATTGTTAATCTCTAGTGAAAATTGTGCAATGTGACTGTGTTTTTCAAGTGAAGTTGTACTATCTCCACTGCCTTATAAGTTTCCCACAATAAGAAATACATATATTTAATCTTTGGATGCATTTTTTTTCAAGGAAAGATTTGATAATGACATTGTGGAGCAGATGTAAAAAATTAAGAAATATAATTGACTTCACAATTAAAGCTTTAACTCTTTAGTGTCTGTATCACTGGTACATTTTTTTTACCTGTGTAGAGAAAATGTTACCTCTATGCTTTTTAAGAATTTTGTGAATTGAGACATCTTCAAGGACTATCTCTGAGAAAAGCAATAAAGCTATGTTTTTTATACAGATTAATTATATATTAATTTAACAGATTTTATAGAATTCAAAAGACACACTTTTATGCGCTAGCTGGGACTCGAACCCAGGTCGCAAGAATGGGAATCTTGCATGATACCCCTAGACTACTAGCGCTTTTTAGCTACCTATAATTCACACAACAAATGACTAACAATCAATTGATGATCTTTAGTCAAAAATGTTCAATTTGGCTATGATTTTCAAGTGAAATTGTACTATTTGCACTGTTGTATAGATTTCCCAAGATAAGAAATACATATCTTTGCTCCATGGATGTATTTTTAGTTCAAGGAAGATTGTGCTAAAGAGTTTTTGGAACAAATGTAGTTAATTCGGAAATGTAATTGCCTTTACAATAGCAGCTTTGGGTCTTTAGTGTTTGTGTCCGTAGCACTTTTTTTTTACCTGTGGAGAGGAAATGTTACTATTATGCTTTTTAAGAATTTGGTGAATAGAGACATCTTGGAGGCTCATCTTTGAGAAATGCAATATTGTAATGTTTTTAGTGAGATTCAATATATATTAATTTGAAAAATGTCATAGGATTCAAAAAACAAATTTTCATGCACTAGCCGGGACTCTAACCGGGTCCCAAGAATGGGAATCTTGCATGATACCCCTACACTACTAGCGCTCTTTAGAAACTTTTAATTCACATAACAAATGACTAACAATCAATTGATAATCTTTAGTCAAAAATGTGCAATTTGGCTATGATTTTCAAGTGAAATTGTACTATTTGCACTGTTGTATAGATTTCCCAAGATAAGAAGTACATACATTTTCTCCATGGATGTATTTTTAGTTCAAGGAAGATTGTGCTAAAGAGTTAGTGGAGCAAATATAAATAATTCGGAAATGTTATTGCCTTTACAATAGCAGCTTTGGGACTTTAGTGTTTGTGCCAGTAGCACAATTTTTTTTGCCTGTGGAGAGGAAGTGTTACTTCTATGCTTTTTAAGAATTTGGTGAATAGAGACATCTTGGATGCTAATCTCTGAGAAATGCAATATTGCAGTGTTTTTAGTGAGATTCAATATATATTAATTTGAAACATTTCATAGGATTCAAAAGACACATTATGCACTAGCCGGGTCTCAAACCAAGGTCGCACGAATGATAATCTTGCATGATACCCCTACACTAGCACATTCTTAAAGAACTACATTCACATAAAAGAAGTCTTGCAATCAATTGTTAATCTCTAGTGAAAATTGTGCAATGTGACTGTGTTTTTCAAGTGAAGTTGTACTATCTCCACTGCCTTATAAGTTTCCCACAATAAGAAATACATATATTTACTTTTTGGATGTATTTTTTTTTATGGAAAGATTTGATAATGACATTGTGGAGCAGATTTAAAAAATTAAGAAATATAATTGACTTCACAATTAAAGCTTTAACTCTTTAGTGTTTGTATCACTGGTACATTTTTTTTACCTGTGGAGAGAAAATGTTACCTCTATGCTTTTTAAGAATTTTGTGAATTGAGACATCTTCAAGGACTATCTCTGAGAAAAGCAATAAAGATATGTTTTTTATACAGATTAATTATATATTAATTTAACAGATTTTATAGAATTCAAAAGACACACTTTTATGTGCTAGCTGGGACTCGAACCCAGGTCGCAAGAATGGGAATCTTGCAAGTTATCCCTACTTTACTAGCACTTTTTAGCTACCTATAATTCACACAACAAATGACTAACAATCAATTGATGATCTTTAGTCAAAAATTTTCAATTTGGCTATGATTTTCAAGTGAAATTGTACTATTTGCACTGTTGTATAGATTTCCCAAGATAAGAAATACATATCTTTGCTCCATGGATGTATTTTTAGTTCAAGGAAGATTGTGCTAAAGAGTTTTTGGAACAAATGTAGTTAATTCGGAAATGTAATTGCCTTTACAATAGCAGCTTTGGGTCTTTAGTGTTTGTGTCCGTAGCACTTTTTTTTTACCTGTGGAGAGGAAATGTTACTATTATGCTTTTTAAGAATTTGGTGAATAGAGACATCTTGGAGGCTCATCTTTGAGAAATGCAATATTGTAATGTTTTTAGTGAGATTCAATATATATTAATTTGAAAAATGTCATAGGATTCAAAAAACAAATTTTCATGCACTAGCCGGGACTCTAACCGGGTCCCAAGAATGGGAATCTTGCATGATACCCCTACACTACTAGCGCTCTTTAGAAACTTTTAATTCACATAACAAATGACTAACAATCAATTGATAATCTTTAGTCAAAAATGTGCAATTTGGCTATGATTTTCAAGTGAAATTGTACTATTTGCACTGTTGTATAGATTTCCCAAGATAAGAAGTACATACATTTTCTCCATGGATGTATTTTTAGTTCAAGGAAGATTGTGCTAAAGAGTTAGTGGAGCAAATATAAATAATTCGGAAATGTTATTGCCTTTACAATAGCAGCTTTGGGACTTTAGTGTTTGTGCCAGTAGCACAATTTTTTTTGCCTGTGGAGAGGAAGTGTTACTTCTATGCTTTTTAAGAATTTGGTGAATAGAGACATCTTGGATGCTAATCTCTGAGAAATGCAATATTGCAGTGTTTTTAGTGAGATTCAATATATATTAATTTGAAACATTTCATAGGATTCAAAAGACACATTATGCACTAGCCGGGTCTCAAACCAAGGTCGCACGAATGATAATCTTGCATGATACCCCTACACTAGCACATTCTTAAAGAACTACATTCACATAAAAGAAGTCTTGCAATCAATTGTTAATCTCTAGTGAAAATTGTGCAATGTGACTGTGTTTTTCAAGTGAAGTTGTACTATCTCCACTGCCTTATAAGTTTCCCACAATAAGAAATACATATATTTACTTTTTGGATGTATTTTTTTTTATGGAAAGATTTGATAATGACATTGTGGAGCAGATTTAAAAAATTAAGAAATATAATTGACTTCACAATTAAAGCTTTAACTCTTTAGTGTTTGTATCACTGGTACATTTTTTTTACCTGTGGAGAGAAAATGTTACCTCTATGCTTTTTAAGAATTTTGTGAATTGAGACATCTTCAAGGACTATCTCTGAGAAAAGCAATAAAGCTATGTTTTTTATACAGATTAATTATATATTAATTTAACAGATTTTATAGAATTCAAAAGACACACTTTTATGTGCTAGCTGGGACTCGAACCCAGGTCGCAAGAATGGGAATCTTGCAAGTTATCCCTACTTTACTAGCACTTTTTAGCTACCTATAATTCACACAACAAATGACTAACAATCAATTGATGATCTTTAGTCAAAAATTTTCAATTTGGCTATGATTTTCAAGTGAAATTGTACTATTTGCACTGTTGTATAGATTTCCCAAGATAAGAAATACATATCTTTGCTCCATGGATGTATGTTTAGTTCAAGGAAGATTGTGCTAAAGAGTTTGTGGAACAAATGTAGTTAATTCGGAAATGTAATTGCCTTTACAATAGCAGCTTTGGGTCTTTAGTGTTTGTGTCCGTAGCACTTTTTTTTTACCTGTGGAGAGGAAATGTTACTATTATGCTTTTTAAGAATTTGGTGAATAGAGACATCTTAGAGACTCATCTTTGATAAATGCAATATTGTAATGTTTTTAGTGAGATTCAATATATATTAATTTGAAAAATGTCATAGGATTCAAAAAACACATTTTCATGCGCTAACCGGGACTCGAACCCGGGTCGCAAGAATGGGAATCTTGCATGATACCCCTACACTACCAGCGCTCTTTAGAAACCTTTAATTCACACAACAAATGACTAACAATCAATTGATAATCTTTAGTCAAAAATGTTCAATTTGGCTATGATTTTCAAGTGAAATTGTTCTATTTGCACTGTAGTATAGATTTCCCAAGATAAGAAGTACATACATTTGCTCCATGGATGTATTTTTAGTTCAAGGAAGATTGTGCTAAAGAGTTTTTGGAGCAAATATAAATAATTCGGAAATGTAATTGCCTTTACAATAGCAGCTTTGGGACTTTAGTGTTTGTGTCAGTAGCACATTTTTTTTACCTGTGGAGAGGAAGTGTTACTTCTATGCTTTTTAAGAATTTGGTGAATAGAGACATCTTGGATGCTAATCTCTGAGAAATGCAATATTGCAGTGTTTTTAGTGAGATTCAATATATATTAATTTGAAACATTTCATAGGATTCAAAAGACACATTATGCACTAGCCAGGTCTCAAACCAAGGTCGCACGAATGATAATCTTGCATGATACCCCTACACTAGCACATTCTTAAAGAACTACATTCACATAAAAGAAGTCTTACAATCAATTGTTAATCTCTAGTGAAAATTGTGCAATGTGACTGTGTTTTTCAAGTGAAGTTGTACTATCTCCACTGCCTTATAAGTTTCCCACAATAAGAAATACATATATTTAATCTTTGGATGCATTTTTTTTCAAGGAAAGATTTGATAATGACATTGTGGAGCAGATGTAAAAAATTAAGAAATATAATTGACTTCACAATTAAAGCTTTAACTCTTTAGTGTCTGTATCACTGGTACATTTTTTTTACCTGTGTAGAGAAAATGTTACCTCTATGCTTTTTAAGAATTTTGTGAATTGAGACATCTTCAAGGACTATCTCTGAGAAAAGCAATAAAGCTATGTTTTTTATACAGATTAATTATATATTAATTTAACAGATTTTATAGAATTCAAAAGACACACTTTTATGCGCTAGCTGGGACTCGAACCCAGGTCGCAAGAATGGGAATCTTGCATGATACCCCTAGACTACTAGCGCTTTTTAGCTACCTATAATTCACACAACAAATGACTAACAATCAATTGATGATCTTTAGTCAAAAATTTTCAATTTGGCTATGATTTTCAAGTGAAATTGTACTATTTGCACTGTTGTATAGATTTCCCAAGATAAGAAATACATATCTTTGCTCCATGGATGTATTTTTAGTTCAAGGAAGATTGTGCTAAAGAGTTTTTGGAACAAATGTAGTTAATTCGGAAATGTAATTGCCTTTACAATAGCAGCTTTGGGTCTTTAGTGTTTGTGTCCGTAGCACTTTTTTTTTACCTGTGGAGAGGAAATGTTACTATTATGCTTTTTAAGAATTTGGTGAATAGAGACATCTTGGAGGCTCATCTTTGAGAAATGCAATATTGTAATGTTTTTAGTGAGATTCAATATATATTAATTTGAAAAATGTCATAGGATTCAAAAAACAAATTTTCATGCACTAGCCGGGACTCTAACCGGGTCCCAAGAATGGGAATCTTGCATGATACCCCTACACTACTAGCGCTCTTTAGAAACTTTTAATTCACATAACAAATGACTAACAATCAATTGATAATCTTTAGTCAAAAATGTGCAATTTGGCTATGATTTTCAAGTGAAATTGTACTATTTGCACTGTTGTATAGATTTCCCAAGATAAGAAGTACATACATTTTCTCCATGGATGTATTTTTAGTTCAAGGAAGATTGTGCTAAAGAGTTAGTGGAGCAAATATAAATAATTCGGAAATGTTATTGCCTTTACAATAGCAGCTTTGGGACTTTAGTGTTTGTGCCAGTAGCACAATTTTTTTTGCCTGTGGAGAGGAAGTGTTACTTCTATGCTTTTTAAGAATTTGGTGAATAGAGACATCTTGGATGCTAATCTCTGAGAAATGCAATATTGCAGTGTTTTTAGTGAGATTCAATATATATTAATTTGAAACATTTCATAGGATTCAAAAGACACATTATGCACTAGCCGGGTCTCAAACCAAGGTCGCACGAATGATAATCTTGCATGATACCCCTACACTAGCACATTCTTAAAGAACTACATTCACATAAAAGAAGTCTTGCAATCAATTGTTAATCTCTAGTGAAAATTGTGCAATGTGACTGTGTTTTTCAAGTGAAGTTGTACTATCTCCACTGCCTTATAAGTTTCCCACAATAAGAAATACATATATTTACTCTTTGGATGTATTTTTTTTTATGGAAAGATTTGATAATGACATTGTGGAGCAGATTTAAAAAATTAAGAAATATAATTGACTTCACAATTAAAGCTTTAACTCTTTAGTGTTTGTATCACTGGTACATTTTTTTTTACCTGTGGAGAGAAAATGTTACCTCTATGCTTTTTAAGAATTTTGTGAATTGAGACATCTTCAAGGACAATCTCTGAGAAAAGCAATAAAGCTATGTTTTTTATACAGATTAATTATATATTAATTTAACAGATTTTATAGAATTCAAAAGACACACTTTTATGTGCTAGCTGGGACTCGAACCCAGGTCGCAAGAATGGGAATCTTGCATGATACCCCTAGACTACTAGCGCTTTTTAGCTACCTATAATTCACACAACAAATGACTAACAATCAATTGATGATCTTTAGTCAAAAATGTTCAATTTGGCTATGATTTTCAAGTGAAATTGTACTATTTGCACTGTTGTATAGATTTCCCAAGATAAGAAATACATATCTTTGCTCCATGGATGTATTTTTAGTTCAAGGAAGATTGTGCTAAAGAGTTTTTGGAACAAATGTAGTTAATTCGGAAATGTAATTGCCTTTACAATAGCAGCTTTGGGTCTTTAGTGTTTGTGTCCGTAGCACTTTTTTTTTACCTATGGAGAGGAAATGTTACTATTATGCTTTTTAAGAATTTGGTGAATAGAGACATCTTGGAGTCTCATCTTTGAGAAATGCAATATTGTAATGTTTTTAGTGAGATTCAATATATATTAATTTGAAAAATGTCATAGGATTCAAAAAACAAATTTTCATGCGCTAGCCGGGACTCTAACCGGGTCCCAAGAATGGGAATCTTGCATGATACCCCTACACTACTAGCGCTCTTTAGAAACTTTTAATTCACATAACAAATGACTAACAATCAATTGATAATCTTTAGTCAAAAATGTGCAATTTGGCTATGATTTTCAAGTGAAATTGTACTATTTGCACTGTTGTATAGATTTCCCAAGATAAGAAGTACATACATTTTCTCCATGGATGTATTTTTAGTTCAAGGAAGATTGTGCTAAAGAGTTAGTGGAGCAAATATAAATAATTCGGAAATGTTATTGCCTTTACAATAGCAGCTTTGGGACTTTAGTGTTTGTGCCAGTAGCACAATTTTTTTTGCCTGTGGAGAGGAAGTGTTACTTCTATGCTTTTTAAGAATTTGGTGAATAGAGACATCTTGGATGCTAATCTCTGAGAAATGCAATATTGCAGTGTTTTTAGTGAGATTCAATATATATTAATTTGAAACATTTCATAGGATTCAAAAGACACATTATGCACTAGCCGGGTCTCAAACCAAGGTCGCACGAATGATAATCTTGCATGATACCCCTACACTAGCACATTCTTAAAGAACTACATTCACATAAAAGAATTCTTGCAATCAATTGTTAATCTCTAGTGAAAATTGTGCAATGTGACTGTGTTTTTCAAGTGAAGTTGTACTATCTCCACTGCCTTATAAGTTTCCCACAATAAGAAATACATATATTTACTTTTTGGATGTATTTTTTTTTATGGAAAGATTTGATAATGACATTGTGGAGCAGATTTAAAAAATTAAGAAATATAATTGACTTCACAATTAAAGCTTTAACTCTTTAGTGTTTGTATCACTGGTACATTTTTTTTACCTGTGGAGAGAAAATGTTACCTCTATGCTTTTTAAGAATTTTGTGAATTGAGACATCTTCAAGGACTATCTCTGAGAAAAGCAATAAAGCTATGTTTTTTATACAGATTAATTATATATTAATTTAACAGATTTTATAGAATTCAAAAGACACACTTTTATGTGCTAGCTGGGACTCGAACCCAGGTTGCAAGAATGGGAATCTTGCAAGTTATCCCTACTTTACTAGCACTTTTTAGCTACCTATAATTCACACAACAAATGACTAACAATCAATTGATGATCTTTAGTCAAAAATTTTCAATTTGGCTATGATTTTCAAGTGAAATTGTACTATTTGCACTGTTGTATAGATTTCCCAAGATAAGAAATACATATCTTTGCTCCATGGATGTATGTTTAGTTCAAGGAAGATTGTGCTAAAGAGTTTGTGGAACAAATGTAGTTAATTCGGAAATGTAATTGCCTTTACAATAGCAGCTTTGGGTCTTTAGTGTTTGTGTCCGTAGCACTTTTTTTTTACCTGTGGAGAGGAAATGTTACTATTATGCTTTTTAAGAATTTGGTGAATAGAGACATCTTAGAGACTCATCTTTGATAAATGCAATATTGTAATGTTTTTAGTGAGATTCAATATATATTAATTTGAAAAATGTCATAGGATTCAAAAAACACATTTTCATGCGCTAACCGGGACTCGAACCCGGGTCGCAAGAATGGGAATCTTGCATGATACCCCTACACTACCAGCGCTCTTTAGAAACCTTTAATTCACACAACAAATGACTAACAATCAATTGATAATCTTTAGTCAAAAATGTTCAATTTGGCTATGATTTTCAAGTGAAATTGTTCTATTTGCACTGTAGTATAGATTTCCCAAGATAAGAAGTACATACATTTGCTCCATGGATGTATTTTTAGTTCAAGGAAGATTGTGCTAAAGAGTTTTTGGAGCAAATATAAATAATTCGGAAATGTAATTGCCTTTACAATAGCAGCTTTGGGACTTTAGTGTTTGTGTCAGTAGCACATTTTTTTTACCTGTGGAGAGGAAGTGTTACTTCTATGCTTTTTAAGAATTTGGTGAATAGAGACATCTTGGATGCTAATCTCTGAGAAATGCAATATTGCAGTGTTTTTAGTGAGATTCAATATATATTAATTTGAAACATTTCATAGGATTCAAAAGACACATTATGCACTAGCCAGGTCTCAAACCAAGGTCGCACGAATGATAATCTTGCATGATACCCCTACACTAGCACATTCTTAAAGAACTACATTCACATAAAAGAAGTCTTACAATCAATTGTTAATCTCTAGTGAAAATTGTGCAATGTGACTGTGTTTTTCAAGTGAAGTTGTACTATCTCCACTGCCTTATAAGTTTCCCACAATAAGAAATACATATATTTAATCTTTGGATGCATTTTTTTTCAAGGAAAGATTTGATAATGACATTGTGGAGCAGATGTAAAAAATTAAGAAATATAATTGACTTCACAATTAAAGCTTTAACTCTTTAGTGTCTGTATCACTGGTACATTTTTTTTACCTGTGTAGAGAAAATGTTACCTCTATGCTTTTTAAGAATTTTGTGAATTGAGACATCTTCAAGGACTATCTCTGAGAAAAGCAATAAAGCTATGTTTTTTATACAGATTAATTATATATTAATTTAACAGATTTTATAGAATTCAAAAGACACACTTTTATGCGCTAGCTGGGACTCGAACCCAGGTCGCAAGAATGGGAATCTTGCATGATACCCCTAGACTACTAGCGCTTTTTAGCTACCTATAATTCACACAACAAATGACTAACAATCAATTGATGATCTTTAGTCAAAAATGTTCAATTTGGCTATGATTTTCAAGTGAAATTGTACTATTTGCACTGTTGTATAGATTTCCCAAGATAAGAAATACATATCTTTGCTCCATGGATGTATTTTTAGTTCAAGGAAGATTGTGCTAAAGAGTTTTTGGAACAAATGTAGTTAATTCGGAAATGTAATTGCCTTTACAATAGCAGCTTTGGGTCTTTAGTGTTTGTGTCCGTAGCACTTTTTTTTTACCTGTGGAGAGGAAATGTTACTATTATGCTTTTTAAGAATTTGGTGAATAGAGACATCTTGGAGGCTCATCTTTGAGAAATGCAATATTGTAATGTTTTTAGTGAGATTCAATATATATTAATTTGAAAAATGTCATAGGATTCAAAAAACAAATTTGCATGCACTAGCCGGGACTCTAACCGGGTCCCAAGAATGGGAATCTTGCATGATACCCCTACACTACTAGCGCTCTTTAGAAACTTTTAATTCACATAACAAATGACTAACAATCAATTGATAATCTTTAGTCAAAAATGTGCAATTTGGCTATGATTTTCAAGTGAAATTGTACTATTTGCACTGTTGTATAGATTTCCCAAGATAAGAAGTACATACATTTTCTCCATGGATGTATTTTTAGTTCAAGGAAGATTTTGCTAAAGAGTTAGTGGAGCAAATATAAATAATTCGGAAATGTTATTGCCTTTACAATAGCAGCTTTGGGACTTTAGTGTTTGTGCCAGTAGCACAATTTTTTTTGCCTGTGGAGAGGAAGTGTTACTTCTATGCTTTTTAAGAATTTGGTGAATAGAGACATCTTGGATGCTAATCTCTGAGAAATGCAATATTGCAGTGTTTTTAGTGAGATTCAATATATATTAATTTGAAACATTTCATAGGATTCAAAAGACACATTATGCACTAGCCGGGTCTCAAACCAAGGTCGCACGAATGATAATCTTGCATGATACCCCTACACTAGCACATTCTTAAAGAACTACATTCACATAAAAGAAGTCTTGCAATCAATTGTTAATCTCTAGTGAAAATTGTGCAATGTGACTGTGTTTTTCAAGTGAAGTTGTACTATCTCCACTGCCTTATAAGTTTCCCACAATAAGAAATACATATATTTACTCTTTGGATGTATTTTTTTTTATGGAAAGATTTGATAATGAAATTGTGGAGCAGATTTAAAAAATTAAGAAATATAATTGACTTCACAATTAAAGCTTTAACTCTTTAGTGTTTGTATCACTGGTACATTTTTTTTTACCTGTGGAGAGAAAATGTTACCTCTATGCTTTTTAAGAATTTTGTGAATTGAGACATCTTCAAGGACAATCTCTGAGAAAAGCAATAAAGCTATGTTTTTTATACAGATTAATTATATATTAATTTAACAGATTTTATAGAATTCAAAAGACACACTTTTATGTGCTAGCTGGGACTCGAACCCAGGTCGCAAGAATGGGAATCTTGCATGTTACCCCTACTTTACTAGCACTTTTTAGCTACCTATAATTCACACAACAAATGACTAACAATCAATTGATGATCTTTAGTCAAAAATTTTCAATTTGGCTATGATTTTCAAGTGAAATTGTACTATTTGCACTGTTGTATAGATTTCCCAAGATAAGAAATACATATCTTTGCTCCATGGATGTATGTTTAGTTCAAGGAAGATTGTGCTAAAGAGTTTGTGGAACAAATGTAGTTAATTCGGAAATGTAATTGCCTTTACAATAGCAGCTTTGGGTCTTTAGTGTTTGTGTCCGTAGCACTTTTTTTTTACCTGTGGAGAGGAAATGTTACTATTATGCTTTTTAAGAATTTGGTGAATAGAGACATCTTGGAGACTCATCTTTGAGAAATGCAATATTGTAATGTTTTTAGTGAGATTCAATATATATTAATTTGAAAAATGTCATAGGATTCAAAAAACACATTTTCATGCGCTAACCGGGACTCGAACCCGGGTCACAAGAATGGGAATCTTGCATGATACCCCTACACTACTAGCGCTCTTTAGAAAGCTTTAATTCACACAACAAATGACTAACAATCAATTGATAATCTTTAGTCAAAAATGTTCAATTTGGCTATGATTTTCAAGTGAAATTGTTCTATTTGCACTGTAGTATAGATTTCCCAAGATAAGAAGTACATACATTTGCTCCATGGATGTATTTTTAGTTCAAGGAAGATTGTGCTAAAGAGTTTTTGGAGCAAATATAAATAATTCGGAAATGTAATTGCCTTTACAATAGCAGCTTTGGGACTTTAGTGTTTGTGTCAGTAGCACAATTTTTTTACCTGTGGAGAGGAAGTGTTACTTCTATGCTTTTTAAGAATTTGGTGAATAGAGACATCTTGGATGCTAATCTCTGAGAAATGCAATATTGCAGTGTTTTTAGTGAGATTCAATATATATTAATTTGAAACATATCATAGGATTCGAAAGACACATTATGCACTAGCCAGGTCTCAAACCAATGTCGCACGAATGATAATCTTACATGATACCCCTACACTAGCACATTCTTAAAGAACTACATTCACATAAAAGAAGTCTTACAATCAATTGTTAATCTCTAGTGAAAATTGTGCAATGTGACTGTGTTTTTCAAGTGAAGTTGTACTATCTCCACTGCCTTATAAGTTTCCCACAATAAGAAATACATATATTTAATCTTTGGATGCATTTTTTTTCAAGGAAAGATTTGATAATGACATTGTGGAGCAGATGTAAAAAATTAAGAAATATAATTGACTTCACAATTAAAGCTTTAACTCTTTAGTGTCTGTATCACTGGTACATTTTTTTTACCTGTGTAGAGAAAATGTTACCTCTATGCTTTTTAAGAATTTTGTGAATTGAGACATCTTCAAGGACTATCTCTGAGAAAAGCAATAAAGCTATGTTTTTTATACAGATTAATTATATATTAATTTAACAGATTTTATAGAATTCAAAAGACACACTTTTATGTGCTAGCTGGGACTCGAACCCAGGTCGCAAGAATGGGAATCTTGCATGATACCCCTAGACTACTAGCGCTTTTTAGCTACCTATAATTCACACAACAAATGACTAACAATCAATTGATGATCTTTAGTCAAAAATGTTCAATTTGGCTATGATTTTCAAGTGAAATTGTACTATTTGCACTGTTGTATAGATTTCCCAAGATAAGAAATACATATCTTTGCTCCATGGATGTATTTTTAGTTCAAGGAAGATTGTGCTAAAGAGTTTTTGGAACAAATGTAGTTAATTCGGAAATGTAATTGCCTTTACAATAGCAGCTTTGGGTCTTTAGTGTTTGTGTCCGTAGCACTTTTTTTTTACCTATGGAGAGGAAATGTTACTATTATGCTTTTTAAGAATTTGGTGAATAGAGACATCTTGGAGTCTCATCTTTGAGAAATGCAATATTGTAATGTTTTTAGTGAGATTCAATATATATTAATTTGAAAAATGTCATAGGATTCAAAAAACAAATTTTCATGCGCTAGCCGGGACTCTAACCGGGTCCCAAGAATGGGAATCTTGCATGATACCCCTACACTACTAGCGCTCTTTAGAAACTTTTAATTCACATAACAAATGACTAACAATCAATTGATAATCTTTAGTCAAAAATGTGCAATTTGGCTATGATTTTCAAGTGAAATTGTACTATTTGCACTGTTGTATAGATTTCCCAAGATAAGAAGTACATACATTTTCTCCATGGATGTATTTTTAGTTCAAGGAAGATTGTGCTAAAGAGTTAGTGGAGCAAATATAAATAATTCGGAAATGTTATTGCCTTTACAATAGCAGCTTTGGGACTTTAGTGTTTGTGCCAGTAGCACAATTTTTTTTGCCTGTGGAGAGGAAGTGTTACTTCTATGCTTTTTAAGAATTTGGTGAATAGAGACATCTTGGATGCTAATCTCTGAGAAATGCAATATTGCAGTGTTTTTAGTGAGATTCAATATATATTAATTTGAAACATTTCATAGGATTCAAAAGACACATTATGCACTAGCCGGGTCTCAAACCAAGGTCGCACGAATGATAATCTTGCATGATACCCCTACACTAGCACATTCTTAAAGAACTACATTCACATAAAAGAATTCTTGCAATCAATTGTTAATCTCTAGTGAAAATTGTGCAATGTGACTGTGTTTTTCAAGTGAAGTTGTACTATCTCCACTGCCTTATAAGTTTCCCACAATAAGAAATACATATATTTACTTTTTGGATGTATTTTTTTTTATGGAAAGATTTGATAATGACATTGTGGAGCAGATTTAAAAAATTAAGAAATATAATTGACTTCACAATTAAAGCTTTAACTCTTTAGTGTTTGTATCACTGGTACATTTTTTTTACCTGTGTAGAGAAAATGTTACCTCTATGCTTTTTAAGAATTTTGTGAATTGAGACATCTTCAAGGACTATCTCTGAGAAAAGCAATAAAGCTATGTTTTTTATACAGATTAATTATATATTAATTTAACAGATTTTATAGAATTCAAAAGACACACTTTTATGTGCTAGCTGGGACTCGAACCCAGGTCGCAAGAATGGGAATCTTGCATGTCATCCCTACTTTACTAGCACTTTTTAGCTACCTATAATTCACACAACAAATGACTAACAATCAATTGATGATCTTTAGTCAAAAATTTTCAATTTGGCTATGATTTTCAAGTGAAATTGTACTATTTGCACTGTTGTATAGATTTCCCAAGATAAGAAATACATATCTTTGCTCCATGGATGTATGTTTAGTTCAAGGAAGATTGTGCTAAAGAGTTTGTGGAACAAATGTAGTTAATTCGGAAATGTAATTGCCTTTACAATAGCAGCTTTGGGTCTTTAGTGTTTGTGTCCGTAGCACTTTTTTTTTACCTGTGGAGAGGAAATGTTACTATTATGCTTTTTAAGAATTTGGTGAATAGAGACATCTTGGAGACTCATCTTTGATAAATGCAATATTGTAATGTTTTTAGTGAGATTCAATATATATTAATTTGAAAAATGTCATAGGATTCAAAAAACACATTTTCATGCGCTAACCGGGACTCGAACCCAGGTCGCAAGAATGGGAATCTTGCATGATACCCCTACACTACTAGCGCTCTTTAGAAACCTTTAATTCACACAACAAATGACTAACAATCAATTGATAATCTTTAGTCAAAAATGTTCAATTTGGCTATGATTTTCAAGTGAAATTGTTCTATTTGCACTGTAGTATAGATTTCCCAAGATAAGAAGTACATACATTTGCTCCATGGATGTATTTTTAGTTCAAGGAAGATTGTGCTAAAGAGTTTTTGGAGCAAATATAAATAATTCGGAAATGTAATTGCCTTTACAATAGCAGCTTTGGGACTTTAGTGTTTGTGTCAGTAGCACAATTTTTTTACCTGTGGAGAGGAAGTGTTACTTCTATGCTTTTTAAGAATTTGGTGAATAGAGACATCTTGGATGCTAATCTCTGAGAAATGCAATATTGCAGTGTTTTTAGTGAGATTCAATATATATTAATTTGAAAAATTTCATAGGATTCAAAAGACACATTATGCACTAGCCAGGTCTCAAACCAAGGTCGCACGAATGATAATCTTGCATGATACCCCTACACTAGCACATTCTTAAAGAACTACATTCACATAAAAGAAGTCTTACAATCAATTGTTAATCTCTAGTGAAAATTGTGCAATGTGACTGTGTTTTTCAAGTGAAGTTGTACTATCTCCACTGCCTTATAAGTTTCCCACAATAAGAAATACATATATTTAATCTTTGGATGCATTTTTTTTCAAGGAAAGATTTGATAATGACATTGTGGAGCAGATGTAAAAAATTAAGAAATATAATTGACTTCACAATTAAAGCTTTAACTCTTTAGTGTCTGTATCACTGGTACATTTTTTTTACCTGTGTAGAGAAAATGTTACCTCTATGCTTTTTAAGAATTTTGTGAATTGAGACATCTTCAAGGACTATCTCTGAGAAAAGCAATAAAGCTATGTTTTTTATACAGATTAATTATATATTAATTTAACAGATTTTATAGAATTCAAAAGACACACTTTTATGTGCTAGCTGGGACTCGAACCCAGGTCGCAAGAATGGGAATCTTGCATGATACCCCTACTTTACTAGCACTTTTTAGCTACCTATAATTCACACAACAAATGACTAACAATCAATTGATGATCTTTAGTCAAAAATTTTCAATTTGGCTATGATTTTCAAGTGAAATTGTACTATTTGCACTGTTGTATAGATTTCCCAAGATAAGAAATACATATCTTTGCTCCATGGATGTATGTTTAGTTCAAGGAAGATTGTGCTAAAGAGTTTGTGGAACAAATGTAGTTAATTCGGAAATGTAATTGCCTTTACAATAGCAGCTTTGGGTCTTTAGTGTTTGTGTCCGTAGCACTTTTTTTTTACCTGTGGAGAGGAAATGTTACTATTATGCTTTTTAAGAATTTGGTGAATAGAGACATCTTGGAGACTCATCTTTGAGAAATGCAATATTGTAATGTTTTTAGTGAGATTCAATATATATTAATTTGAAAAATGTCATAGGATTCAAAAAACACATTTTCATGCGCTAACCGGGACTCGAACCCGGGTCACAAGAATGGGAATCTTGCATGATACCCCTACACTACTAGCGCTCTTTAGAAAGCTTTAATTCACACAACAAATGACTAACAATCAATTGATAATCTTTAGTCAAAAATGTTCAATTTGGCTATGATTTTCAAGTGAAATTGTTCTATTTGCACTGTAGTATAGATTTCCCAAGATAAGAAGTACATACATTTGCTCCATGGATGTATTTTTAGTTCAAGGAAGATTGTGCTAAAGAGTTTTTGGAGCAAATATAAATAATTCGGAAATGTAATTGCCTTTACAATAGCAGCTTTGGGACTTTAGTGTTTGTGTCAGTAGCACAATTTTTTTACCTGTGGAGAGGAAGTGTTACTTCTATGCTTTTTAAGAATTTGGTGAATAGAGACATCTTGGATGCTAATCTCTGAGAAATGCAATATTGCAGTGTTTTTAGTGAGATTCAATATATATTAATTTGAAACATATCATAGGATTCGAAAGACACATTATGCACTAGCCAGGTCTCAAACCAATGTCGCACGAATGATAATCTTACATGATACCCCTACACTAGCACATTCTTAAAGAACTACATTCACATAAAAGAAGTCTTACAATCAATTGTTAATCTCTAGTGAAAATTGTGCAATGTGACTGTGTTTTTCAAGTGAAGTTGTACTATCTCCACTGCCTTATAAGTTTCCCACAATAAGAAATACATATATTTAATCTTTGGATGCATTTTTTTTCAAGGAAAGATTTGATAATGACATTGTGGAGCAGATGTAAAAAATTAAGAAATATAATTGACTTCACAATTAAAGCTTTAACTCTTTAGTGTCTGTATCACTGGTACATTTTTTTTACCTGTGTAGAGAAAATGTTACCTCTATGCTTTTTAAGAATTTTGTGAATTGAGACATCTTCAAGGACTATCTCTGAGAAAAGCAATAAAGCTATGTTTTTTATACAGATTAATTATATATTAATTTAACAGATTTTATAGAATTCAAAAGACACACTTTTATGTGCTAGCTGGGACTCGAACCCAGGTCGCAAGAATGGGAATCTTGCATGATACCCCTAGACTACTAGCGCTTTTTAGCTACCTATAATTCACACAACAAATGACTAACAATCAATTGATGATCTTTAGTCAAAAATGTTCAATTTGGCTATGATTTTCAAGTGAAATTGTACTATTTGCACTGTTGTATAGATTTCCCAAGATAAGAAATACATATCTTTGCTCCATGGATGTATTTTTAGTTCAAGGAAGATTGTGCTAAAGAGTTTTTGGAACAAATGTAGTTAATTCGGAAATGTAATTGCCTTTACAATAGCAGCTTTGGGTCTTTAGTGTTTGTGTCCGTAGCACTTTTTTTTTACCTATGGAGAGGAAATGTTACTATTATGCTTTTTAAGAATTTGGTGAATAGAGACATCTTGGAGTCTCATCTTTGAGAAATGCAATATTGTAATGTTTTTAGTGAGATTCAATATATATTAATTTGAAAAATGTCATAGGATTCAAAAAACAAATTTTCATGCGCTAGCCGGGACTCTAACCGGGTCCCAAGAATGGGAATCTTGCATGATACCCCTACACTACTAGCGCTCTTTAGAAACTTTTAATTCACATAACAAATGACTAACAATCAATTGATAATCTTTAGTCAAAAATGTGCAATTTGGCTATGATTTTCAAGTGAAATTGTACTATTTGCACTGTTGTATAGATTTCCCAAGATAAGAAGTACATACATTTTCTCCATGGATGTATTTTTAGTTCAAGGAAGATTGTGCTAAAGAGTTAGTGGAGCAAATATAAATAATTCGGAAATGTTATTGCCTTTACAATAGCAGCTTTGGGACTTTAGTGTTTGTGCCAGTAGCACAATTTTTTTTGCCTGTGGAGAGGAAGTGTTACTTCTATGCTTTTTAAGAATTTGGTGAATAGAGACATCTTGGATGCTAATCTCTGAGAAATGCAATATTGCAGTGTTTTTAGTGAGATTCAATATATATTAATTTGAAACATTTCATAGGATTCAAAAGACACATTATGCACTAGCCGGGTCTCAAACCAAGGTCGCACGAATGATAATCTTGCATGATACCCCTACACTAGCACATTCTTAAAGAACTACATTCACATAAAAGAATTCTTGCAATCAATTGTTAATCTCTAGTGAAAATTGTGCAATGTGACTGTGTTTTTCAAGTGAAGTTGTACTATCTCCACTGCCTTATAAGTTTCCCACAATAAGAAATACATATATTTACTTTTTGGATGTATTTTTTTTTATGGAAAGATTTGATAATGACATTGTGGAGCAGATTTAAAAAATTAAGAAATATAATTGACTTCACAATTAAAGCTTTAACTCTTTAGTGTTTGTATCACTGGTACATTTTTTTTACCTGTGTAGAGAAAATGTTACCTCTATGCTTTTTAAGAATTTTGTGAATTGAGACATCTTCAAGGACTATCTCTGAGAAAAGCAATAAAGCTATGTTTTTTATACAGATTAATTATATATTAATTTAACAGATTTTATAGAATTCAAAAGACACACTTTTATGTGCTAGCTGGGACTCGAACCCAGGTCGCAAGAATGGGAATCTTGCATGTCATCCCTACTTTACTAGCACTTTTTAGCTACCTATAATTCACACAACAAATGACTAACAATCAATTGATGATCTTTAGTCAAAAATTTTCAATTTGGCTATGATTTTCAAGTGAAATTGTACTATTTGCACTGTTGTATAGATTTCCCAAGATAAGAAATACATATCTTTGCTCCATGGATGTATGTTTAGTTCAAGGAAGATTGTGCTAAAGAGTTTGTGGAACAAATGTAGTTAATTCGGAAATGTAATTGCCTTTACAATAGCAGCTTTGGGTCTTTAGTGTTTGTGTCCGTAGCACTTTTTTTTTACCTGTGGAGAGGAAATGTTACTATTATGCTTTTTAAGAATTTGGTGAATAGAGACATCTTGGAGACTCATCTTTGATAAATGCAATATTGTAATGTTTTTAGTGAGATTCAATATATATTAATTTGAAAAATGTCATAGGATTCAAAAAACACATTTTCATGCGCTAACCGGGACTCGAACCCAGGTCGCAAGAATGGGAATCTTGCATGATACCCCTACACTACTAGCGCTCTTTAGAAACCTTTAATTCACACAACAAATGACTAACAATCAATTGATAATCTTTAGTCAAAAATGTTCAATTTGGCTATGATTTTCAAGTGAAATTGTTCTATTTGCACTGTAGTATAGATTTCCCAAGATAAGAAGTACATACATTTGCTCCATGGATGTATTTTTAGTTCAAGGAAGATTGTGCTAAAGAGTTTTTGGAGCAAATATAAATAATTCGGAAATGTAATTGCCTTTACAATAGCAGCTTTGGGACTTTAGTGTTTGTGTCAGTAGCACAATTTTTTTACCTGTGGAGAGGAAGTGTTACTTCTATGCTTTTTAAGAATTTGGTGAATAGAGACATCTTGGATGCTAATCTCTGAGAAATGCAATATTGCAGTGTTTTTAGTGAGATTCAATATATATTAATTTGAAAAATTTCATAGGATTCAAAAGACACATTATGCACTAGCCAGGTCTCAAACCAAGGTCGCACGAATGATAATCTTGCATGATACCCCTACACTAGCACATTCTTAAAGAACTACATTCACATAAAAGAAGTCTTACAATCAATTGTTAATCTCTAGTGAAAATTGTGCAATGTGACTGTGTTTTTCAAGTGAAGTTGTACTATCTCCACTGCCTTATAAGTTTCCCACAATAAGAAATACATATATTTAATCTTTGGATGCATTTTTTTTCAAGGAAAGATTTGATAATGACATTGTGGAGCAGATGTAAAAAATTAAGAAATATAATTGACTTCACAATTAAAGCTTTAACTCTTTAGTGTCTGTATCACTGGTACATTTTTTTTACCTGTGTAGAGAAAATGTTACCTCTATGCTTTTTAAGAATTTTGTGAATTGAGACATCTTCAAGGACTATCTCTGAGAAAAGCAATAAAGCTATGTTTTTTATACAGATTAATTATATATTAATTTAACAGATTTTATAGAATTCAAAAGACACACTTTTATGCGCTAGCTGGGACTCGAACCCAGGTCGCAAGAATGGGAATCTTGCATGATACCCCTAGACTACTAGCGCTTTTTAGCTACCTATAATTCACACAACAAATGACTAACAATCAATTGATGATCTTTAGTCAAAAATGTTCAATTTGGCTATGATTTTCAAGTGAAATTGTACTATTTGCACTGTTGTATAGATTTCCCAAGATAAGAAATACATATCTTTGCTCCATGGATGTATTTTTAGTTCAAGGAAGATTGTGCTAAAGAGTTTTTGGAACAAATGTAGTTAATTCGGAAATGTAATTGCCTTTACAATAGCAGCTTTGGGTCTTTAGTGTTTGTGTCCGTAGCACTTTTTTTTTACCTGTGGAGAGGAAATGTTACTATTATGCTTTTTAAGAATTTGGTGAATAGAGACATCTTGGAGGCTCATCTTTGAGAAATGCAATATTGTAATGTTTTTAGTGAGATTCAATATATATTAATTTGAAAAATGTCATAGGATTCAAAAAACAAATTTTCATGCACTAGCCGGGACTCTAACCGGGTCCCAAGAATGGGAATCTTGCATGATACCCCTACACTACTAGCGCTCTTTAGAAACTTTTAATTCACATAACAAATGACTAACAATCAATTGATAATCTTTAGTCAAAAATGTGCAATTTGGCTATGATTTTCAAGTGAAATTGTACTATTTGCACTGTTGTATAGATTTCCCAAGATAAGAAGTACATACATTTTCTCCATGGATGTATTTTTAGTTCAAGGAAGATTGTGCTAAAGAGTTAGTGGAGCAAATATAAATAATTCGGAAATGTTATTGCCTTTACAATAGCAGCTTTGGGACTTTAGTGTTTGTGCCAGTAGCACAATTTTTTTTGCCTGTGGAGAGGAAGTGTTACTTCTATGCTTTTTAAGAATTTGGTGAATAGAGACATCTTGGATGCTAATCTCTGAGAAATGCAATATTGCAGTGTTTTTAGTGAGATTCAATATATATTAATTTGAAACATTTCATAGGATTCAAAAGACACATTATGCACTAGCCGGGTCTCAAACCAAGGTCGCACGAATGATAATCTTGCATGATACCCCTACACTAGCACATTCTTAAAGAACTACATTCACATAAAAGAAGTCTTGCAATCAATTGTTAATCTCTAGTGAAAATTGTGCAATGTGACTGTGTTTTTCAAGTGAAGTTGTACTATCTCCACTGCCTTATAAGTTTCCCACAATAAGAAATACATATATTTACTTTTTGGATGTATTTTTTTTTATGGAAAGATTTGATAATGACATTGTGGAGCAGATTTAAAAAATTAAGAAATATAATTGACTTCACAATTAAAGCTTTAACTCTTTAGTGTTTGTATCACTGGTACATTTTTTTTACCTGTGGAGAGAAAATGTTACCTCTATGCTTTTTAAGAATTTTGTGAATTGAGACATCTTCAAGGACTATCTCTGAGAAAAGCAATAAAGCTATGTTTTTTATACAGATTAATTATATATTAATTTAACAGATTTTATAGAATTCAAAAGACACACTTTTATGTGCTAGCTGGGACTCGAACCCAGGTCGCAAGAATGGGAATCTTGCAAGTTATCCCTACTTTACTAGCACTTTTTAGCTACCTATAATTCACACAACAAATGACTAACAATCAATTGATGATCTTTAGTCAAAAATTTTCAATTTGGCTATGATTTTCAAGTGAAATTGTACTATTTGCACTGTTGTATAGATTTCCCAAGATAAGAAATACATATCTTTGCTCCATGGATGTATGTTTAGTTCAAGGAAGATTGTGCTAAAGAGTTTGTGGAACAAATGTAGTTAATTCGGAAATGTAATTGCCTTTACAATAGCAGCTTTGGGTCTTTAGTGTTTGTGTCCGTAGCACTTTTTTTTTACCTGTGGAGAGGAAATGTTACTATTATGCTTTTTAAGAATTTGGTGAATAGAGACATCTTAGAGACTCATCTTTGATAAATGCAATATTGTAATGTTTTTAGTGAGATTCAATATATATTAATTTGAAAAATGTCATAGGATTCAAAAAACACATTTTCATGCGCTAACCGGGACTCGAACCCGGGTCGCAAGAATGGGAATCTTGCATGATACCCCTACACTACCAGCGCTCTTTAGAAACCTTTAATTCACACAACAAATGACTAACAATCAATTGATAATCTTTAGTCAAAAATGTTCAATTTGGCTATGATTTTCAAGTGAAATTGTTCTATTTGCACTGTAGTATAGATTTCCCAAGATAAGAAGTACATACATTTGCTCCATGGATGTATTTTTAGTTCAAGGAAGATTGTGCTAAAGAGTTTTTGGAGCAAATATAAATAATTCGGAAATGTAATTGCCTTTACAATAGCAGCTTTGGGACTTTAGTGTTTGTGTCAGTAGCACATTTTTTTTACCTGTGGAGAGGAAGTGTTACTTCTATGCTTTTTAAGAATTTGGTGAATAGAGACATCTTGGATGCTAATCTCTGAGAAATGCAATATTGCAGTGTTTTTAGTGAGATTCAATATATATTAATTTGAAAAATTTCATAGGATTCAAAAGACACATTATGCACTAGCCAGGTCTCAAACCAAGGTCGCACGAATGATAATCTTGCATGATACCCCTACACTAGCACATTCTTAAAGAACTACATTCACATAAAAGAAGTCTTACAATCAATTGTTAATCTCTAGTGAAAATTGTGCAATGTGACTGTGTTTTTCAAGTGAAGTTGTACTATCTCCACTGCCTTATAAGTTTCCCACAATAAGAAATACATATATTTAATCTTTGGATGCATTTTTTTTCAAGGAAAGATTTGATAATGACATTGTGGAGCAGATGTAAAAAATTAAGAAATATAATTGACTTCACAATTAAAGCTTTAACTCTTTAGTGTCTGTATCACTGGTACATTTTTTTTACCTGTGTAGAGAAAATGTTACCTCTATGCTTTTTAAGAATTTTGTGAATTGAGACATCTTCAAGGACTATCTCTGAGAAAAGCAATAAAGCTATGTTTTTTATACAGATTAATTATATATTAATTTAACAGATTTTATAGAATTCAAAAGACACACTTTTATGCGCTAGCTGGGACTCGAACCCAGGTCGCAAGAATGGGAATCTTGCATGATACCCCTAGACTACTAGCGCTTTTTAGCTACCTATAATTCACACAACAAATGACTAACAATCAATTGATGATCTTTAGTCAAAAATGTTCAATTTGGCTATGATTTTCAAGTGAAATTGTACTATTTGCACTGTTGTATAGATTTCCCAAGATAAGAAATACATATCTTTGCTCCATGGATGTATTTTTAGTTCAAGGAAGATTGTGCTAAAGAGTTTTTGGAACAAATGTAGTTAATTCGGAAATGTAATTGCCTTTACAATAGCAGCTTTGGGTCTTTAGTGTTTGTGTCCGTAGCACTTTTTTTTTACCTGTGGAGAGGAAATGTTACTATTATGCTTTTTAAGAATTTGGTGAATAGAGACATCTTGGAGGCTCATCTTTGAGAAATGCAATATTGTAATGTTTTTAGTGAGATTCAATATATATTAATTTGAAAAATGTCATAGGATTCAAAAAACAAATTTTCATGCACTAGCCGGGACTCTAACCGGGTCCCAAGAATGGGAATCTTGCATGATACCCCTACACTACTAGCGCTCTTTAGAAACTTTTAATTCACATAACAAATGACTAACAATCAATTGATAATCTTTAGTCAAAAATGTGCAATTTGGCTATGATTTTCAAGTGAAATTGTACTATTTGCACTGTTGTATAGATTTCCCAAGATAAGAAGTACATACATTTTCTCCATGGATGTATTTTTAGTTCAAGGAAGATTGTGCTAAAGAGTTAGTGGAGCAAATATAAATAATTCGGAAATGTTATTGCCTTTACAATAGCAGCTTTGGGACTTTAGTGTTTGTGCCAGTAGCACAATTTTTTTTGCCTGTGGAGAGGAAGTGTTACTTCTATGCTTTTTAAGAATTTGGTGAATAGAGACATCTTGGATGCTAATCTCTGAGAAATGCAATATTGCAGTGTTTTTAGTGAGATTCAATATATATTAATTTGAAACATTTCATAGGATTCAAAAGACACATTATGCACTAGCCGGGTCTCAAACCAAGGTCGCACGAATGATAATCTTGCATGATACCCCTACACTAGCACATTCTTAAAGAACTACATTCACATAAAAGAAGTCTTGCAATCAATTGTTAATCTCTAGTGAAAATTGTGCAATGTGACTGTGTTTTTCAAGTGAAGTTGTACTATCTCCACTGCCTTATAAGTTTCCCACAATAAGAAATACATATATTTACTTTTTGGATGTATTTTTTTTTATGGAAAGATTTGATAATGACATTGTGGAGCAGATTTAAAAAATTAAGAAATATAATTGACTTCACAATTAAAGCTTTAACTCTTTAGTGTTTGTATCACTGGTACATTTTTTTTACCTGTGGAGAGAAAATGTTACCTCTATGCTTTTTAAGAATTTTGTGAATTGAGACATCTTCAAGGACTATCTCTGAGAAAAGCAATAAAGCTATGTTTTTTATACAGATTAATTATATATTAATTTAACAGATTTTATAGAATTCAAAAGACACACTTTTATGCGCTAGCTGGGACTCGAACCCAGGTCGCAAGAATGGGAATCTTGCAAGTTATCCCTACTTTACTAGCACTTTTTAGCTACCTATAATTCACACAACAAATGACTAACAATCAATTGATGATCTTTAGTCAAAAATTTTCAATTTGGCTATGATTTTCAAGTGAAATTGTACTATTTGCACTGTTGTATAGATTTCCCAAGATAAGAAATACATATCTTTGCTCCATGGATGTATGTTTAGTTCAAGGAAGATTGTGCTAAAGAGTTTGTGGAACAAATGTAGTTAATTTGGAAATGTAATTGCCTTTACAATAGCAGCTTTGGGTCTTTAGTGTTTGTGTCCGTAGCACTTTTTTTTTACCTGTGGAGAGGAAATGTTACTATTATGCTTTTTAAGAATTTGGTGAATAGAGACATCTTAGAGACTCATCTTTGATAAATGCAATATTGTAATGTTTTTAGTGAGATTCAATATATATTAATTTGAAAAATGTCATAGGATTCAAAAAACACATTTTCATGCGCTAACCGGGACTCGAACCCGGGTCGCAAGAATGGGAATCTTGCATGATACCCCTACACTACCAGCGCTCTTTAGAAACCTTTAATTCACACAACAAATGACTAACAATCAATTGATAATCTTTAGTCAAAAATGTTCAATTTGGCTATGATTTTCAAGTGAAATTGTTCTATTTGCACTGTAGTATAGATTTCCCAAGATAAGAAGTACATACATTTGCTCCATGGATGTATTTTTAGTTCAAGGAAGATTGTGCTAAAGAGTTTTTGGAGCAAATATAAATAATTCGGAAATGTAATTGCCTTTACAATAGCAGCTTTGGGACTTTAGTGTTTGTGTCAGTAGCACATTTTTTTTACCTGTGGAGAGGAAGTGTTACTTCTATGCTTTTTAAGAATTTGGTGAATAGAGACATCTTGGATGCTAATCTCTGAGAAATGCAATATTGCAGTGTTTTTAGTGAGATTCAATATATATTAATTTGAAACATTTCATAGGATTCAAAAGACACATTATGCACTAGCCAGGTCTCAAACCAAGGTCGCACGAATGATAATCTTGCATGATACCCCTACACTAGCACATTCTTAAAGAACTACATTCACATAAAAGAAGTCTTACAATCAATTGTTAATCTCTAGTGAAAATTGTGCAATGTGACTGTGTTTTTCAAGTGAAGTTGTACTATCTCCACTGCCTTATAAGTTTCCCACAATAAGAAATACATATATTTAATCTTTGGATGCATTTTTTTTCAAGGAAAGATTTGATAATGACATTGTGGAGCAGATGTAAAAAATTAAGAAATATAATTGACTTCACAATTAAAGCTTTAACTCTTTAGTGTCTGTATCACTGGTACATTTTTTTTACCTGTGTAGAGAAAATGTTACCTCTATGCTTTTTAAGAATTTTGTGAATTGAGACATCTTCAAGGACTATCTCTGAGAAAAGCAATAAAGCTATGTTTTTTATACAGATTAATTATATATTAATTTAACAGATTTTATAGAATTCAAAAGACACACTTTTATGCGCTAGCTGGGACTCGAACCCAGGTCGCAAGAATGGGAATCTTGCATGATACCCCTAGACTACTAGCGCTTTTTAGCTACCTATAATTCACACAACAAATGACTAACAATCAATTGATGATCTTTAGTCAAAAATGTTCAATTTGGCTATGATTTTCAAGTGAAATTGTACTATTTGCACTGTTGTATAGATTTCCCAAGATAAGAAATACATATCTTTGCTCCATGGATGTATTTTTAGTTCAAGGAAGATTGTGCTAAAGAGTTTTTGGAACAAATGTAGTTAATTCGGAAATGTAATTGCCTTTACAATAGCAGCTTTGGGTCTTTAGTGTTTGTGTCCGTAGCACTTTTTTTTTACCTGTGGAGAGGAAATGTTACTATTATGCTTTTTAAGAATTTGGTGAATAGAGACATCTTGGAGGCTCATCTTTGAGAAATGCAATATTGTAATGTTTTTAGTGAGATTCAATATATATTAATTTGAAAAATGTCATAGGATTCAAAAAACAAATTTTCATGCACTAGCCGGGACTCTAACCGGGTCCCAAGAATGGGAATCTTGCATGATACCCCTACACTACTAGCGCTCTTTAGAAACTTTTAATTCACATAACAAATGACTAACAATCAATTGATAATCTTTAGTCAAAAATGTGCAATTTGGCTATGATTTTCAAGTGAAATTGTACTATTTGCACTGTTGTATAGATTTCCCAAGATAAGAAGTACATACATTTTCTCCATGGATGTTTTTTTAGTTCAAGGAAGATTGTGCTAAAGAGTTAGTGGAGCAAATATAAATAATTCGGAAATGTTATTGCCTTTACAATAGCAGCTTTGGGACTTTAGTGTTTGTGCCAGTAGCACAATTTTTTTTGCCTGTGGAGAGGAAGTGTTACTTCTATGCTTTTTAAGAATTTGGTGAATAGAGACATCTTGGATGCTAATCTCTGAGAAATGCAATATTGCAGTGTTTTTAGTGAGATTCAATATATATTAATTTGAAACATTTCATAGGATTCAAAAGACACATTATGCACTAGCCGGGTCTCAAACCAAGGTCGCACGAATGATAATCTTGCATGATACCCCTACACTAGCACATTCTTAAAGAACTACATTCACATAAAAGAAGTCTTGCAATCAATTGTTAATCTCTAGTGAAAATTGTGCAATGTGACTGTGTTTTTCAAGTGAAGTTGTACTATCTCCACTGCCTTATAAGTTTCCCACAATAAGAAATACATATATTTACTCTTTGGATGTATTTTTTTTTATGGAAAGATTTGATAATGACATTGTGGAGCAGATTTAAAAAATTAAGAAATATAATTGACTTCACAATTAAAGCTTTAACTCTTTAGTGTTTGTATCACTGGTACATTTTTTTTTACCTGTGGAGAGAAAATGTTACCTCTATGCTTTTTAAGAATTTTGTGAATTGAGACATCTTCAAGGACAATCTCTGAGAAAAGCAATAAAGCTATGTTTTTTATACAGATTAATTATATATTAATTTAACAGATTTTATAGAATTCAAAAGACACACTTTTATGTGCTAGCTGGGACTCGAACCCAGGTCGCAAGAATGGGAATCTTGCATGTTACCCCTACTTTACTAGCACTTTTTAGCTACCTATAATTCACACAACAAATGACTAACAATCAATTGATGATCTTTAGTCAAAAATTTTCAATTTGGCTATGATTTTCAAGTGAAATTGTACTATTTGCACTGTTGTATAGATTTCCCAAGATAAGAAATACATATCTTTGCTCCATGGATGTATGTTTAGTTCAAGGAAGATTGTGCTAAAGAGTTTGTGGAACAAATGTAGTTAATTCGGAAATGTAATTGCCTTTACAATAGCAGCTTTGGGTCTTTAGTGTTTGTGTCCGTAGCACTTTTTTTTTACCTGTGGAGAGGAAATGTTACTATTATGCTTTTTAAGAATTTGGTGAATAGAGACATCTTGGAGACTCATCTTTGATAAATGCAATATTGTAATGTTTTTAGTGAGATTCAATATATATTAATTTGAAAAATGTCATAGGATTCAAAAAACACATTTTCATGCACTAACCGGGACTCGAACCCGGGTCGCAAGAATGGGAATCTTGCATGATACCCCTACACTACTAGCGCTCTTTAGAAAGCTTTAATTCACACAACAAATGACTAACAATCAATTGATAATCTTTAGTCAAAAATGTTCAATTTGGCTATGATTTTCAAGTGAAATTGTTCTATTTGCACTGTAGTATAGATTTCCCAAGATAAGAAGTACATACATTTGCTCCATGGATGTATTTTTAGTTCAAGGAAGATTGTGCTAAAGAGTTTTTGGAGCAAATATAAATAATTCGGAAATGTAATTGCCTTTACAATAGCAGCTTTGGGACTTTAGTGTTTGTGTCAGTAGCACAATTTTTTTACCTGTGGAGAGGAAGTGTTACTTCTATGCTTTTTAAGAATTTGGTGAATAGAGACATCTTGGATGCTAATCTCTGAGAAATGCAATATTGCAGTGTTTTTAGTGAGATTCAATATATATTAATTTGAAACATATCATAGGATTCGAAAGACACATTATGCACTAGCCAGGTCTCAAACCAATGTCGCACGAATGATAATCTTACATGATACCCCTACACTAGCACATTCTTAAAGAACTACATTCACATAAAAGAAGTCTTACAATCAATTGTTAATCTCTAGTGAAAATTGTGCAATGTGACTGTGTTTTTCAAGTGAAGTTGTACTATCTCCACTGCCTTATAAGTTTCCCACAATAAGAAATACATATATTTAATCTTTGGATGCATTTTTTTTCAAGGAAAGATTTGATAATGACATTGTGGAGCAGATGTAAAAAATTAAGAAATATAATTGACTTCACAATTAAAGCTTTAACTCTTTAGTGTTTGTATCACTGGTACATTTTTTTTACCTGTGGAGAGAAAATGTTACCTCTATGCTTTTTAAGAATTTTGTGAATTGAGACATCTTCAAGGACTATCTCTGAGAAAAGCAATAAAGCTATGTTTTTTATACAGATTAAATATATAATAATTTAACAGATTTTATAGAATTCAAAAGACACACTTTTATGCGCTAGCTGGGACTCGAACCCAGGTCGCAAGAATGGGAATCTTGTATGTTATCCCTACTTTACTAGCACTTTTTAGCTACCTATAATTCACACAACAAATGACTAACAATCAATTGATGATCTTTAGTCAAAAATGTTCAATTTGGCTATGATTTTCAAGTGAAATTGTACTATTTGCACTGTTGTATAGATTTCCCAAGATAAGAAATACATATCTTTGCTCCATGGATGTATGTTTAGTTCAAGGAAGATTGTGCTAAAGAGTTTGTGGAACAAATGTAGTTAATTCGGAAATGTAATTGCCTTTACAATAGCAGCTTTGGGTCTTTAGTGTTTGTGTCCGTAGCACTTTTTTTTTACCTGTGGAGAGGAAATGTTACTATTATGCTTTTTAAGAATTTGGTGAATAGAGACATCTTGGAGACTCATCTTTGATAAATGCAATATTGTAATGTTTTTAGTGAGATTCAATATATATTAATTTGAAAAATGTCATAGGATTCAAAAAACACATTTTCATGCGCTAACCGGGACTCGAACCCGGGTCGCAAGAATGGGAATCTTGCATTATACCCCTACACTACTAGCGCTCTTTAGAAACCTTTAATTCACACAACAAATGACTAACAATCAATTGATAATCTTTAGTCAAAAATGTTCAATTTGGCTATGATTTTCAAGTGAAATTGTTCTATTTGCACTGTAGTATAGATTTCCCAAGATAAGAAGTACATACATTTGCTCCATGGATGTATTTTTAGTTCAAGGAAGATTGTGCTAAAGAGTTTTTGGAGCAAATATAAATAATTCGGAAATGTAATTGCCTTTACAATAGCAGCTTTGGGACTTTAGTGTTTGTGTCAGTAGCACAATTTTTTTACCTGTGGAGAGGAAGTGTTACTTCTATGCTTTTTAAGAATTTGGTGAATAGAGACATCTTGGATGCTAATCTCTGAGAAATGCAATATTGCAGTGTTTTTAGTGAGATTCAATATATATTAATTTGAAACATTTCATAGGATTCAAAAGACACATTATGCACTAGCCAGGTCTCAAACCAATGTCGCACGAATGATAATCTTACATGATACCCCTACACTAGCACATTCTTAAAGAACTACATTCACATAAAAGAAGTCTTACAATCAATTGTTAATCTCTAGTGAAAATTGTGCAATGTGACTGTGTTTTTCAAGTGAAGTTGTACTATCTCCACTGCCTTATAAGTTTCCCACAATAAGAAATACATATATTTAATCTTTGGATGCATTTTTTTTCAAGGAAAGATTTGATAATGACATTGTGGAGCAGATGTAAAAAATTAAGAAATATAATTGACTTCACAATTAAAGCTTTAACTCTTTAGTGTTTGTATCACTGGTACATTTTTTTTACCTGTGGAGAGAAAATGTTACCTCTATGCTTTTTAAGAATTTTGTGAATTGAGACATCTTCAAGGACTATCTCTGAGAAAAGCAATAAAGCTATGTTTTTTATACAGATTAAATATATAATAATTTAACAGATTTTATAGAATTCAAAAGACACACTTTTATGCGCTAGCTGGGACTCGAACCCAGGTCGCAAGAATGGGAATCTTGCATGTTATCCCTACTTTACTAGCACTTTTTAGCTACCTATAATTCACACAACAAATGACTAACAATCAATTGATGATCTTTAGTCAAAAATGTTCAATTTGGCTATGATTTTCAAGTGAAATTGTACTATTTGCACTGTTGTATAGATTTCCCAAGATAAGAAATACATATCTTTGCTCCATGGATGTATTTTTAGTTCAAGGAAGATTGTGCTAAAGAGTTTTTGGAACAAATGTAGTTAATTCGGAAATGTAATTGCCTTTACAATAGAAACTTTGGGTCTTTAGTGTTTGTGTTCGTAGCACTTTTTTTTTACCTGTGGAGAGGAAATGTTACTATTATGCTTTTCAAGAATTTGGAGAATAGAGACATCTTAGAGGCTCATCTTTGAGAAATGCAATATTGTAATGTTTTTAGTGAGATTCAATATATATTAATTTGAAAAATGTCATAGGATTCAAAAAACACATTTTTATGCGCTAGCCGGGACTCAAACCCGGGTCGCAAGAATGGAAATCTTGCATGATACCCCTACACTACTAGCGCTCTTTAGAAATCTTTAATTCACACAACAAATGACTAACAATCAATTGATAATCTTTAGTCAAAAATGTTCAAATTGGCTATGATTTTCAAGTGAAATTGTTCTATTTGCACTGTAGTATAGATTTCCCAAGATAAGAAGTACACACATTTGCTCCATGGATGTATTTTTAGTTAAAGGAAGATTATGCTAAAGAGTTTTTGGAGCAAATATAAATAATTCGGAAATGTAATTGCCTTTACAATAGCAGCTTTGGGACTGTAGTGTTTGTGTCAGTAGCACAATTTTTTTACCTGTGGAGAGGAAGTGTTACTTCTATGCTTTTTAAGAATTTGGTGAATAGAGACATCTTGGATGCTAATCTCTGAGAAATGCAATATTGCAGTGTTTTTAGTGAGATTCAATATATATTAATTTGAAACATTTCATAGGATTCAAAAGACACATTATGCACTAGCCGGGTCTCAAACCAAGGTCACACGAATGATAATCTTGCATGATACCCCTACACTAGCACATTCTTAAAGAACTACATTCACATAAAAGAAGTCTTGCAATCAATTGTTAATCTCTAGTGAAAATTGTGCAATGTGACTGTGTTTTTCAAGTGAAGCTGAACTACCTCCACTGCCTTATAAGTTTCCCACAATAAGAAATACATATATTTACTCTTTGGATGTATTTTTTTTCAAGGAAAGATTTGATAATGACATTGTGGAGCAGATGTAAAAAATTAAGAAATATAATTGACTTCACAATTAAAGCTTTAACTCTTTAGTGTTTGTATCACTGGTACATTTTTTTTACCTGTGGAGAGAAAATGTTACCTCTATGCTTTTTAAGAATTTTGTGAATTGAGACATCTTCAAGGACTATCTCTGAGAAAAGCAATAAAGCTATGTTTTTTATACAGATTAATTATATATTAATGTAACAGATTTTATAGAATTCAAAAGACACACTTTTATGTGCTAGCTGGGACTCGAACCCAGGTCGCAAGAATGGGAATCTTGCATGATACCCCTACACTACTAACGCTTTTTAGCTACCTATAATTCACACAACAAATGACTAACAATCAATTGATGATCTTTAGTCAAAAATGTTCAATTTGGCTATGATTTTCAAGTGAAATTGTACTATTTGCATTGTTGTATAGATTTCCCAAGATAAGAAATACATATCTTTGCTCCATGGATGTATTTTTAGTTCAAGGAAGATTGTGCTAAAGAGTTTATGGAACAAACATAAATAATTCGGAAATGTAATTGCCTTTACAATAGCAGCTTTGGGTCTTTAGTGTTTGTGTCAGTAGCACATTTTTTTTACCTGTGGAGAGGAAATGTTACTATTATGCTTTTTAAGAATTTGGTGAATAGAAACATCTTTGAGGCTCATCTTTGAGAAATGCAATATTGTAATGTTTTTAATGAGATTCAATATATATTAATTTGAAAAATGTCATAGGATTCAAAAAACACATTTTTATGCGCTAGCCGGGACTCGAACCCGGGTCGCAAGAATGGGAATCTTGCATGATACCCCTACACTACTAGCGCTCTTTAGAAACCTTTAATTCACACAACAAATGACTAACAATCAATTGATAATCTTTAGTCAAAAATGTTCAATTTGGCTATGATTTTCAAGTGAAATTGTTCTATTTGCACTGTAGTATAGATTTCCCAAGATAAGAAGTACATACATTTGCTCCATGGATGTATTTTTAGTTAAAGGAAGATTATGCTAAAGAGATTTTGGAGCAAACATAAATAATTCGGAAATGTAATTGCCTTTACAATAGCAGCTTTGGGACTGTAGTGTTTGTGTCAGTAGCACAATTTTTTTACCTGTGGAGAGGAAGTGTTACTTCTATGCTTTTTAAGAATTTGGTGAATAGAGACATCTTGGATGCTAATCTCTGAGAAATGCAATATTGCAGTGTTTTTAGTGAGATTCAATATATATTAATTTGAAACATTTCATAGGATTCAAAAGACACATTATGCACTAGCCGGGTCTCAAACCAAGGTCGCACGAATGATAATCTTGCATGATACCCCTACACTAGCACATTCTTAAAGAACTACATTCACATAAAAGAAGTCTTGCAATCAATTGTTAATCTCTAGTGAAAATTGTGCAATGTGACTGTGTTTTTCAAGTGAAGCTGAACTATCTCCACTGCCTTATAAGTTTCCCACAATAAGAAATACATATATTTACTCTTTGGATGTATTTTTTTTCAAGGAAAGATTTGATAATGACATTGTGGAGCAGATGTAAAAAATTAAGAAATATAATTGACTTCACAATTAAAGCTTTAACTCTTTAGTGTTTGTATCACTGGTACATTTTTTTTACCTGTGGAGAGAAAATGTTACCTCTATGCTTTTTAAGAATTTTGTGAATTGAGACATCTTCAAGGACTATCTCTGAGAAAAGCAATAAAGCTATGTTTTTTATACAGATTAATTATATATTAATTTAACAGATTTTATAGAATTCAAAAGACACACTTTTATGTGCTAGCTGGGACTCGAACCCAGGTCGCAAGAATGGGAATCTTGCATGATACCCCTACACTTCTAGCGCTTTTTAGCTACCTATAATTCACACAACAAATGACTAACAATCAATTGATGATCTTTAGTCAAAAATGTTCAATTTGGCTATGATTTTCAAGTGAAATTGTACTATTTGCATTGTTGTATAGATTTCCCAAGATAAGAAATACATATCTTTGCTCCATGGATGTATTTTTAGTTCAAGGAAGATTGTGCTAAAGAGTTTGTGGAACAAACATAAATAATTCGGAAATGTAATTGCCTTTACAATAGCAGCTTTGGGTCTTTAGTGTTTGTGTCAGTAGCACATTTTTTTTACCTGTGGAGAGGAAATGTTACTATTATGCTTTTTAAGAATTTGGTGAATAGAGACATCTTTGAGGCTCATCTTTGAGAAATGCAATATTGTAATGTTTTTAATGAGATTCAATATATATTAATTTGAAAAATGTCCTAGGATTCAAAAGACACATTATGCACTAGCCAGGTCTCAAACCAAGGTCGCACGAATGATAATCTTGCATGATACCCCTACACTAGCACATTCTTAAAGAACTACATTCACATAAAAGAAGTCTTACAATCAATTGTTAATCTCTAGTGAAAATTGTGCAATGTGACTGGGTTTTTCAAGTGAAGTTGTACTATCTCCACTGCCTTATAAGTTTCCCACAATAAGAAATACATATATTTAATCTTTGGATGCATTTTTTTTCAAGGAAAGATTTGATAATGACATTGTGGAGCAGATGTAAAAAATTAAGAACTATAATTGACTTCACAATTAAAGCTTTAACTCTTTAGTGTCTGTATCACTGGTACATTTTTTTTACCTGTGTAGAGAAAATGTTACCTCTATGCTTTTTAAGAATTTTGTGAATTGAGACATCTTCAAGGACTATCTCTGAGAAAAGCAATAAAGCTATGTTTTTTATACAGATTAATTATATATTAATTTAACAGATTTTATAGAATTCAAAAGACACACTTTTATGCGCTAGCTGGGACTCGAACCCAGGTCGCAAGAATGGGAATCTTGCATGATACCCCTACACTACTAGCGCTTTTTAGCTACCTATAATTCACACAACAAATGACTAACAATCAATTGATGATCTTTAGTCAAAAATGTTCAATTTGGCTATGATTTTCAAGTGAAATTGTACTATTTGCACTGTTGTATAGATTTCCCAAGATAAGAAATACATATCTTTGCTCCATGGATGTATTTTTAGTTCAAGGAAGATTGTGCTAAAGAGTTTTTGGAACAAATGTAGTTAATTTGGAAATGTAATTGCCTTTACAATAGCAGCTTTGGGTCTTTAGTGTTTGTGTCCGTAGCACTTTTTTTTTACCTATGGAGAGGAAATGTTACTATTATGCTTTTTAAGAATTTGGTGAATAGAGACATCTTGGAGGCTCATCTTTGAGAAATGCAATATTGTAATGTTTTTAGTGAGATTCAATATATATTAATTTGAAAAATGTCATAGGATTCAAAAAACAAATTTTCATGCGCTAGCCGGGACTCTAACCAGGTCCCAAGAATGGGAATCTTGCATGATACCCCTACACTACTAGCGCTCTTTAGAAACTTTTAATTCACATAACAAATGACTAACAATCAATTGATAATCTTTAGTCAAAAATGTGCAATTTGGCTATGATTTTCAAGTGAAATTGTACTATTTGCACTGTTGTATAGATTTCCCAAGATAAGAAGTACATACATTTTCTCCATGGATGTATTTTTAGTTCAAGGAAGATTGTGCTAAAGAGTTAGTGGAGCAAATATAAATAATTCGGAAATGTTATTGCCTTTACAATAGCAGCTTTGGGACTTTAGTGTTTGTGTCAGCAGCACAATTTTTTTACCTGTGGAGAGGAAGTGTTACTTCTATGCTTTTTAAGAATTTGGTGAATAGAGACATCTTTGAGGCTCATCTTTGAGAAATGCAATATTGTAATGTTTTTAATGAGATTCAATATATATTAATTTGAAAAATGTCCTAGGATTCAAAAAACACATTTTCATGCGCTAGCCGGGACTTGAACCCGGGTCGCAAGAATGGGAATCTTGCATGAAACCCCTACACTACTTGCGCTCTTTAGAAACCTTTAATTCACACAACAAATGACTAACAATCAATTGATAATCTTTAGTCAAAAATGTTCAATTTGGCTATGATTTTCAAGTGAAATTGTTCTATTTGCACTGTAGTATAGATTTCCCAAGATAAGAAGTACATACATTTGCTCCATGGATGTATTTTTAGTTCAAGGAAGATTGTGCTAAAGAGTTTTTGGAGCAAATATAAATAATTCGGAAATGTAATTGCCTTTACAATAGCAGCTTTGGGACTTTAGTGTTTGTGTCAGTAGCACAATTTTTTTACCTGTGGAGAGGAAGTGTTACTTCTATGCTTTTTAAGAATTTGGTGAATAGAGACATCTTGGATGCTAATCTCTGAGAAATGCAATATTGCAGTGTTTTTAGTGAGATTCAATATATATTAATATGAAACATTTCATAGGATTCAAAAGACACATTATGCACTAGCCAGGTCTCAAACCAAGGTCGCACGAATGATAATCTTGCATGATACCCCTACACTAGCACATTCTTAAAGAACTACATTCACATAAAAGAAGTCTTACAATCAATTGTTAATCTCTAGTGAAAATTGTGCAATGTGACTGTGTTTTTCAAATGAAGTTGTACTATCTCCACTGCCTTATAAGTTTCCCACAATAAGAAATACATATATTTAATCTTTGGATGCATTTTTTTTCAAGGAAAGATTTGATAATGACATTGTGGAGCAGATGTAAAAAATTAAGAAATATAATTGACTTCACAATTAAAGCTTTAACTCTTTAGTGTCTGTATCACTGGTACATTTTTTTTACCTGTGTAGAGAAAATGTTACCTCTATGCTTTTTAAGAATTTTGTGAATTGAGACATCTTCAAGGACTATCTCTGAGAAAAGCAATAAAGCTATGTTTTTTATACAGATTAATTATATATTAATTTAACAGATTTTATAGAATTCAAAAGACACACTTTTATGCACTAGCTGGGACTCGAACCCAGGTCGCAAGAATGGGAATCTTGCATGATACCCCTACACTACTAGCGCTTTTTAGCTACCTATAATTCACACAACAAATGACTAACAATCAATTGATGATCTTTAGTCAAAAATGTTCAATTTGGCTATGATTTTCAAGTGAAATTGTACTATTTGCACTGTTGTATAGATTTCCCAAGATAAGAAATACATATCTTTGCTCCATGGATGTATTTTTAGTTCAAGGAAGATTGTGCTAAAGAGTTTTTGGAACAAATGTAGTTAATTCGGAAATGTAATTGCCTTTACAATAGCAGCTTTGGGTCTTTAGTGTTTGTGTCCGTAGCACTTTTTTTTTACCTGTGGAGAGGAAATGTTACTATTATGCTTTTTAAGAATTTGGTGAATAGAGACATCTTGGAAGCTCATCTTTGAGAAATGCAATATTGTAATGTTTTTAGTGAGATTCAATATATATTAATTTGAAAAATGTCATAGGATTCAAAAAACAAATTTTCATGCGCTAGCCGGGACTCTAACCGGGTCCCAAGAATGGGAATCTTGCATGATACCCCTACACTACTAGCGCTCTTTAGAAACTTTTAATTCACAAAACAAATGACTAACAATCAATTGATAATCTTTAGTCAAAAATGTGCAATTTGGCTATGATTTTCAAGTGAAATTGTACTATTTGCACTGTTGTATAGATTTCCCAAGATAAGAAGTACATACATTTTCTCCATGGATGTATTTTTAGTTCAAGGAAGATTGTGCTAAAGAGTTAGTGGAGCAAATATAAATAATTCGGAAATGTTATTGCCTTTACAATAGCAGCTTTGGGACTTTAGTGTTTGTGCCAGTAGCACAATTTTTTTTGCCTGTGGAGAGGAAGTGTTACTTCTATGCTTTTTAAGAATTTGGTGAATAGAGACATCTTGGATGCTAATCTCTGAGAAATGCAATATTGCAGTGTTTTTAGTGAGATTCAATATATATTAATTTGAAACATTTCATAGGATTCAAAAGACACATTATGCACTAGCCGGGTCTCAAACCAAGGTCGCACGAATGATAATCTTGCATGATACCCCTACACTAGCACATTCTTAAAGAACTACATTCACATAAAAGAAGTCTTGCAATCAATTGTTAATCTCTAGTGAAAATTGTGCAATGTGACTGTGTTTTTCAAGTGAAGTTGTACTATCTCCACTGCCTTATAAGTTTCCCACAATAAGAAATACATATATTTACTCTTTGGATGTATTTTTTTTTATGGAAAGATTTGATAATGACATTGTGGAGCAGATTTAAAAAATTAAGAAATATAATTGACTTCACAATTAAAGCTTTAACTCTTTAGTGTTTGTATCACTGGTACATTTTTTTTACCTGTGGAGAGAAAATGTTACCTCTATGCTTTTTAAGAATTTTGTGAATTGAGACATCTTCAAGGACTATCTCTGAGAAAAGCAATAAAGCTATGTTTTTTATACAGATTAATTATATATTAATTTAACAGATTTTATAGAATTCAAAAGACACACTTTTATGTGCTAGCTGGGACTCGAACCCAGGTCGCAAGAATGGGAATCTTGCATGTTATCCCTACTTTACTAGCACTTTTTAGCTACCTATAATTCACACAACAAATGACTAACAATCAATTGATGATCTTTAGTCAAAAATTTTCAATTTGGCTATGATTTTCAAGTGAAATTGTACTATTTGCACTGTTGTATAGATTTCCCAAGATAAGAAATACATATCTTTGCTCCATGGATGTATGTTTAGTTCAAGGAAGATTGTGCTAAAGAGTTTGTGGAACAAATGTAGTTAATTCGGAAATGTAATTGCCTTTACAATAGCAGCTTTGGGTCTTTAGTGTTTGTGTCCGTAGCACTTTTTTTTTACCTGTGGAGAGGAAATGTTACTATTATGCTTTTTAAGAATTTGGTGAATAGAGACATCTTGGAGACTCATCTTTGATAAATGCAATATTGTAATGTTTTTAGTGAGATTCAATATATATTAATTTGAAAAATGTCAAAGGATTCAAAAAACACATTTTCATGCGCTAACCGGGACTCGAACCCGGGTCGCAAGAATGGGAATCTTGCATGATACCCCTACACTACTAGCGCTCTTGAGAAACCTTTAATTCACACAACAAATGACTAACAATCAATTGATAATCTTTAGTCAAAAATGTTCAATTTGGCTATGATTTTCAAGTGAAATTGTTCTATTTGCACTGTAGTATAGATTTCCCAAGATAAGAAGTACATAAATTTGCTCCATGGATGTATTTTTAGTTCAAGGAAGATTGTGCTAAAGAGTTTTTGGAGCAAATATAAATAATTCGGAAATGTAATTGCCTTTACAATAGCAGCTTTGGGACTTTAGTGTTTGTGTCAGTAGCACAATTTTTTTACCTGTGGAGAGGAAGTGTTACTTCTATGCTTTTTAAGAATTTGGTGAATAGAGACATCTTGGATGCTAATCTCTGAGAAATGCAATATTGCAGTGTTTTTAGTGAGATTCAATATATATTAATTTGAAACATTTCATAGGATTCAAAAGACACATTATGCACTAGCCAGGTCTCAAACCAAGGTCGCACGAATGATAATCTTGCATGATACCCCTACACTAGCACATTCTTAAAGAACTACATTCACATAAAAGAAGTCTTACAATCAATTGTTAATCTCTAGTGAAAATTGTGCAATGTGACTGTGTTTTTCAAGTGAAGTTGTACTATCTCCACTGCCTTATAAGTTTCCCACAATAAGAAATACATATATTTAATCTTTGGATGCATTTTTTTTCAAGGAAAGATTTGATAATGACATTGTGGAGCAGATGTAAAAAATTAAGAAATATAATTGACTTCACAATTAAAGCTTTAACTCTTTAGTGTTTGTATCACTGGTACATTTTTTTTACCTGTGGAGAGAAAATGTTACCTCTATGCTTTTTAAGAATTGAGACATCTTCAAGGACTATTTCTGAGAAAAGCAATAAAGCTATGTTTTTTATACAGATTAATTATATATTAATTTAACAGATTTTATAGAATTCAAAAGACACACTTTTATGCGCTAGCTGGGACTCGAACCCAGGTCGCAAGAATGGGAATCTTGCATGATACCCCTACACTACTAGCGCTTTTTAGCTACCTATAATTCACACAACAAATGACTAACAATCAATTGATGATCTTTAGTCAAAAATGTTCAATTTGGCTATGATTTTCAAGTGAAATTGTACTATTTGCACTGTTGTATAGATTTCCCAAGATAAGAAATACATATCTTTGCTCCATGGATGTATTTTTAGTTCAAGGAAGATTGTGCTAAAGAGTTTGTGGAACAAATGTAGTTAATTCGGAAATGTAATTGCCTTTATAATAGAAACTTTGGGTCTTTAGTGTTTGTGTCCGTAGCACTTTTTTTTTACCTGTGGAGAGGAAATGTTACTATTATGCTTTTCAAGAATTTGGAGAATAGAGACATCTTAGAGGCTCATCTTTGAGAAATGCAATATTGTAATGTTTTTAGTGAGATTCAATATATATTAATTTGAAAAATGTCATAGGATTCAAAAAACACATTTTTATGCGCTAGCCGGGACTCGAACCCGGGTCGCAAGAATGGGAATCTTGCATGATACCCCTACACTACTAGCGCTCTTTAGAAACCTTTAATTCACACAACAAATGACTAACAATCAATTGATAATCTTTAGTCAAAAATGTTCAATTTGGCTATGATTTTCAAGTGAAATTGTTCTATTTGCACTGTAGTATAGATTTCCCAAGATAAGAAGTACATACATTTGCTCCATGGATGTATTTTTAGTTAAAGGAAGATTATGCTAAAGAGTTTTTGGAGCAAATATAAATAATTCGGAAATGTAATTGCCTTTACAATAGCAGCTTTGGGACTGTAGTGTTTGTGTCAGTAGCACAATTTTTTTACCTGTGGAGAGGAAGTGTTACTTCTATGCTTTTTAAGAATTTGGTGAATAGAGACATCTTGGATGCTAATCTCTGAGAAATGCAATATTGCAGTGTTTTTAGTGAGATTCAATATATATTAATTTGAAACATTTCATAGGATTCAAAAGACACATTATGCACTAGCCGGGTCTCAAACCAAGGTCGCACGAATGATAATCTTGCATGATACCCCTACACTAGCACATTCTTAAAGAACTACATTCACATAAAAGAAGTCTTGCAATCAATTGTTAATCTCTAGTGAAAATTGTGCAATGTGACTGTGTTTTTCAAGTGAAGCTGAACTATCTCCACTGCCTTATAAGATTCCCACAATAAGAAATACATATATTTACTCTTTGGATGTATTTTTTTTCAAGGAAAGATTTGATAATGACATTGTGGAGCAGATGTAAAAAATTAAGAAATATAATTGACTTCACAATTAAAGCTTTAACTCTTTAGTGTTTGTATCACTGGTACATTTTTTTTACCTGTGGAGAGAAAATGTTACCTCTATGCTTTTTAAGAATTTTGTGAATTGAGACATCTTCAAGGACTATCTCTGAGAAAAGCAATAAAGCTATGTTTTTTATACAGATTAATTATATATTAATTTAACAAATTTTATAGAATTCAAAAGACACACTTTTATGTGCTAGCTGGGACTCGAACCCAGGTCGCAAGAATGGGAATCTTGCATGTTACCCCTACTTTACTAGCACTTTTTAGCTACCTATAATTCACACAACAAATGACTAACAATCAATTGATGATCTTTAGTCAAAAATTTTCAATTTGGCTATGATTTTCAAGTGAAATTGTACTATTTGCACTGTTGTATAGATTTCCCAAGATAAGAAATACATATCTTTGCTCCATGGATGTATGTTTAGTTCAAGGAAGATTGTGCTAAAGAGTTTGTGGAACAAATGTAGTTAATTCGGAAATGTAATTGCCTTTACAATAGCAGCTTTGGGTCTTTAGTGTTTGTGTCCGTAGCACTTTTTTTTTACCTGTGGAGAGGAAATGTTACTATTATGCTTTTTAAGAATTTGGTGAATAGAGACATCTTGGAGACTCATCTTTGATAAATGCAATATTGTAATGTTTTTAGTGAGATTCAATATATATTAATTTGAAAAATGTCATAGAATTCAAAAAACACATTTTCATGCGCTAACCGGGACTCGAACCCGGGTCGCAAGAATGGGAATCTTGCATGATACCCCTACACTACTAGCGCTCTTTAGAAACCTTTAATTCACACAACAAATGACTAACAATCAATTGATAATCTTTAGTCAAAAATGTTCAATTTGGCTATGATTTTCAAGTGAAATTGTTCTATTTGCACTGTAGTATAGATTTCCCAAGATAAGAAGTACATAAATTTGCTCCATGGATGTATTTTTAGTTCAAGGAAGATTGTGCTAAAGAGTTAGTGGAGCAAATATAAATAATTCGGAAATGTAATTGCCTTTACAATAGCAGCTTTGGGACTTTAGTGTTTGTGTCAGTAGCACAATTTTTTTACCTGTGGAGAGGAAGTGTTACTTCTATGCTTTTTAAGAATTTGGTGAATAGAGACATCTTGGATGCTAATCTCTGAGAAATGCAATATTGCAGTGTTTTTAGTGAGATTCAATATATATTAATTTGAAACATTTCATAGGATTCAAAAGACACATTATGCACTAGCCAGGTCTCAAACCAAGGTCGCACGAATGATAATCTTGCATGATACCCCTACACTAGCACATTCTTAAAGAACTACATTCACATAAAAGAAGTCTTACAATCAATTGTTAATCTCTAGTGAAAATTGTGCAATGTGACTGTGTTTTTCAAGTGAAGTTGTACTATCTCCACTGCCTTATAAGTTTCCCACAATAAGAAATACATATATTTAATCTTTGGATGCATTTTTTTTCAAGGAAAGATTTGATAATGACATTGTGGAGCAGATGTAAAAAATTAAGAAATATAATTGACTTCACAATTAAAGCTTTAACTCTTTAGTGTTTGTATCACTGGTACATTTTTTTTACCTGTGGAGAGAAAATGTTACCTCTATGCTTTTTAAGAATTGAGACATCTTCAAGGACTATTTCTGAGAAAAGCAATAAAGCTATGTTTTTTATACAGATTAATTATATATTAATTTAACAGATTTTATAGAATTCAAAAGACACACTTTTATGCGCTAGCTGGGACTCGAACCCAGGTCGCAAGAATGGGAATCTTGCATGATACCCCTACACTACTAGCGCTTTTTAGCTACCTATAATTCACACAACAAATGACTAACAATCAATTGATGATCTTTAGTCAAAAATGTTCAATTTGGCTATGATTTTCAAGTGAAATTGTACTATTTGCACTGTTGTATAGATTTCCCAAGATAAGAAATACATATCTTTGCTCCATGGATGTATTTTTAGTTCAAGGAAGATTGTGCTAAAGAGTTTGTGGAACAAATGTAGTTAATTCGGAAATGTAATTGCCTTTACAATAGAAACTTTGGGTCTTTAGTGTTTGTGTCCGTAGCACTTTTTTTTTACCTGTGGAGAGGAAATGTTACTATTATGCTTTTCAAGAATTTGGAGAATAGAGACATCTTAGAGGCTCATCTTTGAGAAATGCAATATTGTAATGTTTTTAGTGAGATTCAATATATATTAATTTGAAAAATGTCATAGGATTCAAAAAACACATTTTTATGCGCTAGCCGGGACTCGAACCCGGGTCGCAAGAATGGGAATCTTGCATGATACCCCTACACTACTAGCGCTCTTTAGAAACCTTTAATTCACACAACAAATGACTAACAATCAATTGATAATCTTTAGTCAAAAATGTTCAATTTGGCTATGATTTTCAAGTGAAATTGTTCTATTTGCACTGTAGTATAGATTTCCCAAGATAAGAAGTACATACATTTGCTCCATGGATGTATTTTTAGTTAAAGGAAGATTATGCTAAAGAGTTTTTGGAGCAAATATAAATAATTCGGAAATGTAATTGCCTTTACAATAGCAGCTTTGGGACTGTAGTGTTTGTGTCAGTAGCACAATTTTTTTACCTGTGGAGAGGAAGTGTTACTTCTATGCTTTTTAAGAATTTGGTGAATAGAGACATCTTGGATGCTAATCTCTGAGAAATGCAATATTGCAGTGTTTTTAGTGAGATTCAATATATATTAATTTGAAACATTTCATAGGATTCAAAAGACACATTATGCACTAGCCGGGTCTCAAACCAAGGTCGCACGAATGATAATCTTGCATGATACCCCTACACTAGCACATTCTTAAAGAACTACATTCACATAAAAGAAGTCTTGCAATCAATTGTTAATCTCTAGTGAAAATTGTGCAATGTGACTGTGTTTTTCAAGTGAAGCTGAACTATCTCCACTGCCTTATAAGATTCCCACAATAAGAAATACATATATTTACTCTTTGGATGTATTTTTTTTCAAGGAAAGATTTGATAATGACATTGTGGAGCAGATGTAAAAAATTAAGAAATATAATTGACTTCACAATTAAAGCTTTAACTCTTTAGTGTTTGTATCACTGGTACATTTTTTTTACCTGTGGAGAGAAAATGTTACCTCTATGCTTTTTAAGAATTTTGTGAATTGAGACATCTTCAAGGACTATCTCTGAGAAAAGCAATAAAGCTATGTTTTTTATACAGATTAATTATATATTAATTTAACAAATTTTATAGAATTCAAAAGACACACTTTTATGTGCTAGCTGGGACTCGAACCCAGGTCGCAAGAATGGGAATCTTGCATGTTACCCCTACTTTACTAGCACTTTTTAGCTACCTATAATTCACACAACAAATGACTAACAATCAATTGATGATCTTTAGTCAAAAATTTTCAATTTGGCTATGATTTTCAAGTGAAATTGTACTATTTGCACTGTTGTATAGATTTCCCAAGATAAGAAATACATATCTTTGCTCCATGGATGTATGTTTAGTTCAAGGAAGATTGTGCTAAAGAGTTTGTGGAACAAATGTAGTTAATTCGGAAATGTAATTGCCTTTACAATAGCAGCTTTGGGTCTTTAGTGTTTGTGTCCGTAGCACTTTTTTTTTACCTGTGGAGAGGAAATGTTACTATTATGCTTTTTAAGAATTTGGTGAATAGAGACATCTTGGAGACTCATCTTTGATAAATGCAATATTGTAATGTTTTTAGTGAGATTCAATATATATTAATTTGAAAAATGTCATAGAATTCAAAAAACACATTTTCATGCGCTAACCGGGACTCGAACCCGGGTCGCAAGAATGGGAATCTTGCATGATACCCCTACACTACTAGCGCTCTTTAGAAACCTTTAATTCACACAACAAATGACTAACAATCAATTGATAATCTTTAGTCAAAAATGTTCAATTTGGCTATGATTTTCAAGTGAAATTGTTCTATTTGCACTGTAGTATAGATTTCCCAAGATAAGAAGTACATACATTTGCTCCATGGATGTATTTTTAGTTCAAGGAAGATTGTGCTAAAGAGTTAGTGGAGCAAATATAAATAATTCGGAAATGTAATTGCCTTTACAATAGCAGCTTTGGGACTTTAGTGTTTGTGTCAGTAGCACAATTTTTTTACCTGTGGAGAGGAAGTGTTACTTCTATGCTTTTTAAGAATTTGGTGAATAGAGACATCTTGGATGCTAATCTCTGAGAAATGCAATATTGCAGTGTTTTTAGTGAGATTCAATATATATTAATTGGAAACATTTCATAGGATTCAAAAGACACATTATGCACTAGCCAGGTCTCAAACCAAGGTCGCACGAATGATAATCTTGCATGATACCCCTACACTAGCACATTCTTAAAGAACTACATTCACATAAAAGAAGTCTTACAATCAATTGTTAATCTCTAGTGAAAATTGTGCAATGTGACTGTGTTTTTCAAGTGAAGTTGTACTATCTCCACTGCCTTATAAGTTTCCCACAATAAGAAATACATATATTTAATCTTTGGATGCATTTTTTTTCAAGGAAAGATTTGATAATGACATTGTGGAGCAGATGTAAAAAATTAAGAAATATAATTGACTTCACAATTAAAGCTTTAACTCTTTAGTGTTTGTATCACTGGTACATTTTTTTACCTGTGGAGAGAAAATGTTACCTCTATGCTTTTTAAGAATTTTGTGAATTGAGACATCTTCAAGGACTATCTCTGAGAAAAGCAATAAAGCTATGTTTTTTATACAGATTAATTATATATTAATTTAACAGATTTTATAGAATTCAAAAGACACACTTTTATGCGCTAGCTGGGACTCGAACCCAGGTCGCAAGAATGGGAATCTTGCATGATACCCCTACACTACTAGCGCTTTTTAGCTACCTATAATTCACACAACAAATGACTAACAATCAATTGATGATCTTTAGTCAAAAATGTTCAATTTGGCTATGATTTTCAAGTGAAATTGTACTATTTGCACTGTTGTATAGATTTCCCAAGATAAGAAATACATATCTTTGCTCCATGGATGTATTTTTAGTTCAAGGAAGATTGTGCTAAAGAGTTTTTGGAACAAATGTAATTAATTCGGAAATGTAATTGCCTTTACAATAGAAACTTTGGGTCTTTAGTGTTTGTGTCCGTAGCACTTTTTTTTTTACCTGTGGAGAGGAAATGTTACTATTATGCTTTTCAAGAATTTGGAGAATAGAGACATCTTAGAGGCTCATCTTTGAGAAATGCAATATTGTAATGTTTTTAGTGAGATTCAATATATATTAATTTGAAAAATGTCATAGGATTCAAAAAACACATTTTTATGCGCTAGCCGGGACTCGAACCCGGGTCGCAAGAATGGGAATCTTGCATGATACCCCTACACTACTAGCGCTCTTTAGAAACCTTTAATTCACACAACAAATGACTAACAATCAATTGATAATCTTTAGTCAAAAATGTTCAATTTGGCTATGATTTTCAAGTGAAATTGTTCTATTTGCACTGTAGTATAGATTTCCCAAGATAAGAAGTACATACATTTGCTCCATGGATGTATTTTTAGTTAAAGGAAGATTATGCTAAAGAGTTTTTGGAGCAAATATAAATAATTCGGAAATGTAATTGCCTTTACAATAGCAGCTTTGGGACTGTAGTGTTTGTGTCAGTAGCACAATTTTTTTTACCTGTGGAGAGGAAGTGTTACTTCTATGCTTTTTAAGAATTTGGTGAATAGAGACATCTTGGATGCTAATCTCTGAGAAATGCAATATTGCAGTGTTTTTAGTGAGATTCAATATATATTAATTTGAAACATTTCATAGGATTCAAAAGACACATTATGCACTAGCCAGGTCTCAAACCAAGGTCGCACGAATGATAATCTTGCATGATACCCCTACACTAGCACATTCTTAAAGAACTACATTCACATAAAAGAAGTCTTACAATCAATTGTTAATCTCTAGTGAAAATTGTGCAATGTGACTGTGTTTTTCAAGTGAAGCTGAACTATCTCCACTGCCTTATAAGATTCCCACAATAAGAAATACATATATTTACTCTTTGGATGTATTTTTTTTCAAGGAAAGATTTGATAATGACATTGTGGAGCAGATGTAAAAAATTAAGAAATATAATTGACTTCACAATTAAAGCTTTAACTCTTTAGTGTTTGTATCACTGGTACATTTTTTTTACCTGTGGAGAGAAAATGTTACCTCTATGCTTTTTAAGAATTTTGTGAATTGAGACATCTTCAAGGACTATCTCTGAGAAAAGCAATAAAGCTATGTTTTTTATACAGATTAATTATATATTAATTTAACAGATTTTATAGAATTCAAAAGACACACTTTTATGTGCTAGCTGGGACTCGAACCCAGGTCGCAAGAATGGGAATCTTGCATGATACCCCTACACTACTAGCACTTTTTAGCTACCTATAATTCACACAACAAATGACTAACAATCAATTGATGATCTTTAGTCAAAAATTTTCAATTTGGCTATGATTTTCAAGTGAAATTGTACTATTTGCATTGTTGTATAGATTTCCCAAGATAAGAAATACATATCTTTGCTCCATGGATGTATTTTTAGTTCAAGGAAGATTGTGCTAAAGAGTTTGTGGAACAAACATAAATAATTCGGAAATGTAATTGCCTTTACAATAGCAGCTTTGGGTCTTTAGTGTTTGTGTCAGTAGCACATTTTTTTTACCTGTGGAGAGGAAATGTTACTATTATGCTTTTTAAGAATTTGGTGAATAGAGACATCTTTGAGGCTCATATTTGAGAAATGCAATATTGTAATGTTTTTAATGAGATTCAATATATATTAATTTGAAAAATGTCCTAGGATTCAAAAAACATATTTTCATGCGCTAGCCGGGACTCGAACCCGTGTCGCAAGAATGGGAATCTTGCATGATACCCCTACACTACTAGCGCTCTTTAGAAACCTTTAATTCACACAACAAATGACTAACAATCAATTGATAATCTTTAGTCAAAAATGTTCAATTTGGCTATGATTTTCAAGTGAAATTGTTCTATTTGCACTGTAGTATAGATTTCCCAAGATAAGAAGTACATACATTTGCTCCATGGATGTATTTTTAGTTCAAGGAAGATTGTGCTAAAGAGTTTTTGGAGCAAATATAAATAATTCGGAAATGTAATTGCCTTTACAATAGCAGCTTTGGGACTTTAGTGTTTGTGTCAGTAGCACAATTTTTTTACCTGAGGAGAGGAAGTGTTACTTCTATGCTTTTTAAGAATTTGGTGAATAGAGACATCTTGGATGCTAATCTCTGAGAAATGCAATATTGCAGTGTTTTTAGTGAGATTCAATATATATTAATTTGAAACATTTCATAGGATTCAAAAGACACATTATGCACTAGCCAGGTCTCAAACCAAGGTCGCACGAATGATAATCTTGCATGATACCCCTACACTAGCACATTCTTAAATAACTACATTCACATAAAAGAAGTCTTACAATCAATTGTTAACCTCTAGTGAAAATTGTGCAATGTGACTGTGTTTTTCAAGTGAAGTTGTACTATCTCCACTGCCTTATAAGTTTCCCACAATAAGAAATACATATATTTAATCTTTGGATGCATTTTTTTTCAAGGAAAGATTTGATAATGACATTGTGGAGCAGATGTAAAAAATTAAGAAATATAATTGACTTCACAATTAAAGCTTTAACTCTTTAGTGTCTGTATCACTGGTACATTTTTTTTACCTGTGTAGAGAAAATGTTACCTCTATGCTTTTTAAGAATTTTGTGAATTGAGACATCTTCAAGGACTATCTCTGAGAAAAGCAATAAAGCTATGTTTTTTATACAGATTAATTATATATTAATTTAACAGATTTTATAGAATTCAAAAGACACACTTTTATGCACTAGCTGGGACTCGAACCCAGGTCGCAAGAATGGGAATCTTGCATGATACCCCTACACTACTAGCGCTTTTTAGCTACCTATAATTCACACAACAAATGACTAACAATCAATTGATGATCTTTAGTCAAAAATGTTCAATTTGGCTATGATTTTCAAGTGAAATTGTACTATTTGCACTGTTGTATAGATTTCCCAAGATAAGAAATACATATCTTTGCTCCATGGATGTATTTTTAGTTCAAGGAAGATTGTGCTAAAGAGTTTTTGGAACAAATGTAGTTAATTCGGAAATGTAATTGCCTTTACAATAGAAACTTTGGGTCTTTAGTGTTTGTGTCCGTAGCACTTTTTTTTTACCTGTGGAGAGGAAATGTTACTATTATGCTTTTCAAGAATTTGGAGAATAGAGACATCTTAGAGGCTCATCTTTGAGAAATGCAATATTGTAATGTTTTTAGTGAGATTCAATATATATTAATTTGAAAAATGTCATAGGATTCAAAAAACACATTTTTATGCGCTAGCCGGGACTCGAACCCGGGTCGCAAGAATGGGAATCTTGCATGATACCCCTACACTACTAGCACTCTTTAGAAACCTTTAATTCACACAACAAATGACTAACAATCAATTGATAATCTTTAGTCAAAAATGTTCAATTTGGCTATGATTTTCAAGTGAAATTGTTCTATTTGCACTGTAGTATAGATTTCCCAAGATAAGAAATACATATCTTTGCTCCATGGATGTATTTTTAGTTCAAGGAAGATTGTGCTAAAGAGTTTGTGGAACAAATATAAATAATTCGGAAATGTAATTGCCTTTAGAATAGCAGCTTTGGGACTGTAGTGTTTGTGTCAGTAGCACATTTTTTTTACCTGTGGAGAGGAAGTGTTACTTCTATGCTTTTTAAGAATTTGGTGAATAGAGACATCTTGGATGCTAATCTCTGAGAAATGCAATATTGCAGTGTTTTTAGTGAGATTCAATATATATTAATTTGAAAAATGTCATAGGATTCAAAAAACACATTTTTATGCGCTAGCCGGGACTCGAACCCGTGTCGCAAGAATGGGAATCTTGCATGATACCCCTACACTACTAGCGCTCTTTAGAAACCTTTAATTCACACAACAAATGACTAACAATCAATTGATAATCTTTAGTCAAAAATGTTCAATTTGGCTATGATTTTCAAGTGAAATTGTTCTATTTGCACTGTAGTATAGATTTCCCAAGATAAGAAGTACATACATTTGCTCCATGGATGTATTTTTAGTTAAAGGAAGATTATGCTAAAGAGTTTTTGGAGCAAATATAAATAATTCGGAAATGTAATTGCCTTTACAATAGCAGCTTTGGGACTGTAGTGTTTGTGTCAGTAGCACAATTTTTTTTACCTGTGGAGAGGAAGTGTTACTTCTATGCTTTTTAAGAATTTGGTGAATAGAGACATCTTGGATGCTAATCTCTGAGAAATGCAATATTGCAGTGTTTTTAGTGAGATTCAATATATATTAATTTGAAACATTTCATAGGATTCAAAAGACACATTATGCACTAGCCAGGTCTCAAACCAAGGTCGCACGAATGATAATCTTGCATGATACCCCTACACTAGCACATTCTTAAAGAACTACATTCACATAAAAGAAGTCTTACAATCAATTGTTAATCTCTAGTGAAAATTGTGCAATGTGACTGTGTTTTTCAAGTGAAGCTGAACTATCTCCACTGCCTTATAAGATTCCCACAATAAGAAATACATATATTTACTCTTTGGATGTATTTTTTTTCAAGGAAAGATTTGATAATGACATTGTGGAGCAGATGTAAAAAATTAAGAAATATAATTGACTTCACAATTAAAGCTTTAACTCTTTAGTGTTTGTATCACTGGTACATTTTTTTTACCTGTGGAGAGAAAATGTTACCTCTATGCTTTTTAAGAATTTTGTGAATTGAGACATCTTCAAGGACTATCTCTGAGAAAAGCAATAAAGCTATGTTTTTTATACAGATTAATTATATATTAATTTAACAGATTTTATAGAATTCAAAAGACACACTTTTATGTGCTAGCTGGGACTCGAACCCAGGTCGCAAGAATGGGAATCTTGCATGATACCCCTACACTACTAGCACTTTTTAGCTACCTATAATTCACACAACAAATGACTAACAATCAATTGATGATCTTTAGTCAAAAATTTTCAATTTGGCTATGATTTTCAAGTGAAATTGTACTATTTGCATTGTTGTATAGATTTCCCAAGATAAGAAATACATATCTTTGCTCCATGGATGTATTTTTAGTTCAAGGAAGATTGTGCTAAAGAGTTTGTGGAACAAATGTAGTTAATTCGGAAATGTAATTGCCTTTACAATAGAAACTTTGGGTCTTTAGTGTTTGTGTCCGTAGCACTTTTTTTTTACCTGTGGAGAGGAAATGTTACTATTATGCTTTTCAAGAATTTGGAGAATAGAGACATCTTAGAGGCTCATCTTTGAGAAATGCAATATTGTAATGTTTTTAGTGAGATTCAATATATATTAATTTGAAAAATGTCATAGGATTCAAAAAACACATTTTTATGCGCTAGCCGGGACTCGAACCCGGGTCGCAAGAATGGGAATCTTGCATGATACCCCTACACTACTAGCACTCTTTAGAAACCTTTAATTCACACAACAAATGACTAACAATCAATTGATAATCTTTAGTCAAAAATGTTCAATTTGGCTATGATTTTCAAGTGAAATTGTTCTATTTGCACTGTAGTATAGATTTCCCAAGATAAGAAATACATATCTTTGCTCCATGGATGTATTTTTAGTTCAAGGAAGATTGTGCTAAAGAGTTTGTGGAACAAATATAAATAATTCGGAAATGTAATTGCCTTTAGAATAGCAGCTTTGGGACTGTAGTGTTTGTGTCAGTAGCACATTTTTTTTACCTGTGGAGAGGAAGTGTTACTTCTATGCTTTTTAAGAATTTGGTGAATAGAGACATCTTGGATGCTAATCTCTGAGAAATGCAATATTGCAGTGTTTTTAGTGAGATTCAATATATATTAATTTGAAACATTTCATAGGATTCAAAAGACACATTATGCACTAGCCGGGTCTCAAACCAAGGTCGCACGAATGATAATCTTGCATGATACCCCTACACTAGCACATTCTTAAAGAACTACATTCACATAAAAGAAGTCTTGTAATCAATTGTTAATCTCTAGTGAAAATTGTGCAATGTGACTGTGTTTTTCAAGTGAAGCTGAACTATCTCCACTGCCTTATAAGTTTCCCACAATAAGAAATACATATATTTACTCTTTGGATGTATTTTTTTTCAAGGAAAGATTTGATAATGACATTGTGGAGCAGATGTAAAAAATTAAGAAATATAATTGACTTCACAATTAAAGCTTTAACTCTTTAGTGTTTGTATCACTGGTACATTTTTTTTACCTGTGGAGAGAAAATGTTACCTCTATGCTTTTTAAGAATTTTGTGAATTGAGACATCTTCAAGGACTATCTCTGAGAAAAGCAATAAAGCTATGTTTTTTATACAGATTAGTTATATATTAATTTAACAGATTTTATAGAATTCAAAAGACACACTTTTATGTGCTAGCTGGGACTCGAACCCAGGTCGCAAGAATGGGAATCTTGCATGATACCCCTACACTACTAGCACTTTTTAGCTACCTATAATTCACACAACAAATGACTAACAATCAATTGATGATCTTTAGTCAAAAATGTTCAATTTGGCTATGATTTTCAAGTGAAATTGTACTATTTGCACTGTTGTATAGATTTCCCAAGATAAGAAATACATATCTTTGCTCCATGGATGTATTTTTAGTTCAAGGAAGATTGTGCTAAAGAGTTTTTGGAACAAATGTAGTTAATTCGGAAATGTAATTGCCTTTACAATAGAAACTTTGGGACTTTAGTGTTTGTGTCCATAGCACTTTTTTTTTACCTGTGGAGAGGAAATGTTACTATTATGCTTTTCAAGAATTTGGAGAATAGAGACATCTTAGAGGCTCATCTTTGAGAAATGCAATATTGTAATGTTTTTAGTGAGATTCAATATATATTAATTTGAAAAATGTCATAGGATTCAAAAAACACATTTTTATGCGCTAGCCGGGACTCGAACCCGGGTCGCAAGAATGGGAATCTTGCATGATACCCCTACACTACTAGCGCTCTTTAGAAACCTTTAATTCACACAACAAATGACTAACAATCAATTGATAATCTTTTGTCAAAAATGTTCAATTTGGCTATGATTTTCAAGTGAAATTGTTCTATTTGCACTGTAGTATAGATTTCCCAAGATAAGAAATACATATCTTTGCTCCATGGATGTATTTTTAGTTCAAGGAAGATTGTGCTAAAGAGTTTGTGGAACAAATATAAATAATTCGGAAATGTAATTGCCTTTAGAATAGCAGCTTTGGGACTGTAGTGTTTGTGTCAGTAGCACAATTTTTTTACCTGTGGAGAGGAAGTGTTACTTCTATGCTTTTTAAGAATTTGGTGAATAGAGACATCTTGGATGCTAATCTCTGAGAAATGCAATATTGCAGTGTTTTTAGTGAGATTCAATATATATTAATTTGAAACATTTCATAGGATTCAAAAGACACATTATGCACTAGCCGGGTCTCAAACCAAGGTCGCACGAATGATAATCTTGCATGATACCCCTACACTAGCACATTCTTAAAGAACTACATTCACATAAAAGAAGTCTTGCAATCAATTGTTAATCTCTAGTGAAAATTGTGCAATGTGACTGTGTTTTTCAAGTGAAGCTGAACTATCTCCACTGCCTTATAAGTTTCCCACAATAAGAAATACATATATTTACTCTTTGGATGTATTTTTTTTCAAGGAAAGATTTGATAATGACATTGTGGAGCAGATGTAAAAAATTAAGAAATATAATTGACTTCACAATTAAAGCTTTAACTCTTTAGTGTTTGTATCACTGGTACATTTTTTTTACCTGTGGAGAGAAAATGTTACCTCTATGCTTTTTAAGAATTTTGTGAATTGAGACATCTTCAAGGACTATCTCTGAGAAAAGCAATAAAGCTATGTTTTTTATACAGATTAATTATATATTAATTTAACAGATTTTATAGAATTCAAAAGACACACTTTTATGTGCTAGCTGGGACTCGAACCCAGGTCGCAAGAATGGGAATCTTGCATGATACCCCTACACTACTAGCGCTTTTTAGCTACCTATAATTCACACAACAAATGACTAACAATCAATTGATGATCTTTAGTCAAAAATGTTCAATTTGGCTATGACTTTCAAGTGAAATTGTACTATTTGCATTGTTGTATACATTTCCCAAGATAAGAAATACATATCTTTGCTCCATGGATGTATTTTTAGTTCAAGGAAGATTGTGCTAAAGAGTTTGTGGAACAAACATAAATAATTCGGAAATGTAATTGCCTTTACAATAGCAGCTTTGGGTCTTTAGTGTTTGTGTCAGTAGCACATTTTTTTTACCTGTGGAGAGGAAATGTTACTATTATGCTTTTTAAGAATTTGGTGAATAGAGACATCTTGGAGGCTCATCTTTGAGAAATGCAATATTGTAATGTTTTTAATGAGATTCAATATATATTAATTTGAAAAATGTCCTAGGATTCAAAAAACACATTTTCATGCGCTAGCCGGGAATCGAACCCGGGTCGCAAGAATGGGAATCTTGCATGAAACCCCTACACTACTAGCGCTCTTTAGAAACCTTTAATTCACACAACAAATGACTAACAATCAATTGATAATCTTTAGTCAAAAATGTTCAATTTGGCTATGATTTTCAAGTGAAATTGTTCTATTTGCACTGTAGTATAGATTTCCCAAGATAAGAAGTACATACATTTGCTCCATGGATGTATTTTTAGTTCAAGGAAGATTGTGCTAAAGAGTTTTTGGAGCAAATATAAATAATTCGGAAATGTAATTGCCTTTACAATAGCAGCTTTGGGACGTTAGTGTTTGTGTCAGTAGCACAATTTTTTTTACCTGTGGAGAGGAAGTGTTACTTCTATGCTTTTTAAGAATTTGGTGAATAGAGACATCTTGGATGCTAATCTCTGAGAAATGCAATATTGCAGTGTTTTTAGTGAGATTCAATATATATTAATTTGAAACATTTCATAGGATTCAAAAGACACATTATGCACTAGCCAGGTCTCAAACCAAGGTCGCACGAATGATAATCTTGCATGATACCCCTACACTAGCACATTCTTAAAGAACTACATTCACATAAAAGAAGTTTTACAATCAATTGTTAATCTCTAGTGAAAATTGTGCAATGTGACTGTGTTTTTCAAGTGAAGTTGTACTATCTCCACTGCCTTATAAGTTTCCCACAATAAGAAATACATATATTTACTCTTTGGATGTATTTTTTTTTATGGAAAGATTTGATAATGACATTGTGGAGCAGATTTAAAAAATTAAGAAATATAATTGACTTCACAATTAAAGCTTTAACTCTTTAGTGTTTGTATCACTGGTACATTTTTTTTTACCTGTGGAGAGAAAATGTTACCTCTATGCTTTTTAAGAATTTTGTGAATTGAGACATCTTCAAGGACTATCTCTGAGAAAAGCAATAAAGCTATGTTTTTTATACAGATTAATTATATATTAATTTAACAGATTTTATAGAATTCAAAAGACACACTTTTATGTGCTAACTGGGACTCGAACCCAGGTCGCAAGAATGGGAATCTTGCATGTTACCCCTACTTTACTAGCACTTTTTAGCTACCTATAATTCACACAACAAATGACTAACAATCAATTGATGATCTTTAGTCAAAAATTTTCAATTTGGCTATGATTTTCAAGTGAAATTGTACTATTTTGCACTGTTGTATAGATTTCCCAAGATAAGAAATACATATCTTTGCTCCATGGATGTATGTTTAGTTCAAGGAAAATTGTGCTAAAGAGTTTGTGGAACAAATGTAGTTAATTCGGAAATGTAATTGCCTTTACAATAGCAGCTTTGGGTCTTTAGTGTTTGTGTCCGTAGCACTTTTTTTTACCTGTGGAGAGGAAATGTTACTATTATGCTTTTTAAGAATTTGGTGAATAGAGACATCTTGGAGACTCATCTTTGATAAATGCAATATTGTAATGTTTTTAGTGAGATTCAATATATATTAATTTGAAAAATGTCATAGGATTCAAAAAACACATTTTCATGCGCCTACCGGGACTCGAACCCGGGTCGCAAGAATGGGAATCTTGCATGATACCCCTACACTACTAGCGCTCTTTAGAAACCTTTAATTCACACAACAAATGACTAACAATCAATTGATAATCTTTAGTCAAAAATGTTCAATTTGGCTATGATTTTCAAGTGAAATTGTTCTATTTGCACTGTAGTATAGATTTCCCAAGATAAGAAGTACATACATTTGCTCCATGGATGTATTTTTAGTTCAAGGAAGATTGTGCTAAAGAGTTTTTGGAGCAAATATAAATAATTCGGAAATGTAATTGCCTTTACAATAGCAGCTTTGGGACTTTAGTGTTTGTGTCAGTAGCACAATTTTTTTACCTGTGGAGAGGAAGTGTTACTTCTATGCTTTTTAAGAATTTGGTGAATAGAGACATCTTGGATGCTAATCTCTGAGAAATGCAATATTGCAGTGTTTTTAGTGAGATTCAATATATATTAATTTGAAACATTTCATAGGATTCAAAAGACACATTATGCACTAGCCGGGTCTCAAACCAAGGTCGCACGAATGATAATCTTGCATGATACCCCTACACTAGCACATTCTTAAAGAACTACATTCACATAAAAGAAGTCTTGCAATCAATTGTTAATCTCTAGTGAAAATTGTGCAATGTGACTGTGTTTTTCAAGTGAAGCTGAACTATCTCCACTGCCTTATAAGTTTCCCACAATAAGAAATACATATATTTACTCTTTGGATGTATTTTTTTTCAAGGAAAGATTTGATAATGACATTGTGGAGCAGATGTAAAAAATTAAGAAATATAATTGACTTCACAATTAAAGCTTTAACTCTTTAGTGTTTGTATCACTGGTACATTTTTTTTACCTGTGGAGAGAAAATGTTACCTCTATGCTTTTTAAGAATTTTGTGAATTGAGACATCTTCAAGGACTATCTCTGAGAAAAGCAATAAAACTATGTTTTTTATACAGATTAATTATATATTAATTTAACAGATTTTATAGAATTCAAAAGACACACTTTTATGTGCTAGCTGGGACTCAAACCCAGGTCGCAAGAATGGGAATCTTGCATGATACCCCTACACTACTAGCGCTTTTTAGCTACCTATAATTCACACAACAAATGACTAACAATCAATTGATGATCTTTAGTCAAAAATGTTCAATTTGGCTATGATTTTCAAGTGAAATTGTACTATTTGCATTGTTGTATACATTTCCCAAGATAAGAAATACATATCTTTGCTCCATGGATGTATTTTTAGTTCAAGGAAGATTGTGCTAAAGAGTTTGTGGAACAAACATAAATAATTCGGAAATGTAATTGCCTTTACAATAGCAGCTTTGGGTCTTTAGTGTTTGTGTCAGTAGCACATTTTTTTTACCTGTGGAGAGGAAATGTTACTATTATGCTTTTTAAGAATTTGGTGAATAGAGACATCTTGGAGGCTCATCTTTGAGAAATGCAATATTGTAATGTTTTTAATGAGATTCAATATATATTAATTTGAAAAATGTCCTAGGATTCAAAAAACACATTTTCATGCGCTAGCCGGGACTCGAACCCGGGTCGCAAGAATGGGAATCTTGCATGAAACCCCTACACTACTAGCGCTCTTTAGAAACCTTTAATTCACACAACAAATGACTAACAATCAATTGATAATCTTTAGTCAAAAATGTTCAATTTGGCTATGATTTTCAAGTGAAATTGTTCTATTTGCACTGTAGTATAGATTTCCCAAGATAAGAAGTACATACATTTGCTCCATGGATGTATTTTTAGTTCAAGGAAGATTGTGCTAAAGAGTTTTTGGAGCAAATATAAATAATTCGGAAATGTAATTGCCTTTACAATAGCAGCTTTGGGACGTTAGTGTTTGTGTCAGTAGCACAATTTTTTTACCTGTGGAGAGGAAGTGTTACTTCTATGCTTTTTAAGAATTTGGTGAATAGAGACATCTTGGATGCTAATCTCTGAGAAATGCAATATTGCAGTGTTTTTAGTGAGATTCAATATATATTAATTTGAAACATTTCATAGGATTCAAAAGACACATTATGCACTAGCCAGGTCTCAAACCAAGGTCGCACGAATGATAATCTTGCATGATACCCCTACACTAGCACATTCTTAAAGAACTACATTCACATAAAAGAAGTTTTACAATCAATTGTTAATCTCTAGTGAAAATTGTGCAATGTGACTGTGTTTTTCAAGTGAAGTTGTACTATCTCCACTGCCTTATAAGTTTCCCACAATAAGAAATACATATATTTACTCTTTGGATGTATTTTTTTTTATGGAAAGATTTGATAATGACATTGTGGAGCAGATTTAAAAAATTAAGAAATATAATTGACTTCACAATTAAAGCTTTAACTCTTTAGTGTTTGTATCACTGGTACATTTTTTTTTACCTGTGGAGAGAAAATGTTACCTCTATGCTTTTTAAGAATTTTGTGAATTGAGACATCTTCAAGGACTATCTCTGAGAAAAGCAATAAAGCTATGTTTTTTATACAGATTAATTATATATTAATTTAACAGATTTTATAGAATTCAAAAGACACACTTTTATGTGCTAACTGGGACTCGAACCCAGGTCGCAAGAATGGGAATCTTGCATGTTACCCCTACTTTACTAGCACTTTTTAGCTACCTATAATTCACACAACAAATGACTAACAATCAATTGATGATCTTTAGTCAAAAATTTTCAATTTGGCTATGATTTTCAAGTGAAATTGTACTATTTTGCACTGTTGTATAGATTTCCCAAGATAAGAAATACATATCTTTGCTCCATGGATGTATGTTTAGTTCAAGGAAAATTGTGCTAAAGAGTTTGTGGAACAAATGTAGTTAATTCGGAAATGTAATTGCCTTTACAATAGCAGCTTTGGGTCTTTAGTGTTTGTGTCCGTAGCACTTTTTTTTTACCTGTGGAGAGGAAATGTTACTATTATGCTTTTTAAGAATTTGGTGAATAGAGACATCTTGGAGACTCATCTTTGATAAATGCAATATTGTAATGTTTTTAGTGAGATTCAATATATATTAATTTGAAAAATGTCATAGGATTCAAAAAACACATTTTCATGCGCCTACCGGGACTCGAACCCGGGTCGCAAGAATGGGAATCTTGCATGATACCCCTACACTACTAGCGCTCTTTAGAAACCTTTAATTCACACAACAAATGACTAACAATCAATTGATAATCTTTAGTCAAAAATGTTCAATTTGGCTATGATTTTCAAGTGAAATTGTTCTATTTGCACTGTAGTATAGATTTCCCAAGATAAGAAGTACATACATTTGCTCCATGGATGTATTTTTAGTTCAAGGAAGATTGTGCTAAAGAGTTTTTGGAGCAAATATAAATAATTCGGAAATGTAATTGCCTTTACAATAGCAGCTTTGGGACTTTAGTGTTTGTGTCAGTAGCACAATTTTTTTACCTGTGGAGAGGAAGTGTTACTTCTATGCTTTTTAAGAATTTGGTGAATAGAGACATCTTGGATGCTAATCTCTGAGAAATGCAATATTGCAGTGTTTTTAGTGAGATTCAATATATATTAATTTGAAACATTTCATAGGATTCAAAAGACACATTATGCACTAGCCGGGTCTCAAACCAAGGTCGCACGAATGATAATCTTGCATGATACCCCTACACTAGCACATTCTTAAAGAACTACATTCACATAAAAGAAGTCTTGCAATCAATTGTTAATCTCTAGTGAAAATTGTGCAATGTGACTGTGTTTTTCAAGTGAAGCTGAACTATCTCCACTGCCTTATAAGTTTCCCACAATAAGAAATACATATATTTACTCTTTGGATGTATTTTTTTTCAAGGAAAGATTTGATAATGACATTGTGGAGCAGATGTAAAAAATTAAGAAATATAATTGACTTCACAATTAAAGCTTTAACTCTTTAGTGTTTGTATCACTGGTACATTTTTTTTACCTGTGGAGAGAAAATGTTACCTCTATGCTTTTTAAGAATTTTGTGAATTGAGACATCTTCAAGGACTATCTCTGAGAAAAGCAATAAAACTATATTTTTTATACAGATTAATTATATATTAATTTAACAGATTTTATAGAATTCAAAAGACACACTTTTATGTGCTAGCTGGGACTCAAACCCAGGTCGCAAGAATGGGAATCTTGCATGATACCCCTACACTACTAGCGCTTTTTAGCTACCTATAATTCACACAACAAATGACTAACAATCAATTGATGATCTTTAGTCAAAAATGTTCAATTTGGCTATGATTTTCAAGTGAAATTGTACTATTTGCATTGTTGTATACATTTCCCAAGATAAGAAATACATATCTTTGCTCCATGGATGTATTTTTAGTTCAAGGAAGATTGTGCTAAAGAGTTTGTGGAACAAACATAAATAATTCGGAAATGTAATTGCCTTTACAATAGCAGCTTTGGGTCTTTAGTGTTTGTGTCAGTAGCACATTTTTTTTACCTGTGGAGAGGAAATGTTACTATTATGCTTTTTAAGAATTTGGTGAATAGAGACATCTTGGAGGCTCATCTTTGAGAAATGCAATATTGTAATGTTTTTAATGAGATTCAATATATATTAATTTGAAAAATGTCCTAGGATTCAAAAAACACATTTTCATGCGCTAGCCGGGACTCGAACCCGGGTCGCAAGAATGGGAATCTTGCATGAAACCCCTACACTACTAGCGCTCTTTAGAAACCTTTAATTCACACAACAAATGACTAACAATCAATTGATAATCTTTAGTCAAAAATGTTCAATTTGGCTATGATTTTCAAGTGAAATTGTTCTATTTGCACTGTAGTATAGATTTCCCAAGATAAGAAGTACATACATTTGCTCCATGGATGTATTTTTAGTTCAAGGAAGATTGTGCTAAAGAGTTTTTGGAGCAAATATAAATAATTCGGAAATGTAATTGCCTTTACAATAGCAGCTTTGGGACGTTAGTGTTTGTGTCAGTAGCACAATTTTTTTACCTGTGGAGAGGAAGTGTTACTTCTATGCTTTTTAAGAATTTGGTGAATAGAGACATCTTGGATGCTAATCTCTGAGAAATGCAATATTGCAGTGTTTTTAGTGAGATTCAATATATATTAATTTGAAACATTTCATAGGATTCAAAAGACACATTATGCACTAGCCAGGTCTCAAACCAAGGTCGCACGAATGATAATCTTGCATGATACCCCTACACTAGCACATTCTTAAAGAACTACATTCACATAAAAGAAGTTTTACAATCAATTGTTAATCTCTAGTGAAAATTGTGCAATGTGACTGTGTTTTTCAAGTGAAGTTGTACTATCTCCACTGCCTTATAAGTTTCCCACAATAAGAAATACATATATTTACTCTTTGGATGTATTTTTTTTTATGGAAAGATTTGATAATGACATTGTGGAGCAGATTTAAAAAATTAAGAAATATAATTGACTTCACAATTAAAGCTTTAACTCTTTAGTGTTTGTATCACTGGTACATTTTTTTTTACCTGTGGAGAGAAAATGTTACCTCTATGCTTTTTAAGAATTTTGTGAATTGAGACATCTTCAAGGACTATCTCTGAGAAAAGCAATAAAGCTATGTTTTTTATACAGATTAATTATATATTAATTTAACAGATTTTATAGAATTCAAAAGACACACTTTTATGTGCTAACTGGGACTCGAACCCAGGTCGCAAGAATGGGAATCTTGCATGTTACCCCTACTTTACTAGCACTTTTTAGCTACCTATAATTCACACAACAAATGACTAACAATCAATTGATGATCTTTAGTCAAAAATTTTCAATTTGGCTATGATTTTCAAGTGAAATTGTACTATTTTGCACTGTTGTATAGATTTCCCAAGATAAGAAATACATATCTTTGCTCCATGGATGTATGTTTAGTTCAAGGAAAATTGTGCTAAAGAGTTTGTGGAACAAATGTAGTTAATTCGGAAATGTAATTGCCTTTACAATAGCAGCTTTGGGTCTTTAGTGTTTGTGTCCGTAGCACTTTTTTTTTACCTGTGGAGAGGAAATGTTACTATTATGCTTTTTAAGAATTTGGTGAATAGAGACATCTTGGAGACTCATCTTTGATAAATGCAATATTGTAATGTTTTTAGTGAGATTCAATATATATTAATTTGAAAAATGTCATAGGATTCAAAAAACACATTTTCATGCGCCTACCGGGACTCGAACCCGGGTCGCAAGAATGGGAATCTTGCATGATACCCCTACACTACTAGCGCTCTTTAGAAACCTTTAATTCACACAACAAATGACTAACAATCAATTGATAATCTTTAGTCAAAAATGTTCAATTTGGCTATGATTTTCAAGTGAAATTGTTCTATTTGCACTGTAGTATAGATTTCCCAAGATAAGAAGTACATACATTTGCTCCATGGATGTATTTTTAGTTCAAGGAAGATTGTGCTAAAGAGTTTTTGGAGCAAATATAAATAATTCGGAAATGTAATTGCCTTTACAATAGCAGCTTTGGGACTTTAGTGTTTGTGTCAGTAGCACAATTTTTTTACCTGTGGAGAGGAAGTGTTACTTCTATGCTTTTTAAGAATTTGGTGAATAGAGACATCTTGGATGCTAATCTCTGAGAAATGCAATATTGCAGTGTTTTTAGTGAAATTCAATATATATTAATTTGAAACATTTCATAGGATTCAAAAGACACATTATGCACTAGCCAGGTCTCAAACCAAGGTCGCACGAATGATAATCTTGCATGATACCCCTACACTAGCACATTCTTAAAGAACTACATTCACATAAAAGAAGTCTTACAATCAATTGTTAATCTCTAGTGAAAATTGTGCAATGTGACTGTGTTTTTCAAGTGAAGTTGTACTATCTCCACTGCCTTATAAGTTTCCCACAATAAGAAATACATATATTTAATCTTTGGATGCATTTTTTTCCAGGAAAGATTTGATAATGACATTGTGGAGCAGATGTAAAAAATTAAGAAATATAATTGACTTCACAATTAAAGCTTTAACTCTTTAGTGTTTGTATCACTGGTACATTTTTTTTACCTGTGGAGAGAAAATGTTACCTCTATGCTTTTTAAGAATTTTGTGAATTGAGACATCTTCAAGGACTATCTCTGAGAAAAGCAATAAAGCTATGTTTTTTATACATATTAATTATATATTAATTTAACAGATTTTATAGAATTCAAAAGACACACTTTTATGTGCTAGCTGGGACTCGAACCCAGGTCGCAAGAATGGGAATCTTGCATGATACCCCTACACTACTAGCGCTTTTTAGCTACCTATAATTCACACAACAAATGACTAACAATCAATTGATGATCTTTAGTCAAAAATGTTCAATTTGGCTATGATTTTCAAGTGAAATTGTACTATTTGCACTGTTGTATAGATTTCCCAAGATAAGAAATACATATCTTTGCTCCATGGATGTATATTTACTTCAAGGAAGATTGTGCTAAAGAGTTTGTGGAACAAATGTAGTTAATTCGGAAATGTAATTGCCTTTACAATAGAATCTTTGGGTCTTTAGTGTTTGTGTCCGTAGCACTTTTTTTTTACCTGTGGAGAGGAAATGTTACTATTATGCTTTTCAAGAATTTGGAGAATAGAGACATCTTAGAGGCTCATCTTTGAGAAATGCAATATTGTAATGTTTTTAGTGAGATTCAATATATATTAATTTGAAAAATGTCATAGGATTCAAAAAACACATTTTTATGCGCTAGCCGGGACTCGAACCCGGGTCGCAAGAACGGGAATCTTGCATGATACCCCTACACTACTAGCGCTCTTTAGAAACCTTTAATTCACACAACAAATGACTAACAATCAATTGATAATCTTTAGTCAAAAATGTTCAATTTGGCTATGATTTTCAAGTGAAATTGTTCTATTTGCACTGTAGTATAGATTTCCCAAGATAAGAAGTACATACATTTGCTCCATGGATGTATTTTTAGTTAAAGGAAGATTATGCTAAAGAGTTTTTGGAGCAAATATAAATAATTCGGAAATGTAATTGCCTTTACAATAGCAGCTTTGGGACTGTAGTGTTTGTGTCAGTAGCACAATTTTTTTACCTGTGGAGAGGAAGTGTTACTTCTATGCTTTTTAAGAATTTGGTGAATAGAGACATCTTGGATGCTAATCTCTGAGAAATGTAATATTGCAGTGTTTTTAGTGAGATTCAATATATATTAATTTGAAACATTTCATAGGATTCAAAAGACACATTATGCACTAGCCGGGTCTCAAACCAAGGTCGCACGAATGATAATCTTGCATGATACCCCTACACTAGCACATTCTTAAAGAACTACATTCACATAAAAGAAGTCTTGCAATCAATTGTTAATCTCTAGTGAAAATTGTGCAATGTGACTGTGTTTTTCAAGTGAAGTTGTACTATCTCCACTGCCTTATAAGTTTCCCACAATAAGAAATACATATATTTACTCTTTGGATGTATTTTTTTTTATGGAAAGATTTGATAATGACATTGTGGAGCAGATTTAAAAAATTAAGAAATATAATTGACTTCACAATTAAAGCTTTAACTCTTTAGTGTTTGTATCACTGGTACATTTTTTTTACCTGTGGAGAGAAAATGTTACCTCTATGCTTTTTAAGAATTTTGTGAATTGAGACATCTTCAAGGACTATCTCTGAGAAAAGCAATAAAGCTATGTTTTTTATACAGATTAATTATATATTAATTTAACAGATTTTATAGAATTCAAAAGACACACTTTTATGTGCTAGCTGGGACTCGAACCCAGGTCGCAAGAATGGGAATCTTGCATGTTACCCCTACTTTACTAGCACTTTTTAGCTACCTATAATTCACACAACAAATGACTAACAATCAATTGATGATCTTTAGTCAAAAATTTTCAATTTGGCTATGATTTTCAAGTGAAATTGTACTATTTGCATTGTTGTATAGATTTCCCAAGATAAGAAATACATATCTTTGCTCCATGGATGTATTTTTAGTTCAAGGAAGATTGTGCTAAAGAGTTTGTGGAACAAACATAAATAATTCGGAAATGTAATTGCCTTTACAATAGCAGCTTTGGGTCTTTAGTGTTTGTGTCAGTAGCACATTTTTTTTACCTGTGGAGAGGAAATGTTACTATTATGCTTTTTAAGAATTTGGTGAATAGAGACATCTTGGAGGCTCATCTTTGAGAAATGCAATATTGTAATGTTTTTAATGAGATTCAATATATATTAATTTGAAAAATGTCCTAGGATTCAAAAAACACATTTTCATGCGCTAGCCGGGACTCGAACCCGGGTCGCAAGAATGGGAATCTTGCATGAAACCCCTACACTACTAGCGCTCTTTAGAAACCTTTAATTCACACAACAAATGACTAACAATCAATTGATAATCTTTAGTCAAAAATGTTCAATTTGGCTATGATTTTCAAGTGAAATTGTTCTATTTGCACTGTAGTATAGATTTCCCAAGATAAGAAGTACATACATTTGCTCCATGGATGTATTTTTAGTTCAAGGAAGATTGTGCTAAAGAGTTTTTGGAGCAAATATAAATAATTCGGAAATGTAATTGCCTTTACAATAGCAGCTTTGGGACTTTAGTGTTTGTGTCAGTAGCACAATTTTTTTACCTGTGGAGAGGAAGTGTTACTTCTATGCTTTTTAAGAATTTGGTGAATAGAGACATCTTGGATGCTAATCTCTGAGAAATGCAATATTGCAGTGTTTTTAGTGAGATTCAATATATATTAATTTGAAACATTTCATAGGATTCAAAAGACACATTATGCACTAGCCAGGTCTCAAACCAAGGTCGCACGAATGATAATCTTGCATGATACCCCTACACTAGCACATTCTTAAAGAACTACATTCACATAAAAGAAGTTTTACAATCAATTGTTAATCTCTAGTGAAAATTGTGCAATGTGACTGTGTTTTTCAAGTGAAGTTGTACTATCTCCACTGCCTTATAAGTTTCCCACAATAAGAAATACATATATTTAATCTTTGGATGCATTTTTTTTCAAGGAAAGATTTGATAATGACATTGTGGAGCAGATGTAAAAAATTAAGAAATATAATTGACTTCACAATTAAAGCTTTAACTCTTTAGTGTCTGTATCACTGGTACATTTTTTTTACCTGTGTAGAGAAAATGTTACCTCTATGCTTTTTAAGAATTTTATGAATTGAGACATCTTCAAGGACTATCTCTGAGAAAAGCAATAAAGCTATGTTTTTTATACAGATTAATTATATATTAATTTAACAGATTTTATAGAATTCAAAAGACACACTTTTATGCGCTAGCTGGGACTCGAACCCAGGTCGCAAGAATGGGAATCTTGCATGATACCCCTACACTACTAGCGCTTTTTAGCTACCTATAATTCACACAACAAATGACTAACAATCAATTGATGATCTTTAGTCAAAAATGTTCAATTTGGCTATGATTTTCAAGTGAAATTTTACTATTTGCACTGTTGTATAGATTTCCCAAGATAAGAAATACATATCTTTGCTCCATGGATGTATTTTTAGTTCAAGGAAGATTGTGCTAAAGAGTTTTTGGAACAAATGTAGTTAATTCGGAAATGTAATTGCCTTTACAATAGCAGCTTTGGGTCTTTAGTGTTTGTGTCCATAGCACTTTTTTTTTACCTGTGGAGAGGAAATGTTACTATTATGCTTTTTAAGAATTTGGTGAATAGAGACATCTTGGAGGCTCATCTTTGAGAAATGCAATATTGTAATGTTTTTAGTGAGATTCAATATATATTAATTTGAAAAATGTCATAGGATTCAAAAAACACATTTTCATGCGCTAGCCGGGACTCTAACCGGGTCCCAAGAATGGGAATCTTGCATGATACCCCTACACTACTAGTGCTCTTTAGAAACTTTTAATTCACATAAATGACTAATAATCAATTGATAATCTTTAGTCAAAAATGTGCAATTTGGCTATGATTTTCAAGTGAAATTGTACTATTTGCACTGTTGTATAGATTTCCCAAGATAAGAAGTACATACATTTTCTCCATGGATGTATTTTTAGTTCAAGGAAGATTGTGCTAAAGAGTTAGTGGAGCAAATATAAATAATTCGGAAATGTTATTGCCTTTACAATAGCAGCTTTGGGACTTTAGTGTTTGTGCCAGTAGCACAATTTTTTTTTGCCTGTGGAGAGGAAGTGTTACTTCTATGCTTTTTAAGAATTTGGTGAATAGAGACATCTTGGATGCTAATCTCTGAGAAATGCAATATTGCAGTGTTTTTAGTGAGATTCAATATATATTAATTTGAAACATTTCATAGGATTCAAAAGACACATTATGCACTAGCCGGGTCTCAAACCAAGGTCGCACGAATGATAATCTTGCATGATACCCCTACACTAGCACATTCTTAAAGAACTACATTCACATAAAAGAAGTCTTGCAATCAATTGTTAATCTCTAGTGAAAATTGTGCAATGTGACTGTGTTTTTCAAGTGAAGTTGTACTATCTCCACTGCCTTATAAGTTTCCCACAATAAGAAATACATATATTTACTCTTTGGATGTATTTTTTTTTATGGAAAGATTTGATAATGACATTGTGGAGCAGATTTAAAAAATTAAGAAATATAATTGACTTCACAATTAAAGCTTTAACTCTTTAGTGTTTGTATCACTGGTACATTTTTTTTTACCTGTGGAGAGAAAATGTTACCTCTATGCTTTTTAAGAATTTTGTGAATTGAGACATCTTCAAGGACTATCTCTGAGAAAAGCAATAAAGCTATGTTTTTTATACAGATTAATTATATATTAATTTAACAGATTTTATAGAATTCAAAAGACACACTTTTATGTGCTAGCTGGGACTCGAACCCAGGTCGCAAGAATGGGAATCTTGCATGTTACCCCTACTTTACTAGCACTTTTTAGCTACCTATAATTCACACAACAAATGACTAACAATCAATTGATGATCTTTAGTCAAAAATTTTCAATTTGGCTATGATTTTCAAGTGAAATTGTACTATTTTGCACTGTTGTATAGATTTCCCAAGATAAGAAATACATATCTTTGCTCCATGGATGTATGTTTAGTTCAAGGAAAATTGTGCTAAAGAGTTTGTGGAACAAATGTAGTTAATTCGGAAATGTAATTTCCTTTACAATAGCAGCTTTGGGTCTTTAGTGTTTGTGTCAGTAGCACAATTTTTTTACCTGTGGAGAGGAAGTGTTACTTCTATGCTTTTTAAGAATTTGGTGAATAGAGACATCTTGGATGCTAATCTCTGAGAAATGCAATATTGCAGTGTTTTTAGTGAGATTCAATATATATTAATTTGAAACATTTCATAGGATTCAAAAGACACATTATGCACTAGCCGGGTCTCAAACCAAGGTCGCACGAATGATAATCTTGCATGATACCCCTACACTAGCACATTCTTATGGAACTACATTCACATAAAAGAAGTCTTGCAATCAATTGTTAATCTCTAGTGAAAATTGTGCAATGTGACTGTGTTTTTCAAGTGAAGCTGAACTATCTCCACTGCCTTATAAGTTTCCCACAATAAGAAATACATATATTTACTCTTTGGATGTATTTTTTTTCAAGGAAAGATTTGATAATGACATTGTGGAGCAGATGTAAAAAATTAAGAAATATAATTGACTTCACAATTAAAGCTTTAACTCTCTAGTGTTTGTATCACTGGTACATTTTTTTTACCTGTGGAGAGAAAATGTTACCTCTATGCTTTTTAAGAATTTTGTGAATTGAGACATCTTCAAGGACTATCTCTGAGAAAAGCAATAAAGCTATGTTTTTTATACAGATTAATTATATATTAATTTAACAGATTTTATAGAATTCAAAAGACACACTTTTATGTGCTAGCTGGGACTCGAACCCAGGTCGCAAGAATGGGAATCTTGCATGATACCCCTACACTACTAGCGCTTTTTAGCTACCTATAATTCACACAACAAATGACTAACAATCAATTGATGATCTTTAGTCAAAAATGTTCAATTTGGCTATGATTTTCAAGTGAAATTGTACTATTTGCATTGTTGTATACATTTCCCAAGATAAGAAATACATATCTTTGCTCCATGGATGTATTTTTAGTTCAAGGAAGATTGTGCTAAAGAGTTTGTGGAACAAACATAAATAATTCGGAAATGTAATTGCCTTTACAATAGCAGCTTTGGGTCTTTAGTGTTTGTGTCAGTAGCACATTTTTTTTACCTGTGGAGAGGAAATGTTACTATTATGCTTTTTAAGAATTTGGTGAATAGAGACATCTTGGAGGCTCATCTTTGAGAAATGCAATATTGTAATGTTTTTAATGAGATTCAATATATATTAATTTGAAAAATGTCCTAGGATTCAAAAAACACATTTTCATGCGCTAGCCGGGACTCGAACCCGGGTCGCAAGAATGGGAATCTTGCATGAAACCCCTACACTACTAGCGCTCTTTAGAAACCTTTAATTCACACAACAAATGACTAACAATCAATTGATAATCTTTAGTCAAAAATGTTCAATTTGGCTATGATTTTCAAGTGAAATTGTTCTATTTGCACTGTAGTATAGATTTCCCAAGATAAGAAGTACATACATTTGCTCCATGGATGTATTTTTAGTTCAAGGAAGATTGTGCTAAAGAGTTTTTGGAGCAAATATAAATAATTCGGAAATGTAATTGCCTTTACAATAGCAGCTTTGGGACGTTAGTGTTTGTGTCAGTAGCACAATTTTTTTACCTGTGGAGAGGAAGTGTTACTTCTATGCTTTTTAAGAATTTGGTGAATAGAGACATCTTGGATGCTAATCTCTGAGAAATGCAATATTGCAGTGTTTTTAGTGAGATTCAATATATATTAATTTGAAACATTTCATAGGATTCAAAAGACACATTATGCACTAGCCAGGTCTCAAACCAAGGTCGCAAGAATGATAATCTTGCATGATACCCCTACACTAGCACATTCTTAAAGAACTACATTCACATAAAAGAAGTTTTACAATCAATTGTTAATCTCTAGTGAAAATTGTGCAATGTGACTGTGTTTTTCAAGTGAAGTTGTACTATCTCCACTGCCTTATAAGTTTCCCACAATAAGAAATACATATATTTACTCTTTGGATGTATTTTTTTTTATGGAAAGATTTGATAATGACATTGTGGAGCAGATTTAAAAAATTAAGAAATATAATTGACTTCACAATTAAAGCTTTAACTCTTTAGTGTTTGTATCACTGGTACATTTTTTTTTACCTGTGGAGAGAAAATGTTACCTCTATGCTTTTTAAGAATTTTGTGAATTGAGACATCTTCAAGGACTATCTCTGAGAAAAGCAATAAAGCTATGTTTTTTATACAGATTAATTATATATTAATTTAACAGATTTTATAGAATTCAAAAGACACACTTTTATGTGCTAACTGGGACTCGAACCCAGGTCGCAAGAATGGGAATCTTGCATGTTACCCCTACTTTACTAGCACTTTTTAGCTACCTATAATTCACACAACAAATGACTAACAATCAATTGATGATCTTTAGTCAAAAATTTTCAATTTGGCTATGATTTTCAAGTGAAATTGTACTATTTTGCACTGTTGTATAGATTTCCCAAGATAAGAAATACATATCTTTGCTCCATGGATGTATGTTTAGTTCAAGGAAAATTGTGCTAAAGAGTTTGTGGAACAAATGTAGTTAATTCGGAAATGTAATTGCCTTTACAATAGCAGCTTTGGGTCTTTAGTGTTTGTGTCCGTAGCACTTTTTTTTTACCTGTGGAGAGGAAATGTTACTATTATGCTTTTTAAGAATTTGGTGAATAGAGACATCTTGGAGACTCATCTTTGATAAATGCAATATTGTAATGTTTTTAGTGAGATTCAATATATATTAATTTGAAAAATGTCATAGGATTCAAAAAACACATTTTCATGCGCCTACCGGGACTCGAACCCGGGTCGCAAGAATGGGAATCTTGCATGATACCCCTACACTACTAGCGCTCTTTAGAAACCTTTAATTCACACAACAAATGACTAACAATCAATTGATAATCTTTAGTCAAAAATGTTCAATTTGGCTATGATTTTCAAGTGAAATTGTTCTATTTGCACTGTAGTATAGATTTCCCAAGATAAGAAGTACATACATTTGCTCCATGGATGTATTTTTAGTTCAAGGAAGATTGTGCTAAAGAGTTTTTGGAGCAAATATAAATAATTCGGAAATGTAATTGCCTTTACAATAGCAGCTTTGGGACTTTAGTGTTTGTGTCAGTAGCACAATTTTTTTACCTGTGGAGAGGAAGTGTTACTTCTATGCTTTTTAAGAATTTGGTGAATAGAGACATCTTGGATGCTAATCTCTGAGAAATGCAATATTGCAGTGTTTTTAGTGAGATTCAATATATATTAATTTGAAACATTTCATAGGATTCAAAAGACACATTATGCACTAGCCAGGTCTCAAACCAAGGTCGCACGAATGATAATCTTGCATGATACCCCTACACTAGCACATTCTTAAAGAACTACATTCACATAAAAGAAGTCTTACAATCAATTGTTAATCTCTAGTGAAAATTGTGCAATGTGACTGTGTTTTTCAAGTGAAGTTGTACTATCTCCACTGCCTTATAAGTTTCCCACAATAAGAAATACATATATTTAATCTTTGGATGCATTTTTTTCCAGGAAAGATTTGATAATGACATTGTGGAGCAGATGTAAAAAATTAAGAAATATAATTGACTTCACAATTAAAGCTTTAACTCTTTAGTGTTTGTATCACTGGTACATTTTTTTTACCTGTGGAGAGAAAATGTTACCTCTATGCTTTTTAAGATTTTTGTGAATTGAGACATCTTCAAGGACTATCTCTGAGAAAAGCAATAAAGCTATGTTTTTTATACAGATTAATTATATATTAATTTAACAGATTTTATAGAATTCAAAAGACACACTTTTATGCGCTAGCTGGGACTCGAACCCAGGTCGCAAGAATGGCAATCTTGCATGATACCCCTACACTACTAGCGCTTTTTAGCTACCTATAATTCACACAACAAATGACTAACAATCAATTGATGATCTTTAGTCAAAAATGTTCAATTTGGCTATGATTTTCAAGTGAAATTGTACTATTTGCACTGTTGTATAGATTTCCCAAGATAAGAAATACATATCTTTGCTCCATGGATGTATTTTTAGTTCAAGGAAGATTGTGCTAAAGAGTTTTTGGAACAAATGTAGTTAATTCGGAAATGTAATTGCCTTTACAATAGCAGCTTTGGGTCTTTAGTGTTTGTGTCCATAGCACTTTTTTTTTACCTGTGGAGAGGAAATGTTACTATTATGCTTTTTAAGAATTTGGTGAATAGAGACATCTTGGAGGCTCATCTTTGAGAAATGCAATATTGTAATGTTTTTAGTGAGATTCAATATATATTAATTTGAAAAATGTCATAGGATTCAAAAAACACATTTTCATGCGCTAGCCGGGACTCTAACCGGGTCCCAAGAATGGGAATCTTGCATGATACCCCTACACTACTAGCGCTCTTTAGAAACTTTTAATTCACATAACAAATGACTAATAATCAATTGATAATCTTTAGTCAAAAATGTGCAATTTGGCTATGATTTTCAAGTGAAATTGTACTATTTGCACTGTTGTATAGATTTCCCAAGATAAGAAGTACATACATTTTCTCCATGGATGTATTTTTAGTTCAAGGAAGATTGTGCTAAAGAGTTAGTGGAGCAAATATAAATAATTCGGAAATGTTATTGCCTTTACAATAGCAGCTTTGGGACTTTAGTGTTTGTGCCAGTAGCACAATTTTTTTTGCCTGTGGAGAGGAAGTGTTACTTCTATGCTTTTTAAGAATTTGGTGAATAGAGACATCTTGGATGCTAATCTCTGAGAAATGCAATATTGCAGTGTTTTTAGTGAGATTCAATATATATTAATTTGAAACATTTCATAGGATTCAAAAGACACATTATGCACTAGCCGGGTCTCAAACCAAGGTCGCACGAATGATAATCTTGCATGATACCCCTACACTAGCACATTCTTAAAGAACTACATTCACATAAAAGAAGTCTTGCAATCAATTGTTAATCTCTAGTGAAAATTGTGCAATGTGACTGTGTTTTTCAAGTGAAGTTGTACTATCTCCACTGCCTTATAAGTTTCCCACAATAAGAAATACATATATTTACTCTTTGGATGTATTTTTTTTTATGGAAAGATTTGATAATGACATTGTGGAGCAGATTTAAAAAATTAAGAAATATAATTGACTTCACAATTAAAGCTTTAACTCTTTAGTGTTTGTATCACTGGTACATTTTTTTTTACCTGTGGAGAGAAAATGTTACCTCTATGCTTTTTAAGAATTTTGTGAATTGAGACATCTTCAAGGACTATCTCTGAGAAAAGCAATAAAGCTATGTTTTTTATACAGATTAATTATATATTAATTTAACAGATTTTATAGAATTCAAAAGACACACTTTTATGTGCTAGCTGGGACTCGAACCCAGGTCGCAAGAATGGGAATCTTGCATGTTACCCCTACTTTACTAGCACTTTTTAGCTACCTATAATTCACACAACAAATGACTAACAATCAATTGATGATCTTTAGTCAAAAATTTTCAATTTGGCTATGATTTTCAAGTGAAATTGTACTATTTTGCACTGTTGTATAGATTTCCCAAGATAAGAAATACATATCTTTGCTCCATGGATGTATGTTTAGTTCAAGGAAAATTGTGCTAAAGAGTTTGTGGAACAAATGTAGTTAATTCGGAAATGTAATTGCCTTTACAATAGCAGCTTTGGGTCTTTAGTGTTTGTGTCAGTAGCACAATTTTTTTACCTGTGGAGAGGAAGTGTTACTTCTATGCTTTTTAAGAATTTGGTGAATAGAGACATCTTGGATGCTAATCTCTGAGAAATGCAATATTGCAGTGTTTTTAGTGAGATTCAATATATATTAATTTGAAACATTTCATAGGATTCAAAAGACACATTATGCACTAGCCGGGTCTCAAACCAAGGTCGCACGAATGATAATCTTGCATGATACCCCTACACTAGCACATTCTTATGGAACTACATTCACATAAAAGAAGTCTTGCAATCAATTGTTAATCTCTAGTGAAAATTGTGCAATGTGACTGTGTTTTTCAAGTGAAGCTGAACTATCTCCACTGCCTTATAAGTTTCCCACAATAAGAAATACATATATTTACTCTTTGGATGTATTTTTTTTCAAGGAAAGATTTGATAATGACATTGTGGAGCAGATGTAAAAAATTAAGAAATATAATTGACTTCACAATTAAAGCTTTAACTCTCTAGTGTTTGTATCACTGGTACATTTTTTTTACCTGTGGAGAGAAAATGTTACCTCTATGCTTTTTAAGAATTTTGTGAATTGAGACATCTTCAAGGACTATCTCTGAGAAAAGCAATAAAGCTATGTTTTTTATACAGATTAATTATATATTAATTTAACAGATTTTATAGAATTCAAAAGACACACTTTTATGTGCTAGCTGGGACTCGAACCCAGGTCGCAAGAATGGGAATCTTGCATGATACCCCTACACTACTAGCGCTTTTTAGCTACCTATAATTCACACAACAAATGACTAACAATCAATTGATGATCTTTAGTCAAAAATGTTCAATTTGGCTATGATTTTCAAGTGAAATTGTACTATTTGCATTGTTGTATACATTTCCCAAGATAAGAAATACATATCTTTGCTCCATGGATGTATTTTTAGTTCAAGGAAGATTGTGCTAAAGAGTTTGTGGAACAAACATAAATAATTCGGAAATGTAATTGCCTTTACAATAGCAGCTTTGGGTCTTTAGTGTTTGTGTCAGTAGCACATTTTTTTTACCTGTGGAGAGGAAATGTTACTATTATGCTTTTTAAGAATTTGGTGAATAGAGACATCTTGGAGGCTCATCTTTGAGAAATGCAATATTGTAATGTTTTTAATGAGATTCAATATATATTAATTTGAAAAATGTCCTAGGATTCAAAAAACACATTTTCATGCGCTAGCCGGGACTCGAACCCGGGTCGCAAGAATGGGAATCTTGCATGAAACCCCTACACTACTAGCGCTCTTTAGAAACCTTTAATTCACACAACAAATGACTAACAATCAATTGATAATCTTTAGTCAAAAATGTTCAATTTGGCTATGATTTTCAAGTGAAATTGTTCTATTTGCACTGTAGTATAGATTTCCCAAGATAAGAAGTACATACATTTGCTCCATGGATGTATTTTTAGTTCAAGGAAGATTGTGCTAAAGAGTTTTTGGAGCAAATATAAATAATTCGGAAATGTAATTGCCTTTACAATAGCAGCTTTGGGACGTTAGTGTTTGTGTCAGTAGCACAATTTTTTTACCTGTGGAGAGGAAGTGTTACTTCTATGCTTTTTAAGAATTTGGTGAATAGAGACATCTTGGATGCTAATCTCTGAGAAATGCAATATTGCAGTGTTTTTAGTGAGATTCAATATATATTAATTTGAAACATTTCATAGGATTCAAAAGACACATTATGCACTAGCCAGGTCTCAAACCAAGGTCGCAAGAATGATAATCTTGCATGATACCCCTACACTAGCACATTCTTAAAGAACTACATTCACATAAAAGAAGTTTTACAATCAATTGTTAATCTCTAGTGAAAATTGTGCAATGTGACTGTGTTTTTCAAGTGAAGTTGTACTATCTCCACTGCCTTATAAGTTTCCCACAATAAGAAATACATATATTTACTCTTTGGATGTATTTTTTTTTATGGAAAGATTTGATAATGACATTGTGGAGCAGATTTAAAAAATTAAGAAATATAATTGACTTCACAATTAAAGCTTTAACTCTTTAGTGTTTGTATCACTGGTACATTTTTTTTTACCTGTGGAGAGAAAATGTTACCTCTATGCTTTTTAAGAATTTTGTGAATTGAGACATCTTCAAGGACTATCTCTGAGAAAAGCAATAAAGCTATGTTTTTTATACAGATTAATTATATATTAATTTAACAGATTTTATAGAATTCAAAAGACACACTTTTATGTGCTAGCTGGGACTCGAACCCAGGTCGCAAGAATGGGAATCATGCATGTTACCCCTACTTTAATAGCACTTTTTAGCTACCTATAATTCACACAACAAATGACTAACAATCAATTGATGATCTTTAGTCAAAAATTTTCAATTTGGCTATGATTTTCAAGTGAAATTGTACTATTTTGCACTGTTGTATAGATTTCCCAAGATAAGAAATACATATCTTTGCTCCATGGATGTATGTTTAGTTCAAGGAAAATTGTGCTAAAGAGTTTGTGGAACAAATGTAGTTAATTCGGAAATGTAATTGCCTTTACAATAGCAGCTTTGGGTCTTTAGTGTTTGTGTCCGTAGCACTTTTTTTTTACCTGTGGAGAGGAAATGTTACTATTATGCTTTTTAAGAATTTGGTGAATAGAGACATCTTGGAGACTCATCTTTGATAAATGCAATATTGTAATGTTTTTAGTGAGATTCAATATATATTAATTTGAAAAATGTCATAGGATTCAAAAAACACATTTTCATGCGCCTACCGGGACTCGAACCCGGGTCGCAAGAATGGGAATCTTGCATGATACCCCTACACTACTAGCGCTCTTTAGAAACCTTTAATTCACACAACAAATGACTAACAATCAATTGATAATCTTTAGTCAAAAATGTTCAATTTGGCTATGATTTTCAAGTGAAATTGTTCTATTTGCACTGTAGTATAGATTTCCCAAGATAAGAAGTACATACATTTGCTCCATGGATGTATTTTTAGTTCAAGGAAGATTGTGCTAAAGAGTTTTTGGAGCAAATATAAATAATTCGGAAATGTAATTGCCTTTACAATAGCAGCTTTGGGACTTTAGTGTTTGTGTCAGTAGCACAATTTTTTTACCTGTGGAGAGGAAGTGTTACTTCTATGCTTTTTAAGAATTTGGTGAATAGAGACATCTTGGATGCTAATCTCTGAGAAATGCAATATTGCAGTGTTTTTAGTGAGATTCAATATATATTAATTTGAAACATTTCATAGGATTCAAAAGACACATTATGCACTAGCCGGGTCTCAAACCAAGGTCGCACGAATGATAATCTTGCATGATACCCCTACACTAGCACATTCTTAAAGAACTACATTCACATAAAAGAAGTCTTGCAATCAATTGTTAATCTCTAGTGAAAATTGTGCAATGTGACTGTGTTTTTCAAGTGAAGCTGAACTATCTCCACTGCCTTATAAGTTTCCCACAATAAGAAATACATATATTTACTCTTTGGATGTATTTTTTTTCAAGGAAAGATTTGATAATGACATTGTGGAGCAGATGTAAAAAATTAAGAAATATAATTGACTTCACAATTAAAGCTTTAACTCTTTAGTGTTTGTATCACTGGTACATTTTTTTTACCTGTGGAGAGAAAATGTTACCTCTATGCTTTTTAAGAATTTTGTGAATTGAGACATCTTCAAGGACTATCTCTGAGAAAAGCAATAAAGCTATGTTTTTTATACAGATTAATTATATATTAATTTAACAGATTTTATAGAATTCAAAAGACACACTTTTATGTGCTAGCTGGGACTCGAACCCAGGTCGCAAGAATGGGAATCTTGCATGATACCCCTACACTACTAGCGCTTTTTAGCTACCTATAATTCACACAACAAATGACTAACAATCAATTGATGATCTTTAGTCAAAAATGTTCAATTTGGCTATGATTTTCAAGTGAAATTGTACTATTTGCATTGTTGTATACATTTCCCAAGATAAGAAATACATATCTTTGCTCCATGGATGTATTTTTAGTTCAAGGAAGATTGTGCTAAAGAGTTTGTGGAACAAACATAAATAATTCGGAAATGTAATTGCCTTTACAATAGCAGCTTTGGGTCTTTAGTGTTTGTGTCAGTAGCACATTTTTTTTACCTGTGGAGAGGAAATGTTACTATTATGCTTTTTAAGAATTTGGTGAATAGAGACATCTTGGAGGCTCATCTTTGAGAAATGCAATATTGTAATGTTTTTAATGAGATTCAATATATATTAATTTGAAAAATGTCCTAGGATTCAAAAAACACATTTTCATGCGCTAGCCGGGACTCGAACCCGGGTCGCAAGAATGGGAATCTTGCATGAAACCCCTACACTACTAGCGCTCTATAGAAACCTTTAATTCACACAACAAATGACTAACAATCAATTGATAATCTTTAGTCAAAAATGTTCAATTTGGCTATGATTTTCAAGTGAAATTGTTCTATTTGCACTGTAGTATAGATTTCCCAAGATAAGAAGTACATACATTTGCTCCATGGATGTATTTTTAGTTCAAGGAAGATTGTGCTAAAGAGTTTTTGGAGCAAATATAAATAATTCGGAAATGTAATTGCCTTTACAATAGCAGCTTTGGGACGTTAGTGTTTGTGTCAGTAGCACAATTTTTTTACCTGTGGAGAGGAAGTGTTACTTCTATGCTTTTTAAGAATTTGGTGAATAGAGACATCTTGGATGCTAATCTCTGAGAAATGCAATATTGCAGTGTTTTTAGTGAGATTCAATATATATTAATTTGAAACATTTCATAGGATTCAAAAGACACATTATGCACTAGCCAGGTCTCAAACCAAGGTCGCACGAATGATAATCTTGCATGATACCCCTACACTAGCACATTCTTAAAGAACTACATTCACATAAAAGAAGTTTTACAATCAATTGTTAATCTCTAGTGAAAATTGTGCAATGTGACTGTGTTTTTCAAGTGAAGTTGTACTATCTCCACTGCCTTATAAGTTTCCCACAATAAGAAATACATATATTTACTCTTTGGATGTATTTTTTTTTATGGAAAGATTTGATAATGACATTGTGGAGCAGATTTAAAAAATTAAGAAATATAATTGACTTCACAATTAAAGCTTTAACTCTTTAGTGTTTGTATCACTGGTACATTTTTTTTTACCTGTGGAGAGAAAATGTTACCTCTATGCTTTTTAAGAATTTTGTGAATTGAGACATCTTCAAGGACTATCTCTGAGAAAAGCAATAAAGCTATGTTTTTTATACAGATTAATTATATATTAATTTAACAGATTTTATAGAATTCAAAAGACACACTTTTATGTGCTAGCTGGGACTCGAACCCAGGTCGCAAGAATGGGAATCTTGCATGTTACCCCTACTTTACTAGCACTTTTTAGCTACCTATAATTCACACAACAAATGACTAACAATCAATTGATGATCTTTAGTCAAAAATTTTCAATTTGGCTATGATTTTCAAGTGAAATTGTACTATTTTGCACTGTTGTATAGATTTCCCAAGATAAGAAATACATATCTTTGCTCCATGGATGTATGTTTAGTTCAAGGAAAATTGTGCTAAAGAGTTTGTGGAACAAATGTAGTTAATTCGGAAATGTAATTGCCTTTACAATAGCAGCTTTGGGTCTTTAGTGTTTGTGTCCGTAGCACTTTTTTTTTACCTGTGGAGAGGAAATGTTACTATTATGCTTTTTAAGAATTTGGTGAATAGAGACATCTTGGAGACTCATCTTTGATAAATGCAATATTGTAATGTTTTTAGTGAGATTCAATATATATTAATTTGAAAAATGTCATAGGATTCAAAAAACACATTTTCATGCGCCTACCGGGACTCGAACCCGGGTCGCAAGAATGGGAATCTTGCATGATACCCCTACACTACTAGCGCTCTTTAGAAACCTTTAATTCACACAACAAATGACTAACAATCAATTGATAATCTTTAGTCAAAAATGTTCAATTTGGCTATGATTTTCAAGTGAAATTGTTCTATTTGCACTGTAGTATAGATTTCCCAAGATAAGAAGTACATACATTTGCTCCATGGATGTATTTTTAGTTCAAGGAAGATTGTGCTAAAGAGTTTTTGGAGCAAATATAAATAATTCGGAAATGTAATTGCCTTTACAATAGCAGCTTTGGGACTTTAGTGTTTGTGTCAGTAGCACAATTTTTTTACCTGTGGAGAGGAAGTGTTACTTCTATGCTTTTTAAGAATTTGGTGAATAGAGACATCTTGGATGCTAATCTCTGAGAAATGCAATATTGCAGTGTTTTTAGTGAGATTCAATATATATTAATTTGAAACATTTCATAGGATTCAAAAGACACATTATGCACTAGCCAGGTCTCAAACCAAGGTCGCACGAATGATAATCTTGCATGATACCCCTACACTAGCACATTCTTAAAGAACTACATTCACATAAAAGAAGTCTTACAATCAATTGTTAATCTCTAGTGAAAATTGTGCAATGTGACTGTGTTTTTCAAGTGAAGTTGTACTATCTCCACTGCCTTATAAGTTTCCCACAATAAGAAATACATATATTTAATCTTTGGATGCATTTTTTTCCAGGAAAGATTTGATAATGACATTGTGGAGCAGATGTAAAAAATTAAGAAATATAATTGACTTCACAATTAAAGCTTTAACTCTTTAGTGTTTGTATCACTGGTACATTTTTTTTACCTGTGGAGAGAAAATGTTACCTCTATGCTTTTTAAGAATTTTGTGAATTGAGACATCTTCAAGGACTATCTCTGAGAAAAGCAATAAAGCTATGTTTTTTATACAGATTAATTATATATTAATTTAACAGATTTTATAGAATTCAAAAGACACACTTTTATGCGCTAGCTGGGACTCGAACCCAGGTCGCAAGAATGGGAATCTTGCATGATACCCCTACACTACTAGCGCTTTTTAGCTACCTATAATTCACACAACAAATGACTAACAATCAATTGATGATCTTTAGTCAAAAATGTTCAATTTGGCTATGATTTTCAAGTGAAATTGTACTATTTGCACTGTTGTATAGATTTCCCAAGATAAGAAATACATATCTTTGCTCCATGGATGTATTTTTAGTTCAAGGAAGATTGTGCTAAAGAGTTTTTGGAACAAATGTAGTTAATTCGGAAATGTAATTGCCTTTACAATAGCAGCTTTGGGTCTTTAGTGTTTGTGTCCATAGCACTTTTTTTTTACCTGTGGAGAGGAAATGTTACTATTATGCTTTTTAAGAATTTGGTGAATAGAGACATCTTGGAGGCTCATCTTTGAGAAATGCAATATTGTAATGTTTTTAGTGAGATTCAATATATATTAATTTGAAAAATGTCATAGGATTCAAAAAACACATTTTCATGCGCTAGCCGGGACTCTAACCGGGTCCCAAGAATGGGAATCTTGCATGATACCCCTACACTACTAGCGCTCTTTAGAAACTTTTAATTCACATAACAAATGACTAATAATCAATTGATAATCTTTAGTCAAAAATGTGCAATTTGGCTATGATTTTCAAGTGAAATTGTACTATTTGCACTGTTGTATAGATTTCCCAAGATAAGAAGTACATACATTTGCTCCATGGATGTATTTTTAGTTCAAGGAAGATTGTGCTAAAGAGTTTTTGGAGCAAATATAAATAATTCGGAAATGTAATTGCCTTTACAATAGCAGCTTTGGGACTTTAGTGTTTGTGTCAGTAGCACAATTTTTTTACCTGTGGAGAGGAAGTGTTACTTCTATGCTTTTTAAGAATTTGGTGAATAGAGACATCTTGGATGCTAATCTCTGAGAAATGCAATATTGCAGTGTTTTTAGTGAGATTCAATAAATCTTAATTTGAAACATTTCATAGGATTCAAAAGACACATTATGCACTAGCCAGGTCTCAAACCAAGGTCGCACGAATGATAATCTTGCATGATACCCCTACACTAGCACATTCTTAAAGAACTACATTCACATAAAAGAAGTCTTACAATCAATTGTTAATCTCTAGTGAAAATTGTGCAATGTGACTGTGTTTTTCAAGTGAAGTTGTACTATCTCCACTGCCTTATAAGTTTCCCACAATAAGAAATACATATATTTAATCTTTGGATGCATTTTTTTTCAAGGAAAGATTTGATAATGACATTGTGGAGCAGATGTAAAAAATTAAGAAATATAATTGACTTCACAATTAAAGCTTTAACTCTTTAGTGTTTGTATCACTGGTACATTTTTTTTACCTGTGGAGAGAAAATGTTACCTCTATGCTTTTTAAGAATTTTGTGAATTGAGACATCTTCAAGGACTATCTCTGAGAAAAGCAATAAAGCTATGTTTTTTATACAGATTAATTATATATTAATTTAACAGATTTTATAGAATTCAAAAGACACACTTTTATGCGCTAGCTGGGACTCGAACCCAGGTCGCAAGAATGGGAATCTTGCATGATACCCCTACACTACTAGCGCTTTTTAGCTACCTATAATTCACACAACAAATGACTAACAATCAATTGATGATCTTTAGTCAAAAATGTTCAATTTGGCTATGATTTTCAAGTGAAATTGTACTATTTGCACTGTTGTATAGATTTCCCAAGATAAGAAATACATATCTTTGCTCCATGGATGTATTTTTAGTTCAAGGAAGATTGTGCTAAAGAGTTTTTGGAACAAATGTAGTTAATTCGGAAATGTAATTGCCTTTACAATAGAAGCTTTGGGTCTTTAGTGTTTGTGTCCGTAGCACTTTTTTTTTACCTGTGGAGAGGAAATGTTACTATTATGCTTTTCAAGAATTTGGAGAATAGAGACATCTTAGAGGCTCATCTTTGAGAAATGCAATATTGTAATGTTTTTAGTGAGATTCAATATATATTAATTTGAAAAATGTCATAGGATTCAAAAAACACATTTTTATGCGCTAGCCGGGACTCTAACCGGGTCCCAAGAATGGGAATCTTGCATGATACCCCTACACTACTAGCGCTCTTTAGAAACTTTTAATTCACATAACAAATGACTAATAATCAATTGATAATCTTTAGTCAAAAATGTGCAATTTGGCTATGATTTTCAAGTGAAATTGTACTATTTGCACTGTTGTATAGATTTCCCAAGATAAGAAGTACATACATTTTCTCCATGGATGTATTTTTAGTTCAAGGAAGATTGTGCTAAAGAGTTTTTGGAGCAAATATAAATAATTCAGAAATGTTATTGCCTTTACAATAGCAGCTTTGGGACTTTAGTGTTTGTGCCAGTAGCACAATTTTTTTTGCCTGTGGAGAGGAAGTGTTACTTCTATGCTTTTTAAGAATTTGGTGAATAGAGACATCTTGGATGCTAATCTCTGAGAAATGCAATATTGCAGTGTTTTTAGTGAGATTCAATATATATTAATTTGAAACATTTCATAGGATTCAAAAGACACATTATGCACTAGCCGGGTCTCAAACCAAGGTCGCACGAATGATAATCTTGCATGATACCCCTACACTAGCACATTCTTAAAGAACTACATTCACATAAAAGAAGTCTTGCAATCAATTGTTAATCTCTAGTGAAAATTGTGCAATGTGACTGTGTTTTTCAAGTGAAGTTGTACTATCTCCACTGCCTTATAAGTTTCCCACAATAAGAAATACATATATTTACTCTTTGGATGTATTTTTTTTTATGGAAAGATTTGATAATGACATTGTGGAGCAGATTTAAAAAATTAAGAAATATAATTGACTTCACAATTAAAGCTTTAACTCTTTAGTGTTTGTATCACTGGTACATTTTTTTTTACCTGTGGAGAGAAAATGTTACCTCTATGCTTTTTAAGAATTTTGTGAATTGAGACATCTTCAAGGACTATCTCTGAGAAAAGCAATAAAGCTATGTTTTTTATACAGATTAATTATATATTAATTTAACAGATTTTATAGAATTCAAAAGACACACTTTTATGTGCTAGCTGGGACTCGAACCCAGGTCGCAAGAATGGGAATCTTGCATGTTACCCCTACTTTACTAGCACTTTTTAGCTACCTATAATTCACACAACAAATGACTAACAATCAATTGATGATCTTTAGTCAAAAATTTTCAATTTGGCTATGATTTTCAAGTGAAATTGTACTATTTTGCACTGTTGTATAGATTTCCCAAGATAAGAAATACATATCTTTGCTCCATGGATGTATGTTTAGTTCAAGGAAAATTGTGCTAAAGAGTTTGTGGAACAAATGTAGTTAATTCGGAAATGTAATTGCCTTTACAATAGCAGCTTTGGGTCTTTAGTGTTTGTGTCCGTAGCACTTTTTTTTTACCTGTGGAGAGGAAATGTTACTATTATGCTTTTTAAGAATTTGGTGAATTGAGACATCTTGGAGACTCATCTTTGATAAATGCAATATTGTAATGTTTTTAGTGAGATTCAATATATATTAATTTGAAAAATGTCATAGGATTCAAAAAACACATTTTCATGCGCCTACCGGGACTCGAACCTGGGTCGCAAGAATGGGAATCTTGCATGATACCCCTACACTACTAGCGCTCTTTAGAAACCTTTAATTCACACAACAAATGACTAACAATCAATTGATAATCTTTAGTCAAAAATGTTCAATTTGGCTATGATTTTCAAGTGAAATTGTTCTATTTGCACTGTAGTATAGATTTCCCAAGATAAGAAGTACATACATTTGCTCCATGGATGTATTTTTAGTTCAAGGAAGATTGTGCTAAAGAGTTTTTGGAGCAAATATAAATAATTCGGAAATGTAATTGCCTTTACAATAGCAGCTTTGGGACTTTAGTGTTTGTGTCAGTAGCACAATTTTTTTACCTGTGGAGAGGAAGTGTTACTTCTATGCTTTTTAAGAATTTGGTGAATAGAGACATCTTGGATGCTAATCTCTGAGAAATGCAATATTGCAGTGTTTTTAGTGAGATTCAATATATATTAATTTGAAACATTTCATAGGATTCAAAAGACACATTATGCACTAGCCAGGTCTCAAACCAAGGTCGCACGAATGATAATCTTGCATGATACCCCTACACTAGCACATTCTTAAAGAACTACATTCACATAAAAGAAGTCTTACAATCAATTGTTAATCTCTAGTGAAAATTGTGCAATGTGACTGTGTTTTTCAAGTGAAGTTGTACTATCTCCACTGCCTTATAAGTTTCCCACAATAAGAAATACATATATTTAATCTTTGGATGCATTTTTTTCAAGGAAAGATTTGATAATGACATTGTGGAGCAGATGTAAAAAATTAAGAAATATAATTGACTTCACAATTAAAGCTTTAACTCTTTAGTGTTTGTATCACTGGTACATTTTTTTTACCTGTGGAGAGAAAATGTTACCTCTATGCTTTTTAAGAATTTTGTGAATTGAGACATCTTCAAGGACTATCTCTGAGAAAAGCAATAAAGCTATGTTTTTTATACAGATTAATTATATATTAATTTAACAGATTTTATAGAATTCAAAAGACACACTTTTATGCGCTAGCTGGGACTCGAACCCAGGTCGCAAGAATGGGAATCTTGCATGATACCCCTACACTACTAGCGCTTTTTAGCTACCTATAATTCACACAACAAATGACTAACAATCAATTGATGATCTTTAGTCAAAAATGTTCAATTTGGCTATGATTTTCAAGTGAAATTGTACTATTTGCATTGTTGTATAGATTTCCCAAGATAAGAAATACATATCTTTGCTCCATGGATGTATTTTTAGTTCAAGGAAGATTGTGCTAAAGAGTTTGTGGAACAAACATAAATAATTCGGAAATGTAATTGCCTTTACAATAGCAGCTTTGGGTCTTTAGTGTTTGTGTCAGTAGCACATTTTTTTTACCTGTGGAGAGGAAATGTTACTATTATGCTTTTTAAGAATTTGGTGAATAGAGACATCTTTGAGAAATGCAATATTGTAATGTTTTTAATGAGATTCAATATATATTAATTTGAAAAATGTCCTAGGATTCAAAAAACACATTTTCATGCACTAGCCGGGACTCGAACCCGGGTCGCAAGAATGGGAATCTTGCATGATACCCCTACACTACTAGCGCTCTTTAGAAACCTTTAATTCACACAACAAATGACTAACAATCAATTGATAATCTTTAGTCAAAAATGTTCAATTTGGCTATGATTTTCAAGTGAAATTGTTCTATTTGCACTGTAGTATAGATTTCCCAAGATAAGAAGTACATACATTTGCTCCATGGATGTATTTTTAGTTCAAGGAAGATTGTGCTAAAGAGTTTTTGGAGCAAATATAAATAATTCGGAAATTGAATTGCCTTTACAATAGCAGCTTTGGGACTTTAGTGTTTGTGTCAGTAGCACAATTTTTTTACCTGTGGAGAGGAAGTGTTACTTCTATGCTTTTTAAGAATTTGGTGAATAGAGACATCTTGGATGCTAATCTCTGAGAAATGCAATATTGCAGTGTTTTTAGTGAGATTCAATATATATTAATTTGAAACATTTCATAGGATTCAAAAGACACATTATGCACTAGCCAGGTCTCAAACCAAGGTCGCACGAATGATAATCTTGCATGATACCCCTACACTAGCACATTCTTAAAGAACTACATTCACATAAAAGAAGTCTTACAATCAATTGTTAATCTCTAGTGAAAATTGTGCAATGTGACTGTGTTTTTCAAGTGAAGTTGTACTATCTCCACTGCCTTATAAGTTTCCCACAATAAGAAATACATATATTTAATCTTTGGATGCATTTTTTTCCAGGAAAGATTTGATAATGACATTGTGGAGCAGATGTAAAAAATTAAGAAATATAATTGACTTCACAATTAAAGCTTTAACTCTTTAGTGTTTGTATCACTGGTACATTTTTTTTACCTGTGGAGAGAAAATGTTACCTCTATGCTTTTTAAGAATTTTGTGAATTGAGACATCTTCAAGGACTATCTCTGAGAAAAGCAATAAAGCTATGTTTTTTATACAGATTAATTATATATTAATTTAACAGATTTTATAGAATTCAAAAGACACACTTTTATGCGCTAGCTGGGACTCGAACCCAGGTCGCAAGAATGGGAATCTTGCATGATACCCCTACACTACTAGCGCTTTTTAGCTACCTATAATTCACACAACAAATGACTAACAATCAATTGATGATCTTTAGTCAAAAATGTTCAATTTGGCTATGATTTTCAAGTGAAATTGTACTATTTGCACTGTTGTATAGATTTCCCAAGATAAGAAATACATATCTTTGCTCCATGGATGTATTTTTAGTTCAAGGAAGATTGTGCTAAAGAGTTTTTGGAACAAATGTAGTTAATTCGGAAATGTAATTGCCTTTACAATAGCAGCTTTGGGTCTTTAGTGTTTGTGTCCATAGCACTTTTTTTTTACCTGTGGAGAGGAAATGTTACTATTATGCTTTTTAAGAATTTGGTGAATAGAGACATCTTGGAGGCTCATCTTTGAGAAATGCAATATTGTAATGTTTTTAGTGAGATTCAATATATATTAATTTGAAAAATGTCATAGGATTCAAAAAACACATTTTCATGCGCTAGCCGGGACTCTAACCGGGTCCCAAGAATGGGAATCTTGCATGATACCCCTACACTACTAGCGCTCTTTAGAAACTTTTAATTCACATAACAAATGACTAATAATCAATTGATAATCTTTAGTCAAAAATGTGCAATTTGGCTATGATTTTCAAGTGAAATTGTACTATTTGCACTGTTGTATAGATTTCCCAAGATAAGAAGTACATACATTTGCTCCATGGATGTATTTTTAGTTCAAGGAAGATTGTGCTAAAGAGTTTTTGGAGCAAATATAAATAATTCGGAAATGTAATTGCCTTTACAATAGCAGCTTTGGGACTTTAGTGTTTGTGTCAGTAGCACAATTTTTTTACCTGTGGAGAGGAAGTGTTACTTCTATGCTTTTTAAGAATTTGGTGAATAGAGACATCTTGGATGCTAATCTCTGAGAAATGCAATATTGCAGTGTTTTTAGTGAGATTCAATATATATTAATTTGAAACATTTCATAGGATTCAAAAGACACATTATGCACTAGCCAGGTCTCAAACCAAGGTCGCACGAATGATAATCTTGCATGATACCCCTACACTAGCACATTCTTAAAGAACTACATTCACATAAAAGAAGTCTTACAATCAATTGTTAATCTCTAGTGAAAATTGTGCAATGTGACTGTGTTTTTCAAGTGAAGTTGTACTATCTCCACTGCCTTATAAGTTTCCCACAATAAGAAATACATATATTTAATCTTTGGATGCATTTTTTTTCAAGGAAAGATTTGATAATGACATTGTGGAGCAGATGTAAAAAATTAAGAAATATAATTGACTTCACAATTAAAGCTTTAACTCTTTAGTGTTTGTATCACTGGTACATTTTTTTTACCTGTGGAGAGAAAATGTTACCTCTATGCTTTTTAAGAATTTTGTGAATTGAGACATCTTCAAGGACTATCTCTGAGAAAAGCAATAAAGCTATGTTTTTTATACAGATTAATTATATATTAATTTAACAGATTTTATAGAATTCAAAAGACACACTTTTATGCGCTAGCTGGGACTCGAACCCAGGTCGCAAGAATGGGAATCTTGCATGATACCCCTACACTACTAGCGCTTTTTAGCTACCTATAATTCACACAACAAATGACTAACAATCAATTGATGATCTTTAGTCAAAAATGTTCAATTTGGCTATGATTTTCAAGTGAAATTGTACTATTTGCACTGTTGTATAGATTTCCCAAGATAAGAAATACATATCTTTGCTCCATGGATGTATTTTTAGTTCAAGGAAGATTGTGCTAAAGAGTTTTTGGAACAAATGTAGTTAATTCGGAAATGTAATTGCCTTTACAATAGAAGCTTTGGGTCTTTAGTGTTTGTGTCCGTAGCACTTTTTTTTTACCTGTGGAGAGGAAATGTTACTATTATGCTTTTCAAGAATTTGGAGAATAGAGACATCTTAGAGGCTCATCTTTGAGAAATGCAATATTGTAATGTTTTTAGTGAGATTCAATATATATTAATTTGAAAAATGTCATAGGATTCAAAAAACACATTTTTATGCGCTAGCCGGGACTCAAACCCGGGTCGCAAGAATGGGAATCTTGCATGATACCCCTACACTACTAGCGCTCTTTAGAAACCTTTAATTCACACAACAAATGACTAACAATCAATTGATAATCTTTAGTCAAAAATGTTCAATTTGGCTATGATTTTCAAGTGAAATTGTTCTATTTGCACTGTAGTATAGATTTCCCAAGATAAGAAGTACATACATTTGCTCCATGGATGTATTTTTAGTTAAAGGAAGATTATGCTAAAGAGTTTTTGGAGCAAATATAAATAATTCGGAAATGTAATTGCCTTTACAATAGCTGCTTTGGGACTGTAGTGTTTGTGTCAGTAGCACAATTTTTTTACCTGTGGAGAGGAAGTGTTACTTCTATGCTTTTTAAGAATTTGGTGAATAGAGACATCTTGGATGCTAATCTCTGAGAAATGCAATATTGCAGTGTTTTTAGTGAGATTCAATATATATTAATTTGAAACATTTCATAGGATTCAAAAGACACATTATGCACTAGCCAGGTCTCAAACCAAGGTCGCACGAATGATAATCTTGCATGATACCCCTACACTAGCACATTCTTAAAGAACTACATTCACATAAAAGAAGTTTTACAATCAATTGTTAATCTCTAGTGAAAATTGTGCAATGTGACTGTGTTTTTCAAGTGAAGTTGTACTATCTCCACTGCCTTATAAGTTTCCCACAATAAGAAATACATATATTTAATCTTTGGATGCATTTTTTTTCAAGGAAAGATTTGATAATGACATTGTGGAGCAGATGTAAAAAATTAAGAAATATAATTGACTTCACAATTAAAGCTTTAACTCTTTAGTGTCTGTATCACTGGTACATTTTTTTTACCTGTGTAGAGAAAATGTTACCTCTATGCTTTTTAAGAATTTTATGAATTGAGACATCTTCAAGGACTATCTCTGAGAAAAGCAATAAAGCTATGTTTTTTATACAGATTAATTTAACAGATTTTATAGAATTCAAAAGACACACTTTTATGCGCTTGCTGGGACTCAAACCCAGGTCGCAAGAATGGGAATCTTGCATGATACCCCTACACTACTAGCGCTTTTTAGCTACCTATAATTCACACAACAAATGACTAACAATCAATTGATGATCTTTAGTCAAAAATGTTCAATTTGGCTATGATTTTCAAGTGAAATTGTACTATTTGCACTGTTGTATAGATTTCCCAAGATAAGAAATACATATCTTTGCTCCATGGATGTATTTTTAGTTCAAGGAAGATTGTGCTAAAGAGTTTTTGGAACAAATGTAGTTAATTCGGAAATGTAATTGCCTTTACAATAGCAGCTTTGGGTCTTTAGTGTTTGTGTCCATAGCACTTTTTTTTTACCTGTGGAGAGGAAATGTTACTATTATGCTTTTTAAGAATTTGGTGAATAGAGACATCTTGGAGGCTCATCTTTGAGAAATGCAATATTGTAATGTTTTTAGTGAGATTCAATATATATTAATTTGAAAAATGTCATAGGATTCAAAAAACACATTTTCATGCGCTAGCCGGGACTCTAACCGGGTCCCAAGAATGGGAATCTTGCATGATACCCCTACACTACTAGCGCTCTTTAGAAACTTTTAATTCACATAACAAATGACTAATAATCAATTGATAATCTTTAGTCAAAAATGTGCAATTTGGCTATGATTTTCAAGTGAAATTGTACTATTTGCACTGTTGTATAGATTTCCCAAGATAAGAAGTACATACATTTTCTCCATGGATGTATTTTTAGTTCAAGGAAGATTGTGCTAAAGAGTTAGTGGAGCAAATATAAATAATTCAGAAATGTTATTGCCTTTACAATAGCAGCTTTGGGACTTTAGTGTTTGTGCCAGTAGCACAATTTTTTTTGCCTGTGGAGAGGAAGTGTTACTTCTATGCTTTTTAAGAATTTGGTGAATAGAGACATCTTGGATGCTAATCTCTGAGAAATGCAATATTGCAGTGTTTTTAGTGAGATTCAATATATATTAATTTGAAACATTTCATAGGATTCAAAAGACACATTATGCACTAGCCGGGTCTCAAACCAAGGTCGCACGAATGATAATCTTGCATGATACCCCTACACTAGCACATTCTTAAAGAACTACATTCACATAAAAGAAGTCTTGCAATCAATTGTTAATCTCTAGTGAAAATTGTGCAATGTGACTGTGTTTTTCAAGTGAAGTTGTACTATCTCCACTGCCTTATAAGTTTCCCACAATAAGAAATACATATATTTACTCTTTGGATGTATTTTTTTTTATGGAAAGATTTGATAATGACATTGTGGAGCAGATTTAAAAAATTAAGAAATATAATTGACTTCACAATTAAAGCTTTAACTCTTTAGTGTTTGTATCACTGGTACATTTTTTTTTACCTGTGGAGAGAAAATGTTACCTCTATGCTTTTTAAGAATTTTGTGAATTGAGACATCTTCAAGGACTATCTCTGAGAAAAGCAATAAAGCTATGTTTTTTATACAGATTAATTATATATTAATTTAACAGATTTTATAGAATTCAAAAGACACACTTTTATGTGCTAGCTGGGACTCGAACCCAGGTCGCAAGAATGGGAATCTTGCATGTTACCCCTACTTTACTAGCACTTTTTAGCTACCTATAATTCACACAACAAATGACTAACAATCAATTGATGATCTTTAGTCAAAAATTTTCAATTTGGCTATGATTTTCAAGTGAAATTGTACTATTTTGCACTGTTGTATAGATTTCCCAAGATAAGAAATACATATCTTTGCTCCATGGATGTATGTTTAGTTCAAGGAAAATTGTGCTAAAGAGTTTGTGGAACAAATGTAGTTAATTCGGAAATGTAATTGCCTTTACAATAGCAGCTTTGGGTCTTTAGTGTTTGTGTCCGTAGCACTTTTTTTTTACCTGTGGAGAGGAAATGTTACTATTATGCTTTTTAAGAATTTGGTGAATTGAGACATCTTGGAGACTCATCTTTGATAAATGCAATATTGTAATGTTTTTAGTGAGATTCAATATATATTAATTTGAAAAATGTCATAGGATTCAAAAAACACATTTTCATGCGCCTACCGGGACTCGAACCCGGGTCGCAAGAATGGGAATCTTGCATGATACCCCTACACTACTAGCGCTCTTTAGAAACCTTTAATTCACACAACAAATGACTAACAATCAATTGATAATCTTTAGTCAAAAATGTTCAATTTGGCTATGATTTTCAAGTGAAATTGTTCTATTTGCACTGTAGTATAGATTTCCCAAGATAAGAAGTACATACATTTGCTCCATGGATGTATTTTTAGTTCAAGGAAGATTGTGCTAAAGAGTTTTTGGAGCAAATATAAATAATTCGGAAATGTAATTGCCTTTACAATAGCAGCTTTGGGACTTTAGTGTTTGTGTCAGTAGCACAATTTTTTTACCTGTGGAGAGGAAGTGTTACTTCTATGCTTTTTAAGAATTTGGTGAATAGAGACATCTTGGATGCTAATCTCTGAGAAATGCAATATTGCAGTGTTTTTAGTGAGATTCAATATATATTAATTTGAAACATTTCATAGGATTCAAAAGACACATTATGCACTAGCCAGGTCTCAAACCAAGGTCGCACGAATGATAATCTTGCATGATACCCCTACACTAGCACATTCTTAAAGAACTACATTCACATAAAAGAAGTCTTACAATCAATTGTTAATCTCTAGTGAAAATTGTGCAATGTGACTGTGTTTTTCAAGTGAAGTTGTACTATCTCCACTGCCTTATAAGTTTCCCACAATAAGAAATACATATATTTAATCTTTGGATGCATTTTTTTTCAAGGAAAGATTTGATAATGACATTGTGGAGCAGATGTAAAAAATTAAGAAATATAATTGACTTCACAATTAAAGCTTTAACTCTTTAGTGTTTGTATCACTGGTACATTTTTTTTACCTGTGGAGAGAAAATGTTACCTCTATGCTTTTTAAGAATTTTGTGAATTGAGACATCTTCAAGGACTATCTCTGAGAAAAGCAATAAAGCTATGTTTTTTATACAGATTAATTATATATTAATTTAACAGATTTTATAGAATTCAAAAGACACACTTTTATGCGCTAGCTGGGACTCGAACCCAGGTCGCAAGAATGGGAATCTTGCATGATACCCCTACACTACTAGCGCTTTTTAGCTACATATAATTCACACAACAAATGACTAACAATCAATTGATGATCTTTAGTCAAAAATGTTCAATTTGGCTATGATTTTCAAGTGAAATTGTATTATTTGCACTGTTGTATAGATTTCCCAAGATAAGAAATACATATCTTTGCTCCATGGATGTATTTTTAGTTCAAGGAAGATTGTGCTAAAGAGTTTGTGGAACAAATATAAATAATTCGGAAATGTAATTGCCTTTACAATAGCAGCTTTGGGTCTTTAGTGTTTGTGTCAGTAGCACATTTTTTTTACCTGTGGAGAGGAAATGTTACTATTATGCTTTTTAAGAATTTGGTGAATAGAGACATCTTGGAGGCTCATCTTTGAGAAATGCAATATTGTAATGTTTTTAATGAGATTCAATATATATTAATTTGAAAAATGTCCTAGGATTCAAAAAACACATTTTCATGCACTAGACGGGACTCGAAACCCGGGTCGCAAGAATGGGAATCTTGCATGATACCCCTACACTACTAGCGCTCTTTAGAAATCTTTAATTCACACAACAAATGACTAACAATCAATTGATAATCTTTAGTCAAAAATGTTCAATTTGGCTATGATTTTCAAGTGAAATTGTTCTATTTGCACTGTAGTATAGATTTCCCAAGATAAGAAGTACATACATTTGCTCCATGGATGTATTTTTAGTTCAAGGAAGATTGTGCTAAAGAGTTTTTGGAGCAAATATAAATAATTCGGAAATGTAATTGCCTTTACAATAGCAGCTTTGGGACTTTAGTGTTTGTGTCAGTAGCACAATTTTTTTACCTGTGGAGAGGAAGTGTTACTTCTATGCTTTTTAAGAATTTGGTGAATAGAGACATCTTGGATGCTAATCTCTGAGAAATGCAATATTGCAGTGTTTTTAGTGAGATTCAATATATAATAATTTGAAACATTTCATAGGATTCAAAAGACACATTATGCACTAGCCAGGTCTCAAACCAAGGTCGCACGAATGATAATCTTGCATGATACCCCTACACTAGCACATTCTTAAAGAACTACATTCACATAAAAGAAGTCTTACAATCAATTGTTAATCTCTAGTGAAAATTGTGCAATGTGACTGTGTTTTTCAAGTGAAGTTGTACTATCTCCACTGCCTTATAAGTTTCCCACAATAAGAAATACATATATTTAATCTTTGGATGCATTTTTTTTCAAGGAAAGATTTGATAATGACATTGTGGAGCAGATGTAAAAAATTAAGAAATATAATTGACTTCACAATTAAAGCATTAACTCTTTAGTGTCTGTATCACTGGTACATTTTTTTTACCTGTGTAGAGAAAATGTTACCTCTATGCTTTTTAAGAATTTTGTGAATTGAGACATCTTCAAGGACTATCTCTGAGAAAAGCAATAAAGCTATGTTTTTTATACAGATTAATTATATATTAATTTAACAGATTTTATAGAATTCAAAAGACACACTTTTATGCGCTAGCTGGGACTCGAACCCAGGTCGCAAGAATGGGAATCTTGCATGATACCCCTACACTACTAGCGCTTTTTAGCTACATATAATTCACACAACAAATGACTAACAATCAATTGATGATCTTTAGTCAAAAATGTTCAATTTGGCTATGATTTTCAAGTGAAATTGTACTATTTGCACTGTTGTATAGATTTCCCAAGATAAGAAATACATATCTTTGCTCCATGGATGTATTTTTAGTTCAAGGAAGATTGTGCTAAAGAGTTTTTGGAACAAATGTAGTTAATTCGGAAATGTAATTGCCTTTACAATAGCAGCTTTGGGTCTTTAGTGTTTGTGTCCGTAGCACTTTTTTTTTACCTGTGGAGAGGAAATGTTACTATTATGCTTTTTAAGAATTTGGTGAATAGAGACATCTTGGAGGCTCATCTTTGAGAAATGCAATATTGTAATGTTTTTAGTGAGATTCAATATATATTAATTTGAAAAATGTCATAGGATTCAAAAAACACATTTTCATGCGCTAGCCGGGACTCTAACCGTGTCCCAAGAATGGGATCTTGCATGATACCCCTACACTACTAGCTCTCTTTAGAAACATTTAATTCACATAACAAATGACTAACAATCAATTGATAATCTTTAGTCAAAAATTTGCAAATTGGCTATGATTTTCAAGTGAAATTGTACTATTTGCACTGTTGTATAGATTTCCCAAGATAAGAAGTACATACATTTTCTCCATGGATGTATTTTTAGTTCAAGGAAGATTGTGCTAAAGAGTTAGTGGAGCAAATATAAATAATTCGGAAATGTTATTGCCTTTACAATAGCAGCTTTGGGACTTTAGTGTTTGTGCCAGTAGCACAATTTTTTTACCTGTGGAGAGGAAGTGTTACTTCTATGCTTTTTAAGAATTTGGTGAATAGAGACATCTTGGATGCTAATCTCTGAGAAATGCAATATTGCAGTGTTTTTAGTGAGATTCAATATATATTAATTTGAAACATTTCATAGGATTCAAAAGACACATTATGCACTAGCCGGGTCTCAAACCAAGGTCGCACGAATGATAATCTTGCATGATACCCCTACACTAGCACATTCCTAAAGACCTACATTCACATAAAAGAAGTCTTGCAATCAATTGTTAATCTCTAGTGAAAATTGTGCAATGTGACTGTGTTTTTCAAGTGAAGTTGTACTATCTCCACTGCCTTATAAGTTTCCCACAATAAGAAATACATATATTTACTCTTCGGAAGTATTTTTTTTCAAGGAAAGATTTGATAATGACATTGTGGAGCAGATGTAAAAAATTAAGAAATATAATTGACTTCACAATTAAAGCTTTAACTCTTTAGTGTTTGTATCACTGGTACATTTTTTTTTACCTGTGGAGAGAAAATGTTACCTCTATGCTTTTTAAGAATTTTGTGAATTGAGACATCTTCAAGGACTATCTCTGAGAAAAGCAATAAAGCTATGTTTTTTATACAGATTAATTATATATTAATTTAACAGATTTTATAGAATTCAAAAGACACACTTTTAAGCACTAGCTGGGACTCGAACCCAGGTCGCAAGAATGGGAATCTTGCATGATACCCCTACACTACTAGCGCTTTTTAGCTACCTATAATTCACACAACAAATGACTAACAATCAATTGATGATCTTTAGTCAAAAATGTTCAATTTGGCTATGATTTTCAAGTGAAATTGTATTATTTGCACTGTTGTATAGATTTCCCAAGATAAGAAATACATATCTTTGCTCCATGGATGTATTTTTAGTTCAAGGAAGATTGTGCTAAAGAGTTTTTGGAACAAATGTAGTTAATTCGGAAATGTAATTGCCTTTACAATAGCAGCTTTGGATCTTTAGTGTTTGTGTCCGTAGCACTTTTTTTTTACCTGTGGAGAGGAAATGTTACTATTATGCTTTTTAAGAATTTGGTGAATAGAGACATCTTGGAGGCTCATCTTTGAGAAATGCAATATTGTAATGTTTTTAGTGAGATTCAATATATATTAATTTGAAAAATGTCATAGGATTCAAAAAACAAATTTTCATGCGCTAGCCGGGACTCTAACCGGGTCACAAGAATGGAAATCTTGCATGATACCCCTACACTACTAGCGCTCTTTAGAAACTTTTAATTCACATAACAAATGACTAACAATCAATTGATAATCTTTAGTCAAAAATGTGCAATTTGGCTATGATTTTCAAGTGAAATTGTACTATTTGCACTGTTGTATAGATTTCCCAAGATAAGAAGTACATACATTTTCTCCATGGATGTATTGTTAGTTCAAGGAAGATTGTGCTAAAGAGTTAGTGGAGCAAGTATAAATAATTCGGAAATGTTATTGCCTTTACAATAGCAGCTTTGGGACTTTAGTGTTTGTGCCAGTAGCACAATTTTTTTACCTGTGGAGAGGAAGTGTTACTTCTATGCTTTTTAAGAATTTGGTGAATAGAGACATCTTGGATGCTAATCTCTGAGAAATGCAATATTGCTGTTGTTTTAGTGAGATTCAATATATATTAATTTGAAACATTTCATAGGATTCAAAAGACACATTATGCACTAGCCAGGTCTCAAACCAAGGTCACACGAATGATAATCTTGCATGATACCCCTACACTAGCACATTCTTAAAGAACTACATTCACATAAAAGAAGTCTTACAATCAATTGTTAATCTCTAGTGAAAATTGTGCAATGTGACAGTGTTTTTCAAGTGAAGTTGTACTATCTCCACTGCCTTATAAGTTTCCCACAATAAGAAATACATATATTTAATCTTTGGATGCATTTTTTTTCAAGGAAAGATTTGATAATGACATTGTGGAGCAGATGTAAAAAATTAAGAAATATAATTGACTTCACAATTAAAGCTTTAACTCTTTAGTGTTTGTATCACTGGTACATTTTTTTTACCTGTGGAGAGAAAATGTTACCTCTATGCTTTTTAAGAATTTTGTGAATTGAGACATCTTCAAGGACTATCTCTGAGAAAAGCAATAAAGCTATGTTTTTTATACAGATTAATTATATATTAATTTAACAGATTTTATAGAATTCAAAAGACACACTTTTATGCGCTAGCTGGGACTCGAACCCAGGTCGCAAGAATGGGAATCTTGCATGATAACCCTACACTACTAGCGCTTTTTAGCTACCTATAATTCACACAACAAATGACTAACAATCAATTGATGATCTTTAGTCAAAAATGTTCAATTTGGCTATGATTTTCAAGTGAAATTGTATTATTTGCACTGTTGTATAGATTTCCCAAGATAAGAAATACATATCTTTGCTCCATGGATGTATTTTTAGTTCAAGGAAGATTGTGCTAAAGAGTTTTTGGAACAAATGTAGTTAATTCGGAAATGTAATTGCCTTTACAATAGCAGCTTTGGATCTTTAGTGTTTGTGTCCGTAGCACTTTTTTTTTACCTGTGGAGAGGAAATGTTACTATTATGCTTTTTAAGAATTTGGTGAATAGAGACATCTTGGAGGCTCATCTTTGAGAAATGCAATATTGTAATGTTTTTAGTGAGATTCAATATATATTAATTTGAAAAATGTCATAGGATTCAAAAAACACATTTTCATGCGCTAGCCGGGACTCTAACCGGGTCACAAGAATGGAAATCTTGCATGATACCCCTACACTACTAGCGCTCTTTAGAAACTTTTAATTCACATAACAAATGACTAACAATCAATTGATAATCTTTAGTCAAAAATGTGCAATTTGGCTATGATTTTCAAGTGAAATTGTACTATTTGCACTGTTGTATAGATTTCCCAAGATAAGAAGTACATACATTTTCTCCATGGATGTATTGTTAGTTCAAGGAAGATTGTGCTAAAGAGTTAGTGGAGCAAATATAAATAATTCGGAAATGTTATTGCCTTTACAATAGCAGCTTTGGGACTTTAGTGTTTGTGCCAGTAGCACAATTTTTTTTACCTGTGGAGAGGAAGTGTTACTTCTATGCTTTTTAAGAATTTGGTGAATAGAGACATCTTGGATGCTAATCTCTGAGAAATGCAATATTGTAATGTTTTTAGTGAAATTCAATATATATTAATTTGAAAAATGTCATAGGATTCAAAAAACACATTTTCATGCGCTAGCCGGGACTCTAACCGGGTCACAAGAAGGGGAATCTTGCATGATACCCCTACACTACTAGCGCTCTTTAGAAACTTTTAATTCACATAACAAATGACTAACAATCAATTGATAATCTTTAGTCAAAAATGTGCAATTTGGCTATGATTTTCAAGTGAAATTGTACTATTTGCACTGTTGTATAGATTTCCCAAGATAAGAAGTACATACATTTTCTCCATGGATGTATTTTTAGTTCAAGGAAGATTGTGCTAAAGAGTTAGTGGAGCAAATATAAATAATTCGGAAATGTTATTGCCTTTACAATAGCAGCTTTGGGACTTTAGTGTTTGTGCCAGTAGCACAATTTTTTTACCTGTGGAGAGGAAGTGTTACTTCTATGCTTTTTAAGAATTTGGTGAATAGAGACATCTTGGATGCTAATCTCTGAGAAATGCAATATTGCAGTGTTTTTAGTGAGATTCAATATATATTAATTTGAAACATTTCATAGGATTCAAAAGACACATTATGCACTAGCCGGGTCTCAAACCAAGGTCGCACGAATGATAATCTTGCATGATACCCCTACACTAGCACATTCTTAAAGAACTACATTCACATAAAAGAAGTCTTGCAATCAATTGTTAATCTCTATTGAAAATTGTGCAATGTGACTGTGTTTTTCAAGTGAAGTTGTACTATCTCCACTGCCTTATAAGTTTCCCACAATAAGAAATACATATATTTACTCTTTGGATGTATTTTTTTTCAAGGAAAGATTTGATAATGACATTGTGGAGCAGATTTAAAAAATTAAGAAATATAATTGACTTCACAATTAAAGCTTTAACTCTTTAGTGTTTGTATCACTGGTACATTTTTTTTACCTGTGGAGAGAAAATGTTACCTCTATGCTTTTTAAGATTTTTGTGAATTGAGACATCTTCAAGGACTATCTCTGAGAAAAGCAATAAAGCTATGTTTTTTATACAGATTAATTATATATTAATTTAACAGATTTTATAGAATTCAAAAGACACACTTTTATGTGCTAGCTGGGACGCGAACCCAGGTCGCAAGAATGGGAATCTTGCATGTTACCCCTACTTTACTAGCACTTTTTAGCTACCTATAATTCACACAACAAATGACTAACAATCAATTGATGATCTTTAGTCAAAAATTTTCAATTTGGCTATGATTTTCAAGTGAAATTGTACTATTTGCACTGTTGTATAGATTTCCCAAGATAAGAAATACATATCTTTGCTCCATGGATGAATTTTTAGTTCAAGGAAGATTGTGCTAAAGAGTTTGTGGAACAAATGTAGTTAATTCGGAAATGTAATTGCCTTTACAATAGCAGCTTTGGGTCTTTAGTGTTTGTGTCCGTAGCACTTTTTTTTTACCTGTGGAGAGGAAATGTTACTATTATGCTTTTTAAGAATTTGGTGAATAGAGACATCTTGGAGACTCATCTTTGATAAATGCAATATTGTAATGTTTTTAGTGAGATTCAATATATATTAATTTGAAAAATGTCATAGGATTCAAAAAACAAATTTTCATGCGCTAACCGGGACTCGAACCCGGGTCACAAGAATGGGAATCTTGCATGATACCCCTACACTACTAGCACTTTTTAGATACCTATAATTCACACAACAAATGACTAACAATCAATTGATGATCTTTAGTCAAAAATGTTCAATTTGGCTATGATTTTCAAGTGAAATTGTACTATTTGCACTGTTGTATAGATTTCCCAAGATAAGAAATACATATCTTTGCTCCATGGATGTATTTTTAGTTCAAGGAAGATTGTGCTAAAGAGTTTGTGGAACAAATATAAATAATTCGGAAATGTAATTGCCTTTACAATAGCAGCTTTGGGTCTTTAGTGTTTGTGTCAGTAGCACATTTTTTTTACCTGTGGAGAGGAAATGTTACTATTATGCTTTTTAAGAATTTGGTGAATAGAGACATCTTGGAGGCTCATCTTTGAGAAATGCAATATTGTAATGTTTTTAGTGAGATTCAATATATATTAATTTGAAAAATGTCATAGGATTCAAAAAACACATTTTCATGTGCTAGCCGGGACTCTAACCCGGGTCACAAGAATGGGAATCTTGCATGATACCCCTACACTACTAGCGCTCTTTAGAAACTTTTAATTCACATAACAAATGACTAACAATCAATTGATAATCTTTAGTCAAAAATGTGCAATTTGGCTATGATTTTCAAGTGAAATTGTACTATTTGCACTGTAGTATAGATTTCCCAAGATAAGAAGTACATACATTTTCTCCATGGATGTATTTTTAGTTCAAGGAAGATTGTGCTAAAGAGTTTGTGGAGCAAACATAAATAATTCGGAAATGTTATTGCCTTTACAATAGCAGCTTTGGGACTTTAGTGTTTGTGCCAGTAGCACAATTTTTTTACCTGTGGAGAGGAAGTGTTACTTCTATGCTTTTTAAGAATTTGGTGAATAGAGACATCTTGGATGCTAATCTCTTAGAAATGCAATATTGCAGTGTTTTTAGTGAGATTCAATATATATTAATTTGAAACATTTCATAGGATTCAAAAGACACATTATGCACTAGCCAGGTCTCAAACCAAGGTCGCACGAATGATAATCTTGCATGATACCCCTACACTAGCACATTCTTAAAGAACTACATTCACATAAAAGAAGTCTTGCAATCAATTGTTAATCTCTAGTGAAAATTGTGCAATGTGACTGTGTTTTTCAAGTGAAGTTGAACTATCTCCACTGCCTTATAAGTTTCCCACAATAAGAAATACATATATTTACTCTTTGGATGTATTTTTTTTCAAGGAAAGATTTGATAATGCAAAAAGCATAGAAGTAACACTTCCTCTCCACAGGTAAAAAAATTGTGCTTCTGACACAAACACTAAAGTCCCAAAGCTGCTATTGTAAACGCAATTACATTTCCGAATTATTTATATTTGCTCCACAAACTCTTTAGCACAATATTCCTTGAACTAAAAATACATTCATGGAGAAAATGTATGTACTTCTTATCTTGGGAAATCTATACTACAGTGCAAATAGTACAATTTCACTTGAAAATCATAGCCAAATTGCACATTTTTGACTAAAGATTTTCAAGTGAAATTGTACTATTTGCACTGTAGTATAGATTTCCCAAGATAAGAAGTACATACATTTTCTCCATGGATGTATTTTTAGTTCAAGGAAGATTGTGCTAAAGAGTTTGTGGAGCAAATATAAATAATTCGGAAATGTTATTGCCTTTACAATAGCAGCTTTGGGACTTTAGTGTTTGTGCCAGTAGCACAATTTTTTTACCTGTGGAGAGGAAGTGTTACTTCTATGCTTTTTAAGAATTTGGTGAATAAAGACATCTTGGATGCTAATCTCTGAGAAATGCAATATTGCAGTGTTTTTAGTGAGATTCAATATATATTAATTTGAAACATTTCATAGGATTCAAAAGACACATTATGCAGTAGCCAGGTCTCAAACCAAGGTCGCACGAATGATAATCTTGCATGATACCCCTACACTAGCACATTCTTAAAGAACTACATTCACATAAAAGAAGTCTTGCAATCAATTGTTAATCTCTAGTGAAAATTGTGCAATGTGACTGTGTTTTTCAAGTGAAGTTGTACTATCTCCACTGCCTTATAAGTTTCCCACAATAAGAAATACATATATTTACTCTTTGGATGTATTTTTTTCAAGGAAAGATTTGATAATGACATTGTGGAGCAGATTTAAAAAATTAAGAAATATAACTGACTTCACAATTAAAGCTTTAACTCTTAAGTGTTTGTATCACTGGTACATTTTTTTTACTTGTGGAGAGAAAATGTTACCTCTATGCTTTTTAAGAATTTTGTGAATTGAGACATCTTCAAGGACTATCTCTGAGAAAAGCAATAAAGCTATGTTTTTTTTACAGATTAATTATATATTAATTTAACAGATTTTATAGAATTCAAAAGACACACTTTTATGTGCTAGCCGGGACTCGAACCCAGGTCGCAAGAATGGGAATCTTGCATGATACCCCTACACTACTAGCGCTTTTTAGCTACCTATAATTCACACAACAAATGACTAACAATCAATTGATGATCTTTAGTCAGAAATGTTCAATTTGGCTATGATTTTCAAGTGAAATTGTACTATTTGCACTGTAGAATAGATTTCCCAAGATAAGAAGTACATACATTTTCTCCATGGATGTATTTTTAGTTCAAGGAAGATTGTGCTAAAGAGTTTGTGGAGCAAATATAAATAATTCGGAAATGTAATTGCATTTACAATAGCAGCTTTGGGACTTTAGTGTTTGTGTCAGTAGCACAATTTTTTTACCTGTGGAGAGGAAGTGTTACTTCTATGCTTTTTAAGAATTTGGTGAATAGAGACATCTTGGATGCTAATCTCTGAGAAATGCAATATTGCAGTGTTTTTAGTGAGATTCAATATATATTAATTTGAAACATTTCATAGGATTCAAAAGACACATTATGCACTAGACAGGTCTCAAAACAAGGTCGCACGAATGATAATCTTGCATGATACCCCTACACTAGCACATTCTTAAAGAACTACATTCACATAAAAGAAGTCTTACAATCAATTGTTAATCTCTAGTGAAAATTGTGCAATGTGACTGTGTTTTTCAAGTGAAGTTGTACTATCTCCACTGCCTTATAGGTTTCCCACAATAAGAAATACATATATTTAATCTTTGGATGTATTTTTTTTCAAGGAAAGATTTGATAATGACATTGTGGAGCAGATGTAAAAAATTAAGAAATATAATTGACTTCACAATTAAAGCTTTAACTCTTTAGTGTTTGTATCACTGGTACATTTTTTTTACCTGTGGAGAGAAAATGTTACTATTATGCTTTTTAAGAATTTTGTGAATTGAGACATCTTCAAGGACTATCTCTGAGAAAAGCAATAAAGCTATGTTTTTTATACAGATTAATTATATATTAATTTAACAGATTTTATAGAATTCAAAAGACACACTTTTATGCGCTAGCTGGGACTCGAACCCAGGTCGCAAGAATGGGAATCTTGCATGATACCCCTACACTACTAGCGCTTTTTAGCTACCTATAATTCACACAACAAATGACTAACAATCAATTGATGATCTTTAGTCAAAAATGTTCAATTTGGCTATGATTTTCAAGTGAAATTGTACTATTTGCACTGTTGTATAGATTTCCCAAGATAAGAAATACATATCTTTGCTCCATGGATGTATTTTTAGTTCAAGGAAGATTGTGCTAAAGAGTTTTTGGAACAAATGTAGTTAATTCGGAAATGTAATTGCCTTTACAATAGCAGCTTTGGGTCTTTAGTGTTTATGTCCGTAGCACTTTTTTTTTACCTGTGGAGAGGAAATGTTACTATTATGCTTTTTAAGAATTTGGTGAATAGAGACATCTTGGAGGCTCATCTTTGAGAAATGCAATATTGTAATGTTTTTAGTGAGATTCAATATATATTAATTTGAAAAATATCATAGGAATCAAAAAACACATTTTCATGCGCTAGCCGGGACTCTAACCGGGTCACAAGAATGGGAATCTTGCATGATACCCCTACACTACTAGCGCTCTTTAGAAACTTTTAATTCACATAACAAATGACTAACAACCAATTGATAATCTTTAGTCAAAAATGTGCAATTTGGCTATGATTTTCAAGTGAAATTGTACTATTTGCACTGTTGTATAGATTTCCCAAGATAAGAAGTACATACATTTTCTCCATGGATGTATTTTTAGTTCAAGGAAGATTGTGCTAAAGAGTTAGTGGAGCAAATATAAATAATTCGGAAATGTTATTGCCTTTACAATAGCAGCTTTGGGACTTTAGTGTTTGTGCCAGTAGCACAATTTTTTTACCTGTGGAGAGGAAGTGTTACTTCTATGCTTTTTAAGAATTTGGTGAATAGAGACATCTTGGATGCTAATCTCTGAGAAATGCAATATTGTAATGTTTTTAGTGAAATTCAATATATATTAATTTGAAAAATGTCATAGGATTCAAAAAACACATTTTCATGCGCTAGCCGGGACTCTAACCGGGTCATAAGAAGGGGAATCTTGCATGATACCCCTACACTACTAGCGCTCTTTAGAAACTTTTAATTCACATAACAAATGACTAACAATCAATTGATAATCTTTAGTTAAAAATGTGCAATTTGGCTATGATTTTCAAGTGAAATTGTACTATTTGCACTGTTGTATAGATTTCCCAAGATAAGAAGTACATACATTTTCTCCATGGATGTATTTTTAGTTCAAGGAAGATTGTGCTAAAGAGTTAGTGGAGCAAATATAAATAATTCGGAAATGTTATTGCCTTTACAATAGCAGCTTTGGGACTTTAGTGTTTGTGCCAGTAGCACAATTTTTTTACCTGTGGAGAGGAAGTGTTACTTCTATGCTTTTTAAGAATTTGGTGAATAGAGACATCTTGGATGCTAATCTCTGAGAAATGCAATATTGCAGTGTTTTTAGTGAGATTCAATATATATTAATTTGAAACATTTCATAGGATTCAAAAGACACATTATGCACTAGCCGGGTCTCAAACCAAGGTCGCACGAATGATAATCTTGCATGATACCCCTACACTAGCACATTCTTAAAGAACTACATTCACATAAAAGAAGTCTTGCAATCAATTGTTAATCTCTATTGAAAATTGTGCAATGTGACTGTGTTTTTCAAGTGAAGTTGTACTATCTCCACTGCCTTATAAGTTTCCCACAATAAGAAATACATATATTTACTCTTTGGATGTATTTTTTTTCAAGGAAAGATTTGATAATGACATTGTGGAGCAGATTTAAAAAATTAAGAAATATAATTGACTTCACAATTAAAGCTTTAACTCTTTAGTGTTTGTATCACTGGTACATTTTTTTTACCTGTGGAGAGAAAATGTTACCTCTATGCTTTTTAAGATTTTTGTGAATTGAGACATCTTCAAGGACTATCTCTGAGAAAAGCAATAAAGCTATGTTTTTTATACAGATTAATTATATATTAATTTAACAGATTTTATAGAATTCAAAAGACACACTTTTATGTGCTAGCTGGGACTCGAACCCAGGTCGCAAGAATGGGAATCTTGCATGTTACCCCTACTTTACTAGCACTTTTTAGCTACCTATAATTCACACAACAAATGACTAACAATCAATTGATGATCTTTAGTCAAAAATGTTCAATTTGGCTATGATTTTCAAGTGAAATTGTACTATTTGCACTGTTGTATAGATTTCCCAAGATAAGAAATACATATCTTTGCTCCATGGATGAATTTTTAGTTCAAGGAAGATTGTGCTAAAGAGTTTGTGGAACAAATGTAGTTAATTCGGAAATGTAATTGCCTTTACAATAGCAGCTTTGGGTCTTTAGTGTTTGTGTCCGTAGCACTTTTTTTTTACCTGTGGAGAGGAAATGTTACTATTATGCTTTTTAAGAATTTGGTGAATAGAGACATCTTGGAGACTCATCTTTGATAAATGCAATATTGTAATGTTTTTAGTGAGATTCAATATATATTAATTTGAAAAATGTCATAGGATTCAAAAAACACATTTTCATGCGCTAACCGGGACTCAAACCCGGGTCGCAAGAATGGGAATCTTGCATGATACCCCTACACTACTAGCGCTCTTTAGAAACTTTTAATTCACATAACAAATGACTAACTACCAATTGATAATCTTTAGTCAAAAATGTGCAATTTCGCTATGATTTTCAAGTGAAATTGTACTATTTGCACTGTTGTATAGATTTCCCAAGATAAGAAGTACATACATTTTCTCCATGGATGTATTTTTAGTTCAAGGAAGATTGTGCTAAAGAGTTAGTGGAGCAAATATAAATAATTCGGAAATGTTATTGCCTTTACAATAGCAGCTTTGGGACTGTAGTGTTTGTGCCAGTAGCACAATTTTTTTACCTGTTGAGAGGAAGTGTTACTTCTATGCTTTTTAAGAATTTGGTGAATAGAGACATCTTGGATGCTAATCTCTGAGAAATGCAATATTGCAGTGTTTTTAGTGAGATTCAATATATATTAATTTGAAACAATTCATAGGACTAAAAAGACACATTATGCACTAGCCGGGTCTCAAACCAAGGTCGCACGAATGATAATCTTGCATGATACCCCTACACTAGCACATTCTTAAAGAACTACATTCACATAAAAGAAGTCTTGCAATCAATTGTTAATCTCTAGTGAAAATTGTGCAATGTGACTGTGTTTTTCAAGTGAAGTTGTACTATCTCCACTGCCTTATAAGTTTCCCACAATAAGAAATACATATATTTACTCTTTGGATGTATTTTTTTTCAAGGAAAGATTTGATAATTACATTGTGGAGCAGATGTAAAAAATTAAGAAATATAATTGACTTCACAATTAAAGCTTTAACTCTTTAGTGTTTGTATCACTGGTACATTTTTTTTACCTGTGGAGAGAAAATGTTACCTCTATGCTTTTTAAGAATTTTGTGAATTGAGACATCTTCAAGGACTATCTCTGAGAAAAGCAATAAAGCTATGTTTTTTATACAGATTAATTATATATTAATTTAACAGATTTTATAGAATTCAAAAGACACACTTTTATGCGCTAGCTGGGACTCGAACCCAGGTCGCAAGAATGGGAATCATGCATGATACCCCTACACTACTAGCGCTTTTTAGCTACCTATAATTCACACAACAAATGACTAACAATCAATTGATGATCTTTAGTCAAAAATGTTCAATTTGGCTATGATTTTCAAGTGAAATTGTACTATTTGCACTGTTGTATAGATTTCCCAAGATAAGAAATACATATCTTTGCTCCATGGATGTATTTTTAGTTCAAGGAAGATTGTGCTAAAGAGTTTTTGGAGCAAATGTAGTTAATTCGGAAATGTAATTGCCTTTACAATAGCAGCTTTGGGTCTTTAGTGTTTGTGTCCGTGGCACTTTTTTTTTACCAGTGGAGAGGAAATGTTACTATTATGCTTTTTAAGAATTTGGTGAATAGAGACATCTTGGAGGCTCATCTTTGAGAAATGCAATATTGTAATGTTTTTAGTGAGATTCAATATATATTAATTTGAAAAATGTCATAGGATTCAAAAAACACATTTTCATGCGCTAACCGGGACTCGAACCCGGGTCGCAAAAATGGGAATCTTGCATGATACCCCTACACTACTAGCGCTCTTTAGAAACCTTTAATTCACACAACAAATGACTAACAATCAATTGATAATCTTTAGTCAAAAATGTGCAATTTGGCTATGATTTTCAAGTGAAATTGTACTATTTGCACTGTTGTATAGATTTCCCAAGATAAGAAGTACATACATTTTCTCCATGGATGTATTTTTAGTTCAAGGAAGATTGTGCTAAAGAGTTAGTGGAGCAAATATAAATAATTCGGAAATGTTATTGCCTTTACAATAGCAGCTTTGGGACTTTAGTGTTTGTGCCAGTAGCACAATTTTTTTACCTGTGGAGAGGAAGTGTTACTTCTAGGCTTTTTAAGAATTTGGTGAATAGAGACATCTTGGATGCTAATCTCTGAGAAATGCAATATTGCAGTGTTTTTAGTGAGATTCAATATATATTAATTTGAAACATTTCATAGGATTCAAAAGACACATTATGCACTAGCCGGGTCTCAAACCAAGGTCGCACGAATGATAATCTTGCATGATACCCCTACACTAGAACATTCTTAAAGAACTACATTCACATAAAAGAAGTCTTGCAATCAATTGTTAATCTCTATTGAAAATTGTGCAATGTGACTGTGTTTTTCAAGTGAAGTTGTACTATCTCCACTGCCTTATAAGTTTCCCACAATAAGAAATACATATATTTACTCTTTGGATGTATTTTTTTTCAAGGAAAGATTTGATAATGCAAAAAGCATAGAAGTAACACTTCCTCTCCACAGGTAAAAAAATTGTGCTACTGACACAAACACTAAAGTCCCAAAGCTGCTATTGTAAACGCAATTACATTTCCGAATTATTTATATTTGCTCCACAAACTCTTTAGCACAATATTCCATGAACTAAAAATACATTCATGGAGAAAATGTATGTACTTCTTATCTTGGGAAATCTATACTACAGTGCAAATAGTACAATTTCACTTGAAAATCATAGCCAAATTGCACATTTTTCACTAAAGATTTTCAAGTGAAATTGTACTATTTGCACTGTAGTATAGATTTCCCAAGATAAGAAGTACATACATTTTCTCCATGGATGTATTTTTAGTTCAAGGAAGATTGTGCTAAAGAGTTTGTGGAGCAAATATAAATAATTCGGAAATGTAATTGCGTTTACAATAGCAGCTTTGGGACTTTAGTGTTTGTGTCAGTAGCACAATTTTTTTACCTGTGGAGAGGAAGTGTTACTTCTATGCTTTTTAAGAATTTGGTGAATAGAGACATCTTGGATGCTAATCTCTGAGAAATGCAATATTGCAGTGTTTTTAGTGAGATTCAATATATATTAATTTGAAACATTTCATAGGATTCAAAAGACACATTATGCACTAGACAGGTCTCAAACCAAGGTCGCACGAATGATAATCTTGCATGATACCCCTACACTAGCACATTCTTAAAGAACTACATTCACATAAAAGAAGTCTTACAATCAATTGTTAATCTCTAGTGAAAATTGTGCAATGTGACTGTGTTTTTCAAGTGAAGTTGTACTATCTCCACTGCCTTATAGGTTTCCCACAATAAGAAATACATATATTTAATCTTTGGATGTATTTTTTTTCAAGGAAAGATTTGATAATGACATTGTGGAGCAGATGTAAAAAATTAAGAAATATAATTGACTTCACAATTAAAGCTTTAACTCTTTAGTGTTTGTATCACTGGTACATTTTTTTTTACCTGTGGAGAGAAAATGTTACTATTATGCTTTTTAAGAATTTTGTGAATTGAGACATCTTCAAGGACTGTCTCTGAGAAAAGCAATAAAGCTATGTTTTTTATACAGATTAATTATATATTAATTTAACAGATTTTATAGAATTGAAAAGACACACTTTTATGCGCTAGCTGGGACTCGAACCCAGGTCGCAAGAATGGGAATCTTGCATGATACCCCCACACTACTAGCGCTTTTTAGCTACCTATAATTCACACAACAAATGACTAACAATCAATTGATGATCTTTAGTCAAAAATGTTCAATTTGGCTATGATTTTCAAGTGAAATTGTACTATTTGCACTGTTGTATAGATTTCCCAAGATAAGAAATACATATCTTTGCTCCATGGATGTATTTTTAGCTCAAGGAAGATTGTGCTAAAGAGTTTTTGGAACAAATGTAGTTAATTCGGAAATGTAATTGCCTTTACAATAGCAGCTTTGGGTCTTTAGTGTTTGTGTCCGTAGCACTTTTTTTTTACCTGTGGAGAGGAAATGTTACTATTATGCTTTTTAAGAATTTGGTGAATAGAGACATCTTTTAGACTCATCTTTGATAAATGCAATATTGTAATGTTTTTAGTGAGATTCAATATATATTAATTTGAAAAATGTCATAGGATTCACAAAACACATTTTCATGCGCTAACCAGGACTCGAACCTGGGTCGCAAGAATGGGAATCTTGCATGATACCCCTACACTACTAGCGCTTTTTAGATACCTATAATTCACACAACAAATGACTAACAATCAATTGATGATCTTTAGTCAAAAATGTTCAATTTGGCTATGATTTTCAAGTGAAATTGTACTATTTGCACTGTTGTATAGATTTCCCAAGATAAGAAATACATATCTTTGCTCCATGGATGTATTTTTAGTTCAAGGAAGATTGTGCTAAAGAGTTTGTGGAACAAATATAAATAATTCGGAAATGTAATTGCCTTTACAATAGCAGCTTTGGGTCTTTAGTGATTGTGTCAGTAGCACATTTTTTTTACCTGTAGAGAGGAAATGTTACTATTATGTTTTTTAAGAATTTGGTGAATAGAGACATCTTGGAGGCTCATCTTTGAGAAATGCAATATTGTAATGTTTTTAGTGAGATTCAATATATATTAATTTGAAAAATGTCATAGGATTCAAAAAACACATTTTCATGTGCTAGCCGGGACTCTAACCCGGGTCACAAGAATGGGAATCTTGCATGATACCCCTATACTACTAGCGCTCTTTAGAAACTTTTAATTCACATAACAAATGACTAACAATCAATTGATAATCTTTAGTCAAAAATGTGCAATTTGGCTATGATTTTCAAGTGAAATTGTACTATTTGCACTGTAGTATAGATTTCCCAAGATAAGAAGTACATACATTTTCTCCATGGATGTATTTTTAGTTCAAGGAAGATTGTGCTAAAGAGTTTGTGGAGCAAATATAAATAATTCGGAAATGTAATTGCGTTTACAATAGCAGCTTTGGGACTTTAGTGTTTGTGTCAGTAGCACAATTTTTTTACCTGTGGAGAGGAAGTGTTACTTCTATGCTTTTTAAGAATTTGGTGAATAGAGACATCTTGGATGCTAATCTCTGAGAAATGCAATATTGCAGTGTTTTTAGTGAGATTCAATATATATTAATTTGAAACATTTCATAGGATTCAAAAGACACATTATGCACTAGACAGGTCTCAAACAAAGGTCGCACGAATGATAATCTTGCATGATACCCCTACACTAGCACATTCTTAAAGAACTACATTCACATAAAAGAAGTCTTACAATCAATTGTTAATCTCTAGTGAAAATTGTGCAATGTGACTGTGTTTTTCAAGTGAAGTTGTACTATCTCCACTGCCTTATAGGTTTCCCACAATAAGAAATACATATATTTAATCTTTGGATGTATTTTTTTTCAAGGAAAGATTTGATAATGACATTGTGGAGCAGATGTAAAAAATTAAGAAATATAATTGACTTCACAATTAAAGCTTTAACTCTTTAGTGTTTGTATCACTGGTACATTTTTTTTACCTGTGGAGAGAAAATGTTACTATTATGCTTTTTAAGAATTTTGTGAATTGAGACATCTTCAAGGACTATCTCTGAGAAAAGCAATAAAGCTATGTTTTTTATACAGATTAATTATATATTAATTTAACAGATTTTATAGAATTGAAAAGACACACTTTTATGCGCTAGCTGGGACTCGAACCCAGGTCGCAAGAATGGGAATCTTGCATGATACCCCTACACTACTAGCGCTTTTTAGCTACCTATAATTCACACAACAAATGACTAACAATCAATTGATGATCTTTAGTCAAAAATGTTCAATTTGGCTATGATTTTCAAGTGAAATTGTACTATTTGCACTGTTGTATAGATTTCCCAAGATAAGAAATACATATCTTTGCTCCATGGATGTATTTTTAGTTCAAGGAAGATTGTGCTAAAGAGTTTTTGGAACAAATGTAGTTAATTCGGAAATGTAATTGCCTTTACAATAGCAGCTTTGGGTCTTTAGTGTTTGTGTCCGTAGCACTTTTTTTTTACCTGTGGAGAGGAAATGTTACTATTATGCTTTTTAAGAATTTGGTGAATAGAGACATCTTGGAGGCTCATCTTTGAGAAATGCAATATTGTAATGTTTTTAGTGAGATTCAATATATATTAATTTGAAAAATGTCATAGGATTCAAAAAACACATTTTCATGCGCTAGCCGGGACTCGAACCCAGGTCGCAAGAATGGGAATCTTGCATGATACCCCTACACTACTAGCGCTTTTTAGCTACCTATAATTCACACAACAAATGACTAACAATCAATTGATGATCTTTAGTCAAAAATGTTCAATTTGGCTATGATTTTCAAGTGAAATTGTACTATTTGCACTGTAGAATAGATTTCCCAAGATAAGAAGTACATACATTTTCTCCATGGATGTATTTTTAGTTCAAGGAAGATGGTGCTAAAGAGTTTGTGGAGCAAATATAAATAATTCGGAAATGTAATTGCGTTTACAATAGCAGCTTTGGGACTTTAGTGTTTGTGTCAGTAGCACAATTTTTTTACCTGTGGAGAGGAAGTGTTACTTCTATGCTTTTTAAGAATTTGGTGAATAGAGACATCTTGGAGGCTCATCTTTGAAAAATGAAATATTGTAATGTTTTTAGTGAGATTCAATATATATTAATTTGAAAAATGTCATAGGATTCAAAAAACATATTTTCATGCGCTAGCCAGGACTCGAACCCGGGTCGCAAGAATGGGAATCTTGCATGATACCCCTACACTACTAGCGCTCTTTAGAAACTTTTAATTCACATAACAAATGACTAACTACCAATTGATAATCTTTAGTCAAAAATGTGCAATTTCGCTATGATTTTCAAGTGAAATTGTACTATTTGCACTGTTGTATAGATTTCCCAAGATAAGAAGTACATACATTTTCTCCATGGATGTATTTTTAGTTCAAGGAAGATTGTGCTAAAGAGTTAGTGGAGCAAATATAAATAATTCGGAAATGTTATTGCCTTTACAATAGCAGCTTTGGGACTGTAGTGTTTGTGCCAGTAGCACAATTTTTTTACCTGTTGAGAGGAAGTGTTACTTCTATGCTTTTTAAGAATTTGGTGAATAGAGACATCTTGGATGCTAATCTCTGAGAAATGCAATATTGCAGTGTTTTTAGTGAGATTCAATATATATTAATTTGAAACAATTCATAGGACTAAAAAGACACATTATGCACTAGCCGGGTCTCAAACCAAGGTCGCACGAATGATAATCTTGCATGATACCCCTACACTAGCACATTCTTAAAGAACTACATTCACATAAAAGAAGTCTTGCAATCAATTGTTAATCTCTAGTGAAAATTGTGCAATGTGACTGTGTTTTTCAAGTGAAGTTGTACTATCTCCACTGCCTTATAAGTTTCCCACAATAAGAAATACATATATTTACTCTTTGGATGTATTTTTTTTCAAGGAAAGATTTGATAATTACATTGTGGAGCAGATGTAAAAAATTAAGAAATATAATTGACTTCACAATTAAAGCTTTAACTCTTTAGTGTTTGTATCACTGGTACATTTTTTTTACCTGTGGAGAGAAAATGTTACCTCTATGCTTTTTAAGAATTTTGTGAATTGAGACATCTTCAAGGACTATCTCTGAGAAAAGCAATAAAGCTATGTTTTTTATACAGATTAATTATATATTAATTTAACAGATTTTATAGAATTCAAAAGACACACTTTTATGCGCTAGCTGGGACTCGAACCCAGGTCGCAAGAATGGGAATCATGCATGATACCCCTACACTACTAGCGCTTTTTAGCTACCTATAATTCACACAACAAATGACTAACAATCAATTGATGATCTTTAGTCAAAAATGTTCAATTTGGCTATGATTTTCAAGTGAAATTGTACTATTTGCACTGTTGTATAGATTTCCCAAGATAAGAAATACATATCTTTGCTCCATGGATGTATTTTTAGTTCAAGGAAGATTGTGCTAAAGAGTTTTTGGAGCAAATGTAGTTAATTCGGAAATGTAATTGCCTTTACAATAGCAGCTTTGGGTCTTTAGTGTTTGTGTCCGTGGCACTTTTTTTTTACCAGTGGAGAGGAAATGTTACTATTATGCTTTTTAAGAATTTGGTGAATAGAGACATCTTGGAGGCTCATCTTTGAGAAATGCAATATTGTAATGTTTTTAGTGAGATTCAATATATATTAATTTGAAAAATGTCATAGGATTCAAAAAACACATTTTCATGCGCTAACCGGGACTCGAACCCGGGTCGCAAAAATGGGAATCTTGCATGATACCCCTACACTACTAGCGCTCTTTAGAAACCTTTAATTCACACAACAAATGACTAACAATCAATTGATAATCTTTAGTCAAAAATGTGCAATTTGGCTATGATTTTCAAGTGAAATTGTACTATTTGCACTGTTGTATAGATTTCCCAAGATAAGAAGTACATACATTTTCTCCATGGATGTATTTTTAGTTCAAGGAAGATTGTGCTAAAGAGTTAGTGGAGCAAATATAAATAATTCGGAAATGTTATTGCCTTTACAATAGCAGCTTTGGGACTTTAGTGTTTGTGCCAGTAGCACAATTTTTTTAACTGTGGAGAGGAAGTGTTACTTCTAGGCTTTTTAAGAATTTGGTGAATAGAGACATCTTGGATGCTAATCTCTGAGAAATGCAATATTGCAGTGTTTTTAGTGAGATTCAATATATATTAATTTGAAACATTTCATAGGATTCAAAAGACACATTATGCACTAGCCGGGTCTCAAACCAAGGTCGCACGAATGATAATCTTGCATGATACCCCTACACTAGAACATTCTTAAAGAACTACATTCACATAAAAGAAGTCTTGCAATCAATTGTTAATCTCTATTGAAAATTGTGCAATGTGACTGTGTTTTTCAAGTGAAGTTGTACTATCTCCACTGCCTTATAAGTTTCCCACAATAAGAAATACATATATTTACTCTTTGGATGTATTTTTTTTCAAGGAAAGATTTGATAATGCAAAAAGCATAGAAGTAACACTTCCTCTCCACAGGTAAAAAAATTGTGCTACTGACACAAACACTAAAGTCCCAAAGCTGCTATTGTAAACGCAATTACATTTCCGAATTATTTATATTTGCTCCACAAACTCTTTAGCACAATATTCCATGAACTAAAAATACATTCATGGAGAAAATGTATGTACTTCTTATCTTGGGAAATCTATACTACAGTGCAAATAGTACAATTTCACTTGAAAATCATAGCCAAATTGCACATTTTTCACTAAAGATTTTCAAGTGAAATTGTACTATTTGCACTGTAGTATAGATTTCCCAAGATAAGAAGTACATACATTTTCTCCATGGATGTATTTTTAGTTCAAGGAAGATTGTGCTAAAGAGTTTGTGGAGCAAATATAAATAATTCGGAAATGTAATTGCGTTTACAATAGCAGCTTTGGGACTTTAGTGTTTGTGTCAGTAGCACAATTTTTTTACCTGTGGAGAGGAAGTGTTACTTCTATGCTTTTTAAGAATTTGGTGAATAGAGACATCTTGGATGCTAATCTCTGAGAAATGCAATATTGCAGTGTTTTTAGTGAGATTCAATATATATTAATTTGAAACATTTCATAGGATTCAAAAGACACATTATGCACTAGACAGGTCTCAAACCAAGGTCGCACGAATGATAATCTTGCATGATACCCCTACACTAGCACATTCTTAAAGAACTACATTCACATAAAAGAAGTCTTACAATCAATTGTTAATCTCTAGTGAAAATTGTGCAATGTGACTGTGTTTTTCAAGTGAAGTTGTACTATCTCCACTGCCTTATAGGTTTCCCACAATAAGAAATACATATATTTAATCTTTGGATGTATTTTTTTTCAAGGAAAGATTTGATAATGACATTGTGGAGCAGATGTAAAAAATTAAGAAATATAATTGACTTCACAATTAAAGCTTTAACTCTTTAGTGTTTGTATCACTGGTACATTTTTTTTTACCTGTGGAGAGAAAATGTTACTATTATGCTTTTTAAGAATTTTGTGAATTGAGACATCTTCAAGGACTGTCTCTGAGAAAAGCAATAAAGCTATGTTTTTTATACAGATTAATTATATATTAATTTAACAGATTTTATAGAATTGAAAAGACACACTTTTATGCGCTAGCTGGGACTCGAACCCAGGTCGCAAGAATGGGAATCTTGCATGATACCCCCACACTACTAGCGCTTTTTAGCTACCTATAATTCACACAACAAATGACTAACAATCAATTGATGATCTTTAGTCAAAAATGTTCAATTTGGCTATGATTTTCAAGTGAAATTGTACTATTTGCACTGTTGTATAGATTTCCCAAGATAAGAAATACATATCTTTGCTCCATGGATGTATTTTTAGCTCAAGGAAGATTGTGCTAAAGAGTTTTTGGAACAAATGTAGTTAATTCGGAAATGTAATTGCCTTTACAATAGCAGCTTTGGGTCTTTAGTGTTTGTGTCCGTAGCACTTTTTTTTTACCTGTGGAGAGGAAATGTTACTATTATGCTTTTTAAGAATTTGGTGAATAGAGACATCTTTTAGACTCATCTTTGATAAATGCAATATTGTAATGTTTTTAGTGAGATTCAATATATATTAATTTGAAAAATGTCATAGGATTCACAAAACACATTTTCATGCGCTAACCAGGACTCGAACCTGGGTCGCAAGAATGGGAATCTTGCATGATACCCCTACACTACTAGCGCTTTTTAGATACCTATAATTCACACAACAAATGACTAACAATCAATTGATGATCTTTAGTCAAAAATGTTCAATTTGGCTATGATTTTCAAGTGAAATTGTACTATTTGCACTGTTGTATAGATTTCCCAAGATAAGAAATACATATCTTTGCTCCATGGATGTATTTTTAGTTCAAGGAAGATTGTGCTAAAGAGTTTGTGGAACAAATATAAATAATTCGGAAATGTAATTGCCTTTACAATAGCAGCTTTGGGTCTTTAGTGATTGTGTCAGTAGCACATTTTTTTTACCTGTAGAGAGGAAATGTTACTATTATGTTTTTTAAGAATTTGGTGAATAGAGACATCTTGGAGGCTCATCTTTGAGAAATGCAATATTGTAATGTTTTTAGTGAGATTCAATATATATTAATTTGAAAAATGTCATAGGATTCAAAAAACACATTTTCATGTGCTAGCCGGGACTCTAACCCGGGTCACAAGAATGGGAATCTTGCATGATACCCCTACACTACTAGCGCTCTTTAGAAACTTTTAATTCACATAACAAATGACTAACAATCAATTGATAATCTTTAGTCAAAAATGTGCAATTTGGCTATGATTTTCAAGTGAAATTGTACTATTTGCACTGTAGTATAGATTTCCCAAGATAAGAAGTACATACATTTTCTCCATGGATGTATTTTTAGTTCAAGGAAGATTGTGCTAAAGAGTTTGTGGAGCAAATATAAATAATTCGGAAATGTAATTGCGTTTACAATAGCAGCTTTGGGACTTTAGTGTTTGTGTCAGTAGCACAATTTTTTTACCTGTGGAGAGGAAGTGTTACTTCTATGCTTTTTAAGAATTTGGTGAATAGAGACATCTTGGATGCTAATCTCTGAGAAATGCAATATTGCAGTGTTTTTAGTGAGATTCAATATATATTAATTTGAAACATTTCATAGGATTCAAAAGACACATTATGCACTAGACAGGTCTCAAACAAAGGTCGCACGAATGATAATCTTGCATGATACCCCTACACTAGCACATTCTTAAAGAACTACATTCACATAAAAGAAGTCTTACAATCAATTGTTAATCTCTAGTGAAAATTGTGCAATGTGACTGTGTTTTTCAAGTGAAGTTGTACTATCTCCACTGCCTTATAGGTTTCCCACAATAAGAAATACATATATTTAATCTTTGGATGTATTTTTTTTCAAGGAAAGATTTGATAATGACATTGTGGAGCAGATGTAAAAAATTAAGAAATATAATTGACTTCACAATTAAAGCTTTAACTCTTTAGTGTTTGTATCACTGGTACATTTTTTTTACCTGTGGAGAGAAAATGTTACTATTATGCTTTTTAAGAATTTTGTGAATTGAGACATCTTCAAGGACTATCTCTGAGAAAAGCAATAAAGCTATGTTTTTTATACAGATTAATTATATATTAATTTAACAGATTTTATAGAATTGAAAAGACACACTTTTATGCGCTAGCTGGGACTCGAACCCAGGTCGCAAGAATGGGAATCTTGCATGATACCCCTACACTACTAGCGCTTTTTAGCTACCTATAATTCACACAACAAATGACTAACAATCAATTGATGATCTTTAGTCAAAAATGTTCAATTTGGCTATGATTTTCAAGTGAAATTGTACTATTTGCACTGTTGTATAGATTTCCCAAGATAAGAAATACATATCTTTGCTCCATGGATGTATTTTTAGTTCAAGGAAGATTGTGCTAAAGAGTTTTTGGAACAAATGTAGTTAATTCGGAAATGTAATTGCCTTTACAATAGCAGCTTTGGGTCTTTAGTGTTTGTGTCCGTAGCACTTTTTTTTTACCTGTGGAGAGGAAATGTTACTATTATGCTTTTTAAGAATTTGGTGAATAGAGACATCTTGGAGGCTCATCTTTGAGAAATGCAATATTGTAATGTTTTTAGTGAGATTCAATATATATTAATTTGAAAAATGTCATAGGATTCAAAAAACACATTTTCATGCGCTAGCCGGGACTCGAACCCAGGTCGCAAGAATGGGAATCTTGCATGATACCCCTACACTACTAGCGCTTTTTAGCTACCTATAATTCACACAACAAATGACTAACAATCAATTGATGATCTTTAGTCAAAAATGTTCAATTTGGCTATGATTTTTAAGTGAAATTGTACTATTTGCACTGTAGAATAGATTTCCCAAGATAAGAAGTACATACATTTTCTCCATGGATGTATTTTTAGTTCAAGGAAGATGGTGCTAAAGAGTTTGTGGAGCAAATATAAATAATTCGGAAATGTAATTGCGTTTACAATAGCAGCTTTGGGACTTTAGTGTTTGTGTCAGTAGCACAATTTTTTTACCTGTGGAGAGGAAGTGTTACTTCTATGCTTTTTAAGAATTTGGTGAATAGAGACATCTTGGAGGCTCATCTTTGAAAAATGAAATATTGTAATGTTTTTAGTGAGATTCAATATATATTAATTTGAAAAATGTCATAGGATTCAAAAAACATATTTTCATGCGCTAGCCAGGACTCGAACCCGGGTCGCAAGAATGGGAATCTTGCATGATACCCCTACACTACTAGCGCTCTTTAGAAACCTTTAATTCGCACAAAAAATAACTAACAATCAATTGATAATCTTTAGTCAAAAATGTTCAATTTGGCTATGATTTTCAAGTGAAATTGTACTATTTGCACTGTAGAATAGATTTCCCAAGATAAGAAGTACATACATTTTCTCCATGACTGTATTTTTAGTTCAAGGAAGATTGTGCTAAAGAGTTTGTGGAGCAAATATAAATAATTCGGAAATGTTATTGCGTTTACAATAGCAGCTTTGGGACTTTAGTGTTTGTGTCAGTAGCACAATTTTTTTACCTGTGGAGAGGAAGTGTTACTTCTATGCTTTTTAAGAATTTGGTGAATAGAGACATCTTGGATGCTCATCTCTTAGAAATGCAATATTGCAGTGTTTTTAGTGAGATTCAATATATATTAATTTGAAACATTTCATAGGATTCAAAAGACACATTATGCACTAGCCAGGTCTCAAACCAAGGTCGCACGAATGATAATCTTGCATGATACCCCTACACTAGCACATTCTTAAAGAACTACATTCACATAAAACAAGTCTTACAATCAATTGTTAATCTCTAGTGAAAATTGTGCAATGTGGCTGTGTTTTTCGAGTGAAGTTGTACTATCTCCACTGCCTTATAAGTTTCCCACAATAAGAAATACATATATTTAATCTTTGGATGTATTTTTTTTCAAGGAAAGATTTGATAATGACATTGTGGAGCAGATGTAAAAAATTAAGAAATATAATTGACTTCACAATTAAAGCTTTAACTCTTTAGTGTTTGTATCACTGGTACATTTTTTTTACCTGTAGAGAGAAAATGTTACCTCTATGCTTTTTAAGAATTTTGTGAATTGAGACATCTTCAAGGACTATCTCTGAGAAAAGCAATAAAGCTATGTTTTTTATACAGATTAATTATATATTAATTTAACAGATTTTATAGAATTCAAAAGACACACTTTTATGCGCTAGCTGGGACTCGAACCCAGGTCGCAAGAATGGGAATCTTGCATGATACCCCTACACTACTAGCGCTTTTTAGCTACCTATAATTCACACAACAAATGACTAACAATCAATTGATGATCTTTAGTCAAAAATGTTCAATTTGGCTATGATTTTCAAGTGAAATTGTACTATTTGCACTGTTGTATAGATTTCCCAAGATAAGAAATACATATCTTTGCTCTATGGATGTATTTTTAGTTCAAGGAAGATTGTGCTAAAGAGTTTTTGGAACAAATGTAGTTAATTCGGAAATGTAATTGCCTTTACAATAGCAGCTTTGGGTCTTTAGTGTTTGTGTCCGTAGCACTTTTTTTTTACCTGTGGAGAGGAAATGTTACTATTATGCTTTTTAAGAATTTGGTGAATAGAGACATCTTGGAGGCTCATCTTTGAGAAATGCAATATTGTAATGTTTTTAGTGAGATTCAATATATATTAATTTGAAAAATGTCATAGGATTCAAAAAACATATTTTCATGCGCTAGCCGGGACTCGAACCCGGGTCGCAAGAATGGGAATCTTGCATGATACCCCTACACTACTAGCGCTTTTTAGCTACCTATAATTCACACAACAAATGACTAACAATCAATTGATGATCTTTAGTCAAAAATGTTCAATTTGGCTATGATTTTCAAGTGAAATTGTACTATTTGCACTGTTGTATAGATTTCCCAAGATAAGAAATACATATCTTTGCTCCATGGATGTATTTTTAGTTCAAGGAAGATTGCGCTAAAGAGTTTGTGGAACAAATATAAATAATTCGGAAATGTAATTGCCTTTACAATAGCAGCTTTGGGTCTTTAGTGTTTGTGTCAGTAGCACATTTTTTTTACCTGTGGAGAGGAAATGTTACTATTATGCTTTTTAAGAATTTGGTGAATAGAGACATCTTGGAGGCTCATCTTTGAGAAATGCAATATTGTAATGTTTTTAGTGAGATTCAATATATATTAATTTGAAAAATGTCCTAGGATTCAAAATACACATTTTCATGCGCTAGCCGGGACTCGAACCCAAATCGCAAGAATGGAAATCTTGCATGATACCCCTACACTACTAGCGCTCTTTAGAAACCTTTAATTCACACAACAAATGACTAACAATCAATTGATAATCTTTAGTCAAAAATGTTCAATTTGGCTATGATTTTCAAGTGAAATTGTTCTATTTGCTCTGTTGCATAGATTTCCCAAGATAAGAAGTACATACATTTGCTCCATGGATGTATTTTTAGTTCAAGGAAGATTGTGCTAAAGAGTTTGTGGAGCAAATATAAATAATTCGGAAATGTAATTGCCTTTACAATAGCAGCTTTGGGACTTTAGTGTTTGTGTCAGTAGCACAATTTTTTTACCTGTGGAGAGGAAGTGTTACTTCTATGCTTTTTAAGAATTTGGTGAATAGAGACATCTTGGATGCTAATCTCTGAGAAATGCAATATTGCAGTGTTTTTAGTGAGATTCAATATATATTAATTTGAAACATTTCATAGGATTCAAAAGACACATTATGCACTAGCCAGGTCTCAAACCAAGATCGCACGAATGATAATCTTGCATGATACCCCTACACTAGCACATTCTTAAAGAACTACATTCACATAAAAGAAGTCTTACAATCAATTGTTAATCTCTAGTGAAAATTGTGCAATGTGACTGTGTTTTTCAAGTGAAGTTGTACTATCTCCACTGCCTTATAAGTTTCCCACAATAAGAAATACATATATTTAATCTTTGGATGCATTTTTTTTCAAGGAAAGATTTGATAATGACATTGTGGAGCAGATGTAAAAAATTAAGAAATATAATTGACTTCACAATTAAAGCTTTAACTCTTTAGTGTTTGTATCACTGGTACATTTTTTTTACCTGTGGAGAGAAAATGTTACCTCTATGCTTTTTAAGAATTTTGTGAATTGAGACATCTTCAAGGACTATCTCTGAGAAAAGCAATAAAGCTATGTTTTTTATACAGATTAATTATATATTAATTTAACAGATTTTATAGAATTCAAAAGACACACTTTAATGCGCTAGCTGGGACTCGAACCCAGGTTGCAAGAATGGGAATCTTGCATGATACCCCTACACTACTAGCGCTTTTTAGCTACCTATAATTCACACAACAAATGACTAACAATCAATTGATGATCTTTAGTCAAAAATTTTCAATTTGGCTATGATTTTCAAGTGAAATTGTACTATTTGCACTGTTGTATAGATTTCCCAAGATAAGAAATACATATCTTTGCTCCATGGATGTATTTTTAGTTCAAGGAAGATTGTGCTAAAGAGTTTTTGGAACAAATGTAGTTAATTCGGAAATGTAATTGCCTTTACAATAGCAGCTTTGGGTCTTTAGTGTTTGTGTCCATAGCACTTTTTTTTTACCTGTGGAGAGGAAATGTTACTATTATGCTTTTTAAGAATTTGGTGAATAGAGACATCTTGGAGGCTCATCTTTGAGAAATGCAATATTGTAATGTTTTTAGTGAGATTCAATATATATTAATTTGAAAAATGTCATAGGATTCAAAAAACACATTTTCATGCGCTAGCCGGGACTCGAACCCAGGTCGCAAGAATGGGAATCTTGCATGATACCCCTACACTACTAGCGCTTTTTAGCTACCTGTAATTCACACAACAAATGACTAACAATCAATTGATGATCTTTAGTCAAAAATGTTCAATTTGGCTATGATTTTCAAGTGAAATTGTACTATTTGCACTGTAGAATAGATTTCCCAAGATAAGAGGTACATACATTTTCTCCATGGATGAATTTTTAGTTCAAGGAAGATGGTGCTAAAGAGTTTGTGGAGCAAATATAAATAATTCGGAAATGTAATTGCGTTTACAATAGCAGCTTTGAGACTTTAGTGTTTGTGTCAGTAGCACAATTTTTTTACCTGTGGAGAGGAAGTGTTACTTCTATGCTTTTTAAGAATTTGGTGAATAGAGACATCTTGGAGGCTCATCTTTGAAAAATGAAATATTGTAATGTTTTTAGTGAGATTCAATATATATTAATTTGAAAAATGTCATAGGATTCAAAAAACATATTTTCATGCGCTAGGCGGGACTCGAACCCAGGTCGCAAGAATGGGAATCTTGCATGATACCCCTACACTACTAGTGCTCTTTAGAAACCTTTAATTCGCACAAAAAATAACTAACAATCAATTGATAATCTTTAGTCAAAAATGTTCAATTTGGCTATGATTTTCAAGTGAAATTGTACTATTTGCACTGTAGAATAGATTTCCCAAGATAAGAAGTACATACATTTTCTCCATGAATGTATTTTTAGTTCAAGGAAGATTGTGCTAAAGAGTTAGTGGAGCAAATATAAATAATTCGGAAATGTTATTGCGTTTACAATAGCAGCTTTGGGACTTTAGTGTTTGTGTCAGTAGCACAATTTTTTTACCTGTGGAGAGGAAGTGTTACTTCTATGCTTTTTAAGAATTTGGTGAATAGAGACATCTTGGATGCTCATCTCTTAGAAATGCAATATTGCAGTGTTTTTAGTGAGATTCAATATATATTAATTTGAAACATTTCATAGGATTCAAAAGACACATTATGCACTAGCCAGGTCTCAACCAAGGTCGCACGAATGATAATCTTGCATGATACCCCTACACTAGCACATTCTTAAAGAACTACATTCACATAAAACAAGTCTTACAATCAATTGTTAATCTCTAGTGAAAATTGTGCAATGTGGCTGTGTTTTTCAAGTGAAGTTGTACTATCTCCACTGCCTTATAAGTTTCCCACAATAAGAAATACATATATTTACTCTTTGGATGTATTTTTTTTCAAAGAAAGATTTGATAATGACATTGTGGAGCAGATGTAAAAAATTAAGAAATATAATTGACTTCACAATTAAAGCTTTAACTCTTTAGTGTTTGTATCACTGGTACATTTTTTTTACATGTAGAGAGAAAATGTTACCTCTATGCTTTTTAAGAATTTTGTGAATTGAGACATCTTCAAGGACTATCTCTGAGAAAAGCAATAAAGCTATGTTTTTTATACAGATTAATTATATATTAATTTAACAGATTTTATAGAATTCAAAAGACACACTTTTATGCGCTAGCTGGGACTCGAACCCAGGTCGCAAGAATGGGAATCTTGCATGATACCCCTACACTACTAGCGCTTTTTAGCTACCTATAATTCACACAACAAATGACTAACAATCAATTGATGATCTTTAGTCAAAAATGTTCAAATTGGCTATGATTTTCAAGTGAAATTGTACTATTTGCACTGTTGTATAGATTTCCCAAGATAAGAAATACATATCTTTGCTCTATGGATGTATTTTTAGTTCAAGGAAGATTGTGCTAAAGAGTTTTTGGAACAAATGTAGTTAATTCGGAAATGTAATTGCCTTTACAATAGCAGCTTTGGGTCTTTAGTGTTTGTGTCCGTAGCACTTTTTTTTTACCTGTGGAGAGGAAATGTTACTATTATGCTTTTTAAGAATTTGGTGAATAGAGACATCTTGGAGGCTCATCTTTGAGAAATGCCATATTGTAATGTTTTTAGTGAGATTCAATATATATTAATTTGAAAAATGTCATAGGATTCAAAAAACACATTTTCATGCGCTAGCCGGGACTCGAACCCGGGTCGCAAGAATGGGAATCTTGCATGATACCCAAACACTACTAGCGCTTTTTAGCTACCTATAATTCACACAACAAATGACTAACAATCAATTGATGATCTTTAGTCAAAAATGTTCAATTTGGCTATGATTTTCAAGTGAAATTGTACTATTTGCACTGTTGTATAGATTTCCCAAGATAAGAAATACATATCTTTGCTCTATGGATGTATTTTTAGTTCAAGGAAGATTGTGCTAAAGAGTTTTTGGAACAAATGTAGTTAATTCGGAAATGTAATTGCCTTTACAATAGCAGCTTTGGGTCTTTAGTGTTTGTGTCCGTAGCACTTTTTTTTTACCTGTGTAGAGGAAATGTTACTATTATGCTTTTTAAGAATTTGGTGAATAGAGACATCTTGGAGGCTCATCTTTGAGAAATGCAATATTGTAATGTTTTTAGTGAGATTCAATATATATTAATTTGAAAAATGTCATAGGATTCAAAAAACACATTTTCATGCGCTAGCCGGGACTCGAACCCGGGTCGCAAGAATGGGAATCTTGCATGATACCCCTACACTACTAGCGCTTTTTAGCTACCTATAATTCACACAACAAATGACTAACAATCAATTGATGATCTTTAGTCAAAAATGTTCAATTTGGCTATGATTTTCAAGTGAAATTGTACTATTTGCACTGTTGTATAGATTTCCCAAGATAAGAAATACATATCTTTGCTCCATGGATGTATTTTTAGTTCAAGGAAGATTGTGCTAAAGAGTTTGTGGAACAAATATAAATAATTCGGAAACGTAATTGCCTTTACAATAGCAGCTTTGGGACTTTAGTGTTTGTGTCAGTAGCACAATTTTTTTACCTGTGGAGAGGAAGTGTTACTTCTATGCTTTTTAAGAATTTGGTGAATAGAGACATCTTGGATGCTAATCTCTGAGAAATGCAATATTGCAGTGTTTTTAGTGAGATTCAATATATATTAATTTGAAACATTTCATAGGATTCAAAAGACACATTATGCACTAGCCAGGTCTCAAACCAAGGTCGCACGAATGATAATCTTGCATGATACCCCTACACTAGCACATTCTTAAAGAACTACATTCACATAAAAGAAGTCTTACAATCAATTGTTAATCTCTAGTGAAAATTGTGCAATGTGACTGTGTTTTTCAAGTGAAGTTGTACTATCTCCACTGCCTTATAAGTTTCCCACAATAAGAAATACATATATTTAATCTTTGGATGCATTTTTTTTCAAGGAAAGATTTGATAATGACATTGTGGAGCAGATGTAAAAAATTAAGAAATATAATTGACTTCACAATTAAAGCTTTAACTCTTTAGTGTTTGTATCACTGGTACATTTTTTTTACCTGTGGAGAGAAAATGTTACCTCTATGCTTTTTAAGAATTTTGTGAATTGAGACATCTTCAAGGACTATCTCTGAGAAAAGCAATAAAGCTATGTTTTTTATACAGATTAATTATATATTAATTTAACAGATTTTATAGAATTCAAAAGACACACTTTTATGCGCTAGCTGGGACTCGAACCCAGGTTGCAAGAATGGGAATCTTGCATGATACCCCTACACTACTAGCGCTTTTTAGCTACCTATAATTCACACAACAAATGACTAACAATCAATTGATGATCTTTAGTCAAAAATGTTCAATTTGGCTATGATTTTCAAGTGAAATTGTACTATTTGCACTGTTGTATAGATTTCCCAAGATAAGAAATACATATCTTTGCTCCATGGATGTATTTTTAGTTCAAGGAAGATTGTGCTAAAGAGTTTTTGGAACAAATGTAGTTAATTCGGAAATGTAATTGCCTTTACAATAGCAGCTTTGGGTCTTTAGTGTTTGTGTCCGTAGCACTTTTTTTTTACCTGTGGAGAGGAAATGTTACTATTATGCTTTTTAAGAATTTGGTGAATAGAGACATCTTGGAGGCTCATCTTTGAGAAATGCAATATTGTAATGTTTTTAGTGAGATTCAATATATATTAATTTGAAAAATGTCATAGGATTCAAAAAGCACATTTTCATGCGCTAGCCGGGACTCGAACCCAGGTCGCAAGAATGGGAATCTTGCATGATACCCCTACACTACTAGCGCTTTTTAGCTACCTATAATTCACACAACAAATGACTAACAATGAATTGATGATCTTTAGTCAAAAATGTTCAATTTGGCTATGATTTTCAAGTGAAATTGTACTATTTGCACTGTAGAATAGATTTCCCAAGATAAGAAGTACATACATTTTCTCCATGGATGTATTTTTAGTTCAAGGAAGATGGTGCTAAAGAGTTTGTGGAGCAAATATAAATAATTCGGAAATGTAATTGCGTTTACAATAGCAGCTTTGAGACTTTAGTGTTTGTGTCAGTAGCACAATTTTTTTACCTGTGGAGAGGAAGTGTTACTTCTATGCTTTTTAAGAATTTGGTGAATAGAGACATCTTGGAGGCTCATCTTTGAAAAATGAAATATTGTAATGTTTTTAGTGAGATTCAATATATATTAATTTGAAAAATGTCATAGGATTCAAAAAACATATTTTCATGCGCTAGCCGGGACTCGAACCCGGGTCGCAAGAATGGGAATCTTGCATGATACCCCTACACTACTAGCGCTCTTTAGAAACCTTTAATTCGCACAAAAAATAACTAACAATCAATTGATGATCTTTAGTCAAAAATGTTCAATTTGGCTATGATTTTCAAGTGAAATTGTACTATTTGCACTGTTGTATAGATTTCCCAAGATAAGAAATACATATCTTTGCTCTATGGATGTATTTTTAGTTCAAGGAAGATTGTGCTAAAGAGTTTTTGGAACAAATGTAGTTAATTCGGAAATGTAATTGCCTTTACAATAGCAGCTTTGGGTCTTTAGTGTTTGTGTCCGTAGCACTTTTTTTTTACCTGTGGAGAGGAAATGTTACTATTATGCTTTTTAAGAATTTGGTGAATAGAGACATCTTGGAGGCTCATCTTTGAGAAATGCAATATTGTAATGTTTTTAGTGAGATTCAATATATATTAATTTGAAAAATGTCATAGGATTCAAAAAACACATTTTCATACGCTAGCCGGGAGTCGAACCCGGGTCGCAAGAATGGTAATCTTGCATGATACCCCTAAACTACTAGCGCTCTTTAGAAACCTTTAATTCGCACAACAAATAACTAACAATCAATTGATAATCTTTAGTCAGAAATGTTCAATTTGGCTATGATTTTCAAGTGAAATTGTACTATTTGCACTGTAGTATAGATTTCCCAAGATAAGAAGTACATACATTTTCTCCATGGATGTATTTTTAGTTCAAGGAAGATTGTGCTAAAGAGTTTGTGGAGCAAATATAAATAATTCGGAAATGTTATTGCCTTTACAATAGCAGCTTTGGGACTTTAGTGTTTGTGCCAGTAGCACAATTTTTTTACCTGTGGAGAGGAAGTGTTACTTCTATGCTTTTTAAGAATTTGGTGAATAAAGACATCTTGGATGCTAATCTCTGAGAAATGCAATATTGCAGTGTTTTTAGTGAGATTCAATATATATTAATTTGAAACATTTCATAGGATTCAAAAGAGACATTAGGCACTAGCCAGGTCTCAAACCAAGGTCGCACGAATGATAATCTTGCATGATACCCCTACACTAGCACATTCTTAAAGAACTACATTCACATAAAAGAAGTCTTACAATCAATTGTTAATCTCTAGTGAAAATTGTGCAATGTGACTGTGTTTTTCAAGTGAAGTTGTACTATCTCCACTGCCTTATAAGTTTCCCACAATAAGAAATACATATATTTACTCTTTGGATGTATTTTTTTTCAAGGAAAGATTTGATAATGACATTGTGGAGCAGATGTAAAAAATTAAGAAATATAATTGACTTCACAATTAAAGCTTTAACTCTTTAGTGTTTGTATCACTGGTACATTTTTTTTACCTGTGGAGAGAAAATGTTACCTCTATGCTTTTTAAGAATTTTGTGAATTGAGACATCTTCAAGGACTATCTCTGAGAAAAGCAATAAAGGTATGTTTTTTATACAGATTAATTATATATTAATTTAACAGATTTTATAGAATTCAAAAGACACACTTTTATGTGCTAGCTGGGACTCGAACCCAGATCGCAAGAATGGGAATCTTGCATGATACCCCTACACTACTAGCGCTTTTTAGCTACCTATAATTCACACAACAAATGACTAACAATCAATTGATGATCTTTAGTCAAAAATGTTCAATTTGGCTATGATTTTCAAGTGAAATTGTACTATTTGCACTGTTGTATAGATTTCCCAAGATAAGAAATACATACCTTTGCTCCATGGATGTATTTTTAGTTCAAGGAAGATTGTGCTAAAGAGTTTGTGGAACAAATGTAGTTAATTCGGAAATGTAATTGCCTTTACAATAGCAGCTTTGGGTCTTTAGTGTTTGTGTCCGTAGCACTTTTTTTTTACCTGTGCAGAGGAAATGTTACTATTATGCTTTTTAAGAATTTGGTGAATAGAGACATCTTGGAGGATCATCTTTGAGAAATGCAATATTGTAATGTTTTTAGTGAGATTCAATATATATTAATTTGAAAAATGTCAAAGGATTCAAAAAACACATTTTCATGCGCTAGCCGGGACTCGAACCCGGGTCACAAGAATGGGAATCTTGCATGATACCCCTACACTACTAGCGCTCTTTAGAAACTTTTAATTCACATAACAAATGACTAACAATCAATTGATAATCTTTAGTCAAAAATGTGCAATTTGGCTATGATTTTCTAGTGAAATTGTACTATTTGCACTGTAGTATAGATTTCCCAAGATAAGAAGTACATACATTTTCTCCATGGCTGTATTTTTAGTTCAAGGAAGATTGTGCTAAAGAGTTTGTGGAGCAAATATAAATGATTCGGAAATGTTATTGCCTTTACAATAGCAGCTTTGGGACTTTAGTGTTTGTGCCAGTAGCACAATTTTTTTGCCTGTGGAGAGGAAGTGTTACTTCTATGCTTTTTAAGAATTTGGTGAATAGAGACATCTTGGATGCTAATCTCTGAGAAATGCAATATTGCAGTGTTTTTAGTGAGATTCAATATATATTAATTTGAAACATTTCATAGGATTCAAAAGACACATTATGCACTAGCCGGGTCTCAAACCAAGGTCGCACGAATGATAATCTTGCATGATACCCCTACACTAGCACATTCTTAAAGAACTACATTCACATAAAAGAAGTCTTACAATCAATTGTTAATCTCCAGTGAAAATTGTGCAATGTGACTGTGTTTTTCAAGTGAAGTTGTACTATCTCCACTGCCTTATAAGTTTCCCACAATAAGAAATACATATATTTACTCTTTGGATGTATTTTTTTTCAAGGAAAGATTTGATAATGACATTGTGGAGCAGATGTAAAAAATTAAGAAATATAATTGACTTCACAATTAAAGCTTTAACTCTTTAGTGTTTGTATCACTGGTACATTTTTTTTACCTGTGGAGAGAAAATGTTACCTCTATGCTTTTTAAGAATTTTGTGAATTGAGACATCTTCAAGGACTATCTCTGAGAAAAGCAATAAAGCTATGTTTTTTATACAGATTAATTATATATTAATTTAACAGATTTTATAGAATTCAAAAGACACACTTTTATGCGCTAGCTGGGACTCGAACCCAGGTTGCAAGAATGGGAATCTTGCATGATACCCCTACACTACTAGCGCTTTTTAGCTACCTATAATTCACACAACAAATGACTAACAATCAATTGATGATCTTTAGTCAAAAATGTTCAATTTGGCTATGATTTTCAAGTGAAATTGTACTATTTGCACTGTTGTATAGATTTCCCAAGATAAGAAATACATATCTTTGCTCCATGGATGTATTTTTAGTTCAAGGAAGATTGTGCTAAAGAGTTTTTGGAACAAATGTAGTTAATTCGGAAATGTAATTGCCTTTACAATAGCAGCTTTGGGTCTTTAGTGTTTGTGTCCGTAGCACTTTTTTTTTACCTGTGGAGAGGAAATGTTACTATTATGCTTTTTAAGAATTTGGTGAATAGAGACATCTTGGAGGCTCATCTTTGAGAAATGCAATATTGTAATGTTTTTAGTGAGATTCAATATATATTAATTTGAAAAATGTCATAGGATTCAAAAAGCACATTTTCATGCGCTAGCCAGGACTCGAACCCAGGTCGCAAGAATGGGAATCTTGCATGATACCCCTACACTACTAGCGCTTTTTAGCTACCTATAATTCACACAACAAATGACTAACAATGAATTGATGATCTTTAGTCAAAAATGTTCAATTTGGCTATGATTTTCAAGTGAAATTGTACTATTTGCACTGTAGAATAGATTTCCCAAGATAAGAAGTACATACATTTTCTCCATGGATGTATTTTTAGTTCAAGGAAGATGGTGCTAAAGAGTTTGTGGAGCAAATATAAATAATTCGGAAATGTAATTGCGTTTACAATAGCAGCTTTGAGACTTTAGTGTTTGTGTCAGTAGCACAATTTTTTTACCTGTGGAGAGGAAGTGTTACTTCTATGCTTTTTAAGAATTTGGTGAATAGAGACATCTTGGAGGCTCATCTTTGAAAAATGAAATATTGTAATGTTTTTAGTGAGATTCAATATATATTAATTTGAAAAATGTCATAGGATTCAAAAAACATATTTTCATGCGCTAGCCGGGACTCGAACCCGGGTCGCAAGAATGGGAATCTTGCATGATACCCCTACACTACTAGCGCTCTTTAGAAACCTTTAATTCGCACAAAAAATAACTAACAATCAATTGATGATCTTTAGTCAAAAATGTTCAATTTGGCTATGATTTTCAAGTGAAATTGTACTATTTGCACTGTTGTATAGATTTCCCAAGATAAGAAATACATATCTTTGCTCTATGGATGTATTTTTAGTTCAAGGAAGATTGTGCTAAAGAGTTTTTGGAACAAATGTAGTTAATTCGGAAATGTAATTGCCTTTACAATAGCAGCTTTGGGTCTTTAGTGTTTGTGTCCGTAGCACTTTTTTTTTACCTGTGGAGAGGAAATGTTACTATTATGCTTTTTAAGAATTTGGTGAATAGAGACATCTTGGAGGCTCATCTTTGAGAAATGCAATATTGTAATGTTTTTAGTGAGATTCAATATATATTAATTTGAAAAATGTCATAGGATTCAAAAAACACATTTTCATACGCTAGCCGGGAGTCGAACCCGGGTCGCAAGAATGGTAATCTTGCATGATACCCCTAAACTACTAGCGCTCTTTAGAAACCTTTAATTCGCACAACAAATAACTAACAATCAATTGATAATCTTTAGTCAGAAATGTTCAATTTGGCTATGATTTTCAAGTGAAATTGTACTATTTGCACTGTAGTATAGATTTCCCAAGATAAGAAGTACATACATTTTCTCCATGGATGTATTTTTAGTTCAAGGAAGATTGTGCTAAAGAGTTTGTGGAGCAAATATAAATAATTCGGAAATGTTATTGCCTTTACAATAGCAGCTTTGGGACTTTAGTGTTTGTGCCAGTAGCACAATTTTTTTACCTGTGGAGAGGAAGTGTTACTTCTATGCTTTTTAAGAATTTGGTGAATAAAGACATCTTGGATGCTAATCTCTGAGAAATGCAATATTGCAGTGTTTTTAGTGAGATTCAATATATATTAATTTGAAACATTTCATAGGATTCAAAAGAGACATTAGGCACTAGCCAGGTCTCAAACCAAGGTCGCACGAATGATAATCTTGCATGATACCCCTACACTAGCACATTCTTAAAGAACTACATTCACATAAAAGAAGTCTTACAATCAATTGTTAATCTCTAGTGAAAATTGTGCAATGTGACTGTGTTTTTCAAGTGAAGTTGTACTATCTCCACTGCCTTATAAGTTTCCCACAATAAGAAATACATATATTTACTCTTTGGATGTATTTTTTTTCAAGGAAAGATTTGATAATGACATTGTGGAGCAGATGTAAAAAATTAAGAAATATAATTGACTTCACAATTAAAGCTTTAACTCTTTAGTGTTTGTATCACTGGTACATTTTTTTTACCTGTGGAGAGAAAATGTTACCTCTATGCTTTTTAAGAATTTTGTGAATTGAGACATCTTCAAGGACTATCTCTGAGAAAAGCAATAAAGGTATGTTTTTTATACAGATTAATTATATATTAATTTAACAGATTTTATAGAATTCAAAAGACACACTTTTATGTGCTAGCTGGGACTCGAACCCAGATCGCAAGAATGGGAATCTTGCATGATACCCCTACACTACTAGCGCTTTTTAGCTACCTATAATTCACACAACAAATGACTAACAATCAATTGATGATCTTTAGTCAAAAATGTTCAATTTGGCTATGATTTTCAAGTGAAATTGTACTATTTGCACTGTTGTATAGATTTCCCAAGATAAGAAATACATACCTTTGCTCCATGGATGTATTTTTAGTTCAAGGAAGATTGTGCTAAAGAGTTTGTGGAACAAATGTAGTTAATTCGGAAATGTAATTGCCTTTACAATAGCAGCTTTGGGTCTTTAGTGTTTGTGTCCGTAGCACTTTTTTTTTACCTGTGCAGAGGAAATGTTACTATTATGCTTTTTAAGAATTTGGTGAATAGAGACATCTTGGAGGATCATCTTTGAGAAATGCAATATTGTAATGTTTTTAGTGAGATTCAATATATATTAATTTGAAAAATGTCAAAGGATTCAAAAAACACATTTTCATGCGCTAGCCGGGACTCGAACCCGGGTCACAAGAATGGGAATCTTGCATGATACCCCTACACTACTAGCGCTCTTTAGAAACTTTTAATTCACATAACAAATGACTAACAATCAATTGATAATCTTTAGTCAAAAATGTGCAATTTGGCTATGATTTTCTAGTGAAATTGTACTATTTGCACTGTAGTATAGATTTCCCAAGATAAGAAGTACATACATTTTCTCCATGGCTGTATTTTTAGTTCAAGGAAGATTGTGCTAAAGAGTTTGTGGAGCAAATATAAATGATTCGGAAATGTTATTGCCTTTACAATAGCAGCTTTGGGACTTTAGTGTTTGTGCCAGTAGCACAATTTTTTTGCCTGTGGAGAGGAAGTGTTACTTCTATGCTTTTTAAGAATTTGGTGAATAGAGACATCTTGGATGCTAATCTCTGAGAAATGCAATATTGCAGTGTTTTTAGTGAGATTCAATATATATTAATTTGAAACATTTCATAGGATTCAAAAGACACATTATGCACTAGCCGGGTCTCAAACCAAGGTCGCACGAATGATAATCTTGCATGATACCCCTACACTAGCACATTCTTAAAGAACTACATTCACATAAAAGAAGTCTTACAATCAATTGTTAATCTCCAGTGAAAATTGTGCAATGTGACTGTGTTTTTCAAGTGAAGTTGTACTATCTCCACTGCCTTATAAGTTTCCCACAATAAGAAATACATATATTTACTCTTTGGATGTATTTTTTTTCAAGGAAAGATTTGATAATGACATTGTGGAGCAGATGTAAAAAATTAAGAAATATAATTGACTTCACAATTAAAGCTTTAACTCTTTAGTGTTTGTATCACTGGTACATTTTTTTTACCTGTGGAGAGAAAATGTTACCTCTATGCTTTTTAAGAATTTTGTGAATTGAGACATCTTCAAGGACTATCTCAGAGAAAAGCAATAAAGCTATGTTTTTTATACAGATTAATTATATATTAATTTAATACATTTTATAGAATTCAAAAGATACTTTTATGCGCTAGCAGGAACTCGCACCCGGGTCGCTAGAATAGGAATCTTGCATGATACCCCTACACTACTAGCACTTTTTAGCTACCTTTAATTTACACAACAAATGGCTAACAATCAATTGATGATCTTTAGTCAAAAATGTTCAATTTGGCTATGATTTTCAAGTGAAATTGTACTATTTGCACTGTTGTATAGAATTCCCAAGATAAGAAATGCATATCTTTGCTCCATGGATGTATTTTTAGTTCAAGGAAGATTATGCTAAAGAGTTTGTGGAGCAAATGTAAATAATTCGGAAATGTAATTGCCTTTACAATAGCAGCTTTGGGACTTTAGTGTTTGCGTCAGTAGCACATTTTTTTTACCTGTGGAGAGGAAATGCTACTATTATGCTTTTTAAGAATTTGGTGAATAGAGACACCTTGGATGCTAATCTCTAAGAAATGCAATATTGCAGTGTTTTTAGTGAGATTCAATATATATTAATTCGAAACATTTCATAGGATTCAAAAGACACACTTTTATGTGCTAGCCGGGACTCAAACCCGCGTTATATGAATGGGATTCTTGCATGATACCCCAACGCTACTAGCGCTTTTTAGAAAAACCTGTAATTCACACAAAAAATTACTGACAATCAATTGATGATCTTTAGTAAAAATGTGCAATTTGGCTATGATTTTCAAAGGAAATTGTACTATGTGCACTGTTGTATAGATTTCCCAAGATAAGGAATACATCTATTTACTCTTTGGATGTATTTTTTGTTCAAGGAAAGATTTGATAATGACTTTGTGGAGCAGATGTAAAAAATTATGAAATTTAATTGACTTCATAATGAACGCTTTAAGTCTTTAGTGTTTGTATCACTAGTTCATTTTTTTTACCTGTGGAGAGAAAATGTTACTTCTATGCTTTTTAAGAATTTGGTGCATTGAGACATCTTAAAGTACCTCTGAGAAATGCAATAAAGCTATGTTTTATAGGCATATTCATTATAAATTCATATAATACATTTTAAAGAATTCAAAATACACACTTTTATGCGCTAGATGTGACTCGAACCCGGGTTGCAAGAATGGGAATCTTGCATGATACCCCTACACTACTAGCGCTTTTTAGCAACCTTTAATTCACACAAAAAAAAGACTAACAATCAATTGATGATGTTTACTCAAAATTGTGCAATTTGCTTGTCATATAGATTTCTCATGATAAGTAATAGAATTCTCTGCTCCGTGGATGTAATTTATTTTTTCAAGTTGGATTGTGCTAAAAAGTTTGTGGAGCAAATGTAATTAATTTGGAAATGTAATTGCCTTTATAATAGCAGCTTTGAGTCTTTAGTGTTTGTGTCAGTAATACCTTTTTTTTACCTGTTGAGAGGAAGTGTTACTTCTATGCTTTTCAAAAAAGTGGTGCATAGAGACATCTTGGTGGCTCACCTAGGATAAATTAAATATAATATATATTTTTTTAAGGCAGCCTGGACTCTAACCTGGGGAGCAAGAATGGAAATCTCGCATGAAACTACACTAGTACACTACTACAGTTTGCTGATGGATACTTTGTACAAAAAATAAAATTGAGTGACAGTCTTGTTTTTATCGTTGCGTAAAACTTCTGCAATGTGGTTGCCCTTTTTAAATAGAGATGGTACTAATTACATTATCACTATCTGGGCTTCCCCCATCTCTCTCCCGGCACTGAATGGATGCCGTGTGCATGCACGCAGCATCCATTCAGCTACACCGGGCTCCAGCATCGCTGCACAGCTCTATTCTCATTTGTGAAAAATGTTTTTTCCTGATTTATAGCCGCAAGTAAGCGGCTGTGCAATACAGTCCAGAAAATATTTAAATGCTGCAGGAGGTGTCTGGAGGAAGCAGCCACCTCCTGACAGCAATAGCGATCAGAGTGCAGTATTTGTAGATCACCATCGCAACTATTGGTTGCAATGGTGACAGCACTGGCCAGTCTGAGTAAGCTTCATTATATTCATGCTGGAAACTTGCGAGGATGCATAGGAAATTCAGCATATTCAGGCTGGCAACTTGGATGCATAGGAAATATGCATCAACAGACACAGGTCCTGGCCTTCGCTCCCCCGAAAAACGGGGACGACATGCCCTCATTTCCGGGAATGCAGCCCTGCTACGCTCCCACTCTGCCCCCCAAATGCCACAGCATGTCAATTATGCTGCAGCATGGGGGGGTCTGCGAGTGAGATTGTAGGACCCGTTCTGCACATATGTACTAATATGAATCACGCCCACATTCACAAAAACAAAAGTGGTATTGTGGTTCAACTTTAATGAATTAAATATTACAATATAAAATATTCTGTTTCATACATCCTAGGGTTGTTAAAACACATTAACATGTCAACAGGGACCCAAAATCTGGCCAGTAGAATGGAAAATATCTCTATATAACGAACACAATTAGAGTAAGCATTGAGAAGTATAAGTGGCTTCATTTTTGTTGTGCTAATGACTGGTGCATATAGAATTAAGAAATGTTAATTATCTGCATTATAGAAGCTTGTGTCTTTAGTGTTTTTGTAAAAATCTATTTTTTATCTATGTAGAGGAAGTGTTACTGCTGTTTATTAAAGATGTGGTGTATGGGGACACCCATACACCACATACTATACTAACACTTTCCATGCTGCATGCACTATCAGTAGGAAGGGGATCTATTATCGAGACATATCTCCCAAGCGTGGGGTTGAAACAAAAGTATAGACTAGCTGAACGGTTTTGTCTAAGGGTAGGTACACACTTGCAAGATATGGGACCGATTTTGCAGATTTGGGCATATCGGAGCTACAAATCTTGTATATAATGCAGTGTGGATGCCCGACTGCGCGGTACCATGGGTCGCACGCGATCTTGTTTGATTGGCCATGCAGCACATATTAATGAAGGACGAACAGTGATCGTTCCATCGTTCATTAAATCTATTAAGTGTGTACAAGCAACCTTCTTTGGAGTGGGGCAAAGAGAAATTGCCCCCTCCATTGGCACGATTGCTGGTCGTACAAGTGTGTAGCCGGCCTGAATCAGTATTTACTCTGCATGCAAAAAGATTCATGTATTTGCAATGTAAAATGGTTTGGTCCAGATATAAAGTTCCTTTTTTTTCTTCTTTGCTTTGCTCGCAACTGAGAATCAGCCCCTATGTGCCTAGGTTTAAATGCCCAAGGTAGCAACCACAGATAGCTTGAGGATCTTGACGTTTCTGCAATTCCCAAATTGTGGAGATGGTTAGTGGATAGCAAATTGAACTTGTATTGAGATAAATGAAACAATCTCACACAGTTTATTTTTATTCTCTTTAATAACAGATACAATTACCCATCTAAAGGAGTCAGAGTTTACTGTAATTTTCAGAATACTCACAGCGCCTCTAGCTGGAGGCAAATGCAAAGATCTGGTCGGAATTTGGACATTTTCTACTAAACTGGCCAATCACTGTTACAGATCAAATTTGATGGGATTGATTGATTGTAAACCATTGATGGCAGTATGTAAAGGGACCCATATATCTGCTGACTGCTTCCCCGATTGTACCAGAACCACCGATCTACCAGTCGGAAATACCATCAATGATCACCGATCTGTCAGGGAAACGGTGAAATTCTTCCTGTTAAAAATTCCTGATTTGCTGATCACAATCATAATTTAGTTGGTATCAGCAAATTAGGGAAATCGAACATGTTGGATTTCACCCATGCCTGAGCCTGGCATCTGGGGTCAGGGAATTGTCCCAATCCATTGCAGAGGTATGGGGGCTTTTAGCCATTCTAGAGACCAGGACATGTACTTCACAGTTCTAATCATTTAGCAAATCGGGCCAACCAACCAGGTCTATACTTATATGGCCTGCTTAGGATTAATTTGCATTCATTTTTAGTATGTCTTTCCAACTCAGTCTTTCACTTTCCTACCTTTTTTTTATTTTATAATGTCAAAAAGATTTCTTAAACATACAGAAAAATATAAAAATGCACACACTGTAACAAAGACAAATCTAAAATGAATACATCGCTGGTAACCTTTGCAAGTAGTCTAACATGACTTCTTCAATTAGCCTTTGAACCAAAGGATTTATACGAAAAACCTCCTTATGTCAGGTCATAAGGAGTAACTACACAAAATACATAGATGTAGTATAAAGAGCAATAAATCAGCACAAGCAAGAGAAGTAGGACGACAAATGCAGCATTGCTTTGTCACAAGCACATACAATTCTCAAGCTATAAGAAGTGAACTGTAAATTCTAGGAGACAAGATTGGAGAATAACGATTAGGCTCATAGAACTCTGACGGCCCAGTGTCACAAGTGTTCACATGGAACAATGAGCCTGATTTAGATGTGTACACTAATGCAACCGCAGCTGAGATCCCGTACACAGCTGTCATGTGAAAATATGCTAATACTATAGCCGCCTGGAAATGCATTGGGATGCCCACCGTCGGCTTACTCAGTTGTGGTCGTAGACCATTCAATAATCAGCCATCTTAGTAGCACTATGGTCGCGCAGAATGGCATAGGGGACTTAGACGCTGGCGCCATATTTTCTACATATGGTATTGCAGATGTAGGCAGATGCACACCCCAAAATTCGTCATGACATGTCTGCGTCGTTGTCGCTACTCCCCATGATCACCCCAAATTGGTCCCTGAATGTCAATCACTTTGCAAAGAAATCCTCACTGCAAGTGGCACCACTAAGGTAGGTTGGTGCATGCGCAGTGTGACCACGATGCATGCGCATTCAGCCGATAATAGCTCATTTGTATGAATATCGGCACTGCGTACACATCTGAATCAGGCACAATATCACCAGAGAACCAAAACATTAGGCTGTAACCCATATCAATCTGAGAATAGATATAATGGGGCTGATTTTGCATTGGGAGCAAGCAAAAAAGCAACGTCATCTGCACAAACCATGTTGTAGTGCATGGGGTGCAAATACATTTATTCTTTTTACATGCAGGGTAAATAGTAGCTGCTTTTACATGTATCCCACATATACTGGGCAAGTTGGTTGGACACACCCCCTCTGATATCTAAATCTCTCTGCACATATTACATCTACCCCACCTACAGTGCAATATGATTTTGCTCAAGTGCAAAGTAACTTGCTCTTTTTGCTTTTCTTCCCAACTCAGAATCAGGCCCTATTAGTCTACGTTGCACTAGACCACTGGTTCTCAAGCTCGGTCCTCAGGACCCTAACCAGTGCATGTTTTCCAGGTCTCCTCACAGAATCAAAAGTGAGATAATTAGTGCCACATGTGAACTTATTCAAATGTGTCAGTGAGTAATGAGTACACCTGTGCACCTGCTGGGTGACCTGGAAAATGTGTCAGTGAGTAATGAGTACACCTGTGCACCTGCTGGGTGACCTGGAAAATGTGTCAGTGAGTAATGAGTACACCTGTGCACCTGCTGGGTGAGCTGGGAAATGTGTCAGTGAGTAATGAATACACCTGTGCTCCTGCTGGGTGGCCTGGAAAATGTGTCAGTGAGTAATGAGTACACCTGTGCTCCTGCTGGGTGGCCTGGAAAATGTGTCAGTGAGTAATGAGTACACCTGCTGGGTGACCTGGAAAATGTGTCAGTGAGTAATGAGTACACCTGTGCTCCTGCTGGGTGGCCTGGAAAATGTGTCATTGAGTAATGAGTACACCTGTGCAGCTGCAGGGTGTCTTGGAAAATGTGACCTGTGTTGGGTCCAGAGGACTTACTTTGAGAACCACTGCACTAGACTGATTGGCTTATAGCTGATTTGTGTTATTTGTACTATTAAAAAAATTAAAACTCTCATCTCACACAAGTGAGCCAAACCAGAATGATATATTTTGAAATCTATATGCCAACTAGATTATTGCATGACAATTTGGGCTGTATTATGGTAAATTATTTAACATCTATATGCTGGTCAGTTGAGGCTACATATTATGTTGGGTAATTAACATATAACTTCCTAGGTAAATGAACTATATTATTTATACTGCTCGTTTCACTTTTATGCATACCATTGTAAGCAAGTACATACATTTCACTATAGTGTAATCTCCAAGCAAGTGCAAAATATATATATGCACCTTGCAAAAGATCAATTGGAACACATTAAAATAATCCAGTCGGCAGTTCTGTAAAAATAGTTTTTTCACATTTAATGTTAATATCGTGTTAAAAATATATACTGCAAATACCACTTTGTGCAATTTTTTGTATGTTGATAGAATATTAGGGCTGCAAGATGGACAACCCTGGTCTAGTGCACATTTACACTAGCGAAAGACAACATCTGATTGGTTGCTACAGTTTATAGCTCTGTTGATTATATTGAATATGACTATGGGACACCTACGCTTGTATTGGTAGTAATGTTAATACACACTGTTCCTTAAGGTACATCTGGCTAAACTTTAGTTAAAAGAATAATCTACTCTTTTAAACTGAAAATGGCCACATGTTTATAAAAGGCTTCACTGGCATGCTATAATGTAATTCATTTATTATTATTATTTTTTGGTTCTAATCATATAAACTGATCATAGTACACTGAACGTAGTACACATCTCCTAGAGACGGACAAATGTCAAGCAGTTGACAGACAGGCATAAATTCTTTGCAGGTTCTGAAGACTGATCAAAGTATAATATCTATAATTTGTAAAATAAAGAATAATGCAACGGATATATTTACTTCATTACGGGATTTGGGGATACACCTCCATTTTATCTAGTTGGGAAACTGCTTTTGTTTACAGGAGGCACGTGTCACATGGTATTTAGACATGTTTATTACCTCACTAATGTGTATGTCATCCACATGCCATTTTGTGAACTAAACCAGTGTCCACAAACATGCTACAAAAAAATGGCTACCTCATCTGTGATGTCACTGATTTCTAGCGCCTTCAAAGGAGGTGTGCACTTACAGTTACCTGTAAGCAAACTGATGCACAGAAAGAAATACATGATAAAAAAAAAAAAAAAGTTTGAACACCACTTTGAACTATGCAATTCTCAATGTTTGCCGAATGCTTGTTTGGCATTTCCCTTTTACACTTAGCTCATTTAGGGGTCTATGTACTAAGCAGTGATAAGAGACAGAGTGAAAAGTGATAAGAAAGTGATAAGGTGCCAGCCAATCAGCTCCCAACTGTCATTTTTCAAACACAGCCTGTGAGATGGCAGTTGGGAGCTGATTGGCTGGCACCTTATCACTTACTTATCACTTTTCACTCTGTCTCTTATCACTGCTTAGTACATAGATCCCTTAACCACTTAATGACTGGTGTTGTTATTATCTTGTAAACCACAGAGTGTAACCTAAATACTGTAAATTTCTGTGTCGTTTCCTAATCAGCAGATCAGGCTTCACTGAAGTCTGACTATTGATATATGAGGCTGTTGAAACTGTGTATAGGCAAATCAGTCTTATTCTAAATTGGGCAAAAACAGGCACCACTATGCCATTAACAAAGGAGAAGTTGATCTTCAGACAATGAAGCTGTCCAGGCAAATTTCATTTTTAGACACATCGACAGACCTATTGTTAGATATATGTATCCAACCATACTGCCGCTTATTCGCTGTTCTAGCCAATATATATGATATAACAATCCCAGATGAGAGTGCTGTGCACTACCTACAAAAAGAGGTAATAAAAGGTCTCAACTTTAAAACAAGTGTAGTGATCACCTTTCACGGATATAAATTTTATGAAAAAAAAAAATTAAATGGAAAGAAAAAACTGACTAAAAGGCATTTATCCTTAGCAAGCAGAATATTAGATAGAACAGAACCTGCAAAGAATCCACACTCTAAGAGGAAAATTACATATACAAACACAGAAATATATATACAAATGTAAATACTTTTTTTCTGCACTAAAAGCAGAGAACTGTATACTTGAGCAATGACTGGTTAATGTAACCATGGTGAAGAATTTTAGCAAACTATGCTGGTAGGTCACTGGCATTGGTTCCAGTAGGTCAGTCCCCGGTCACGCCCCAGTCTCGTAACTGCCGCAAGACACTGTCCAGATAGCGGGAATCAGGGAATCCTTTTCCAGTAATGTTGGAACCAAACTCCGTCTTGTGTGGGATCCGGGAGATGGAGACAGAGTCTGGGACACCAGGAACACGTGATGGGTGGACAGGAAAGAGTAGGCGGCGTTCCCAGGCTTTAATTAGGAGAAGAAGGGCCTTAAGATTAAACAAAAATAAAATTAGTCTTAAGGATTATATATTGTAGTTAAGTTACCAATTTTGGGGAACGATTTCAAAAAAATTCTAGTCAATACATATATATTTATTTTTATTGCCCTTGCATGCAACAGCATTGAACTTATCGGTTATCGTATTCACTAATAAACAAACATTTGCCTATGGATCAAATGTATCAAGCCTTGGAGAGAGATAGAAGTGGATTGGTTGCTTTGGGAAACTAATCCACTTTATCTCTAACCAAGCCTTGACACATCTCCCCCTACGTGAGTATAGCAAGAGCAGAATAGTAAACCACATAATACCTTGGCATGATTAAAAATAATCACTATAAAACAAAAAAAAAACAAAAAAACCACAGGCTAAGGAGAGTAACCAAGAGTTGGAGGGTGTTTATCCTTTAGAAGTTACAAAATGTTGTGTAAATTCAATAAACAAATTCTTTTTGTTTTTATATTATCCAAAAAAAAACATAAAGAAAAAATTTCATAGTAATACGATAAGACCTCTTTACTATAGAAGCATCTTCGGATCATCTGTTTTACAGCGAGTTGCTGCAGTAATTACAAACCAATGATTTGTGGTTTTGACACAGGATTTATAGCAGCGACTATTTTAAAGGCAATACACGCCGTACAATGCTGTTAAAATTTATGCCACTTTAAAATGCGGATAAACCACTGAAAGTCACTGTAAATAAGGATTTCTCTTTAAAAAAAAGCATGGTTTTAAAAGGTTTTTAAACCAGCACATGTCAGCAATTGTCTTAGACAAGTGCCAAGAGAATTGGGCATATATTTGTAGTTCTCAGCTATATTTCCGTATAAGGAAGTGGTAAATAGATGCTTAAAGCCAAATATAATATTGCTTATTACTAGAAATATACACTTCCCTTCTAAACATCCTGTGTCAGATTTGGAAATCCCAGTTGTGGTTTGTATATATATTTAGAAATGTTGTTACAATTAAAAAGAAAAAAAAATTATATATACTCCACTTAGCCTACATGCGAACCCGTGTGACCACCCAGTTATACGCATCGAGCCGCAACCAAGACGAGTACATCTCTGAATCGCCTGTTGATTTGAGCAATTAGCTATGGATCGTGCTCAGCGCTAAAAAATGACAATACATGTTTACAAAGACTATACTAATGAATGGTATATTCAGGTAGTACTAGCACCCAGCCATTGTATGGCCGGTATCTCAAGAATAGATGGGAGGGTTTAAGAGAAGACGGAAAAAATGGAGATGCACCCGGTTTTGTAGGATGTTTTAAATGGATTCTCCAATAAGAAAAGATAGCAGTATAACTGTAGCCTAAAACAAGTGGTTTATACGATAGCTGTGCCTATATGTGCTGGTGGTTATGTGGCACTTTTTTGTTTTTCTACAAAAGTATATGGAGAGATCTTTCCTGTACTAGTAATAATTTACACAACAGGGGGAGATGTATCAATTGTGCTACAGAGGACAAATGGAGAAGTTGATCGTAGCAACCAATCACATTCTACCTATCATTTTATAGGATAAGTGATAGCCATAAACTGATGGGTTGCAATTAACAACTTCTCCCCCATATGTCATAAGTGCACGTCAAGACTGGTCTGGATCTGCATGTCGCTGGGAGGTCAGCAGCCCTAGACTGTTATATGGGGGTGATCATTTTCCAAAACCGTGACGGATTCATTGGGAGCCAAACAGCAGGAAGCACCCTTACCTCTCTGCCTTTCTTTGTGTTAGGGAGGTAACAGTGGAGAGGGAAGTCAGGTGCTGTAAACTTCATTCCTGGGTGGGGTTGTCCTGGACCCTAAGGAAGTAAATAGTAAGGTAAATGGTACAGTCCATCCTAGCATCCTGACAAGTGATGACACACTAGGGGGCTTATTCAATTGTGGGCAGTTTTTATTTTTAAAACCCCGGGAACAGGGTTTTCCCTGTAGCTGGTAGTTTCTTCCTATTCATTTGTAGGAGAGAAATTTATTAGGAGAAAGGGGTTTCCAAGGGGTTCAGAAGAAAGTCTCCACACTTTTACCTCAAAATATGGATTTTTACTGATTCTGCACCTGCTGGGGAGGCTGCAAGATAAAAGCAGCAATATTTCCTATAGAAGTTACCACGACCTGTGCTTAACCCACATGAAGCATGTGTATGGGAGTAGTCGTTTGCTATTGCGGTGGAGGTGAATGTTAGGGTGACAAAAATATTGCTTAAGATTCCCATAGCAACCAATCAGCAACTGTCATTTTTTAGACCGTGCTAGCTAAATGACAAAAGCCGATTCCCCCCCTACCTCCCTCACTGTAAGCTCCAGTGATTTAAAAAAAAAAATATTTTCTAATGTAATGGACTATGGGGCATATGTATCAAAGCTTGATGTGAGATACAATTGTGAAATATATATCACCAACCAATCAGCTCCAAACTATCATTTCTTAAACACAGCCTGCAAAATGTAAGTTAGATGCTGATTGGTTGGTGATATATGTCTCACAATTTTATCTCACATCAAGCTTTGATACATATGCCCCTATGGGTGTTAGCAATAGTTGAAGTTAAGAATAGGGCTACACAGTAGTTTTGCAGTTGCACAATTACATTTCCTGACAAATTACTTTAGGGGAAGAAAAATTTATTTGCAAAGAGAATTCCCTCCCAGTAATTCATCTCAACCAATGGGTTTATTAATATCTTAAAAACAGAAGTATAGTGAGTCTTAGAGCCACACATTTATCCCAGATGATGCATTTGTATTCAGCATCTTTATGGGGAATATGTATTAAACCTTCCAAATAGTGGAGACGTTTCCCATAGCAACCAAATAGGCTACTAGCTAGCTTTTATCAATTAGATTCTATAAAACGATTTATTGGTTGCTATGGGCAACTTCTCCACTCTTGTTTGATACATCTCCCACTATGTCCCACGCCAAATTACTCAGAGGTATAACACAATTGCACCTGGACAAACCATGTTGTGAAAAAAGGGGGAAACATAATTGTATTTGCAGGTAGAGAAAATACTGCTTGCTTTTGCTTTTCACTCACAAATACTGATCGAGTTTATTTTATACTGCCATTTGGAGTTAACCTAGCACATGCTAAATCTGTCCAAACATTTAACCCCCTGGTCCCTGAAAAACAACATGGTTTTACCCAGGTGCCAAATGACACATCAAGCTAGATTTACTCCTTCGTCTAACAGACATGGTTGGCCCATGGTTGGCTTTCTGGGTTTCACCGTCTCACCTGCACTCCAGGACTGATATGGTAAATAATGCGTATGGTCTCGCAGTCCGGGTATCCGGGCAAGGAATGAGGAATTATGTGAAACGACATCTTCCCAGGAGGTTGAGACCCCATCTTCGCCCCAAATAAAGTTTGGCAGGTAGGGCAGCGCAATGTACCATCCTATTAAGGGAGTGGATGAGATTCACACGTTAAAATACAACATTTCTTCATATACACATCTTATTAGGTTTCTTGTTGGGTATTTTAGATACAATTTTTATATAAAATTGTGGGGGTTTTTTTATACATAAATCACTGTGGCAGGCTATAAGACGGATGTGCGGTGGTGCAATTGCGTCATCACGGCGCCATCCCCCGATATACAATGCCGAGATTTATGGAATTGCAAAGCAGGGGGTGGGGCTACAAGAACGCGACTCAGCGCAAATTGTATCATCGGACCACTCTGGAATGCCCACTTTCGAAAGGTAGGCGCGAGGAGAAGCAGGAGGGTTTTAAAGTCCGGGAGGCTTGCCCTCTCCTGCGGATGGGCGGTAGCGCCAACTGATTTTCGGGAGCCTTCCGGACATTGCGGGAGAGTCGGCAAGTATGCTATAAGAAGAATCTTGTTATATTTTCATTGGATTGTTTTTCAGGCTGCTATTAATGAGTCATAAGACTACTTGGGAATCCACAGTCACATAGTGCATGATAGTGTACAGAGGGGCTCTGGAATGCTCCTCTGAGCTCTGTCTGCACTGTAAAATATCACCCTCCTTCTTAAGTCTCCTTTTTTCACTTAACACACGGAGTCTGATCGGAGTATGTATGTATGTGTAATCCGTTTTTGCATGCCCTCCAGAAAGATTTTGAAAGGGAGATAATGATTAGTAGGATGACCGCTAAGACTATAGGATGTATGCTTCAATATGTACTTAATTTGCTGCTAAATAAAACAATTAAATACATGGCAACAGACAGATTAAATGATTTCCCAAACCTATTTCTCTCATTTTCTCTCATTTTATTATAAATGTCCACATACATTTGTAGCACATTACTCAGTAGTTTCCCATAGAGCAAACTATTCCTGTAGAGGAAACTACATTACATCCTTCACACATACAAACATATGAATCACTATACAAGCAGCATCCATTATAAAGTACTGATAGCTATGCTTTACTCATTAGATATATTAGGCAGAACCCATTGAAAATTTGAAATACATCCTACAGCATTTGTAAATGGATTCCCTATTTTTGTGGTCCCTTCAGCACCTACTGCCTCAATTTGTTTCATCATAGTCTCCTAATTGAAATCAAAACACACCAGCAATTTACTCATCTTTGTTAAGAGTCTTTTGGATGTTTGTATCAATGTTTAAAAAATGTCATACCTTGTATAATGGTGACAGGCAGCGAACATGGTAGGTATGAGAACATCGGTATAACTTGCCAATTTCACCCTCTGCCAGAGTCCGATTGCACAAAGTGCAGTCCTGCGTGCAAGAGATTTAAAAATGTAGAGTAAGTTAATACAAAGTAACAAACCACAAAGTACAATTAAATGTGTGTAATATTGCATGAAAGATAATATATACAAACCCAGCTTCCTTTCACATTACAAAGACTTACGGGTAGGTTAAGTGGTTGATGACTAAAATGAAGCCTAGTGTGGGTGTGTCTGTGTAAGAGGGATTTATCCTGTAACTTCTAATGGGTAAGAAGGGACCTATTGACAGATATATTCTGTATAGGGGATCGGTATGATTCAAATCCCAACGCCGGAAGACCGGCACCAGTGAAGATCCCGACAGCAGCTAAGGTAAGTATAAACTAATCTAACCCCCCCTAACCCTAACCCTCCCTTAGGGATGCCTAACCCTAACCCCCCCCCACACCGCCTAACCCTAATTCCCCCATCCCCGCAGCCTAAACCAGAGTCTCCCGGGGGGTGCCTAACTCTGACCTCCCCCTGGGGGTGCCTAACTCTAACCCCCCCTTCCCCTAGCCTAGCCCTAACCCTTATGAAGGGGGGTGCATAACCCTTAATTACCCCCGGGAGCCCCTAACCAAACTCCCCCCCGCAGCTGTCATTAGACCCCTGTCATTAGACCCTTGCCGGGATTAGACAGTCGGGATGCCGATGGTCGGCATTTAGACCGTCGGCATCCCGACTGAATACCCTGTATAGTGCTGCATATTATTGTGGCGCTAAGTAAATGGACAATAGCAATACTTTTTCCTCAAAAGTAGTTGTTGTTACTATTATATCAACTGCTATATTTTTATGTATACAAGTTTTTCTTTTTTTTCTTAGCACTGGAACTAAAGACTGAAACCTTGGTTTTATAGTGTCATCGGGGGCAGGACTTCTGGGTCTATGACCTTCGTGTCCCTCTGCACATGTGCGAGCCACGGGGACCCTGGGAGGGAAACCTATTGGATCCTGCTCGGGGAGGTCTCCTGAAAAGAATCCCAAAGGCTTCTATTAGGCAACACCATCTACAGATGGCGTTGCCTATCGGGTTCAATCTGCTTGGTGCATATGTGGTCAAACCCCGGAAAACTGAATTTTCAGGGGTTTGACAGCATTTTTTAGCGTTGATGCATTCCACCCTGAAGCGGATTCAGAGACGCACACTATTTCCACTGCAGCTGCGATCCCGCAGGTAGCTGTTGTGCAAAAATATGCAAATGTCGCAGCCGCTGGGATATGTTTGAGACACACACTGGCGTCCCGAGTAATCCTATAGTGGTGCCGAATGGCGGCATGAACTGAGATGCCAGAGCCCCTTATGGGATCGCTGATGCAGGATGTGACCCCCCCCCTTCCCCGAGAAATGGTCCAGACTGCATTTTTATCCAACATTCCCTGTTACCACCCCTAAATACTCGCTCACTGCGAATAAATACTAGCTGCGAACGACTATGGTAATGTACCCTGACACATGTGCAGTATGACTCATGCACAGACAGACGATAATCGCTCAACTGCAAAAACATCAGCATTGCGCACATCTCTGAATCAAGCCCATTGGGGATACATGAACCGAAAAAAAAAAAAGGTGGCATAGCGCATTGCTCACACTATCCCGATTATCACATGGACCATGTTGGGAGGGTCAAAGAGTGATAAACCTTTTGTCCGCAATAACATCCAGGCGATAGGGCTGGTTATCTCGTTGCCTACATACAAATGACGTCATCATTGGCTCACATCAATATTTGAGATGTATATAAAATTAATAATGTCAGCCGAATACACATTTCTGATATCATGTGAGTAAGGAGACGTGGAAGTCCTTATGTTGGGCTGCGACAGCAGACATTAGCATATTTTTGCAGCGGCACTGCGAGCGTAATCGCAGCTGAGATTGCAGTTGTGATCCGTAATGAATCAGGCTCATTGTCTTAACTTCTCGTTGCATATCTCACCAATAGGAAATTCATTTTTGGGTCTATTTTATGTATCAATCTTCTCTGACTAGGATAGCAGCTCTGATAAGAGTCTATGCTGGGGAAGAGTAACGATAGTTCAGAACCAGTTTACCTACTGTGCATTTGCATGTTTAAGGCTACAGGGAGGGATCCCAAGATCCATCTCCGGTTTGAATGTTATAAAAAACAACCTATAAGGCTTGTTTGCATTAGCTATTTGGGGGTCAAGTTTAGGGCACTGAGGTACCGTATGTTACTTAGCTGAATAAATCCGTTATCTCCGTTACATCAGTAAAATTGCAAGGGTCATTTTGTATCCATTCATGTGTTTTGTTATAAATTGGTTCAATAACAGTGTATAAATTTGCTGAAAGACAGTGTGTAAATCAGTCATTCTAATGCCGCACATTCACTAGCAGATGAGGCAACGATGTCGTTATCGTTCAGTCGTCCATTAATATCTGCTAGTGGATGTGCGCCTTAAGTTTGGAGAAAAAATTAGATACATTTAACAAAGAGGGTTTCTGTAATGCATTTATAAACACGCCATAATGCAAAATTAAAGGGACTGTCCTCTATGCACAAGAATCTAACCAAATAGTGATTCTGATAACCATATTGTCCTGTACATAATAACACTACTCCTGGCTTAAAGAGCATCTGTAACCTACACCCAGGGGAATAAGTGGTGGTACACTCATACCTCTGACGGTGGAGTCCTCACTCTTTGCAAGAATTGTTTTATCATCTCCGCTGGCTTTTTACCTGTCATAGGGAGTAAAAGCAAAAGATGTATGAGAATAGCAATTATAAAAGTAAAAAAAAAAAATTAGAATATAAAAATACAGAACTTTTAAAAATAAATGCGCACACAATTTAAAAGGGGGAAGTAGATGTGTATAGTACAAAATGGGAAAATTGAGCAGTCTGCTGAGCAGTACATCTAGCATTCAGTAGGTGGCGCTACAGACTATTGCTTTAGTCATTTTTTATTTGCTGGCCTACAAATATTAAAATATGCACAATGGAAAAGTCAGTGAGACAGGAGGAAAGCACTGGGTGTCATAGATGGCCCTAAGCATAGGCCATATAGATGAATGCATGGAGCCCTATTGCTATAGTGTGTTTGGGGGTGCCCAGCAGGCTTGGTGGTGGGATTGGCTGCAGTTTAAGAGGTGCTGGAAAAAAATCATGCTTTGGGCACTAAACTGGATAGGGATGACTCTGATGGGGGTAATTTTATTTAAAAGTAATATAAAAAAATGTATATAATATAATATTTAAGTTGGATGTTTTATTTTAAAATTAAATTGTTACCAACTATTATTTATATAAGAAAATGAAAATAATGATGTTGAAATAATTGAAAAAATCTATAAAAATTCCCATAAAAATTATGACTACAGGCACAACTATAATTAACTTTCTTTTATTCTATTTATGTTATTATAAATTTTTGTTTCTGAATTTTTTCCCTAAAGTAATATAAAGTTTGAGCTGCTCTCGACCAGTTCTAAAGAAGTGAAAATTGTATTCTGCAGGTGTAGTATCCATTTCACATACTAGTTCTAGGTATATTACACTGTACAAGGGGTGTTTACATGCGGTCCTCCAGCTGTTGTGGAACTACACATCCCTGCATGCTTTAGCATTTCTTAACAGCAAAACTGTGGCAGGGCATGCTGGGATGTGTAGTTCTACAACATCTGGAGGGCCGCATGTTGAACACCCCTGCACTGGACAGTTATGTAGAATCAGTACATCCTTGTATTAGCGCCATATACATTGATACATATCTTTTGGGTTTCTTACATCATAAGGTTTAGAATTAGTGTAAAATTATGGGGGAGATTTATCAAGCCTTGGGGTCATATGTGCTAAAAATCGCAGAATAATCTTTTACATGATTATCCCCGCTATGTACTAAATACAAATCGCAGCACAGCGGTAGCGATAACCGCTGTCCCTTCGAGTTACACCCCCGGGGTATTGGAGGAGTCTTTCACATTTTTTGACAGACTAACTGGGAAACTGTCACTGCGCATTTGCACAGAGTCAGTTTCCAGAGACTGCAGGAGAGGAATCGTAAGAGCTCTCTGCTCTCGATATATGATTGCATAGGCATAATGTGGTTTGTGCCATCTGTGGATGATGTAAACCAATGAGACCAAAATCCTCATTGGTAATTATAGGGGCCGCAGTCTGCAGTGGTGGTTAGCCTTCTGCAGGAGAACATTAGGCTGTTCTTACATAGCCAGGATCCATAAAATTACACAGAAACTGTGGCCTCTGCATAATTTTCTGAACTACGGTTTGATACATAGTCCCCTTGAAGAGAGACATAGTGGAGAATTTGTCCAAAGCAGCCAATCAGCTTCTGTCTTTGAAATTAAAGTCTTTGAAATGACAGTTAGTAGCCAATTGGTTGTTTTAAACAACTTCTCCACTTTATCTCTCTACAAGGTTTGATACATCTCCCCCTATATGCTTAAAATCAGAGCTGTAACTAGACTTTTTGGTGCCCTATGCCAGAAAGAGCATTGGCGCCCCTCCATTTTTCAAATAGGGACATAACACACCCAAAACAGGGTCATAGCCTCATGGGGAAGGGCCAGGAAAGATATAGGGGGCCAGGAGATGCTGGGGATGAAATAAGAGAAAGCTACAAGTAAGAATGATAATAAACAAAAAATTGACAGGCCTGAACAGCGCCCCTTGTGCTGCGGTGCCCTGTGCCATGGCACAGGCCGCACTACCCTAGTTAAAATGCTTACTATGAGTACCCCACTTTGAGTAACAAAAAATTTTAAAGACAGAGAAATTAAGTAGAGTGGGAAAAAAAATGGAGAAATGAGCCAATAGGATTAGGAAGTAGAAAAGGAGCTGATCATATGAAATAACACAGTTGGGTGGGACATACCTTTCTGATTACTGATTTTTCGACTACTGCCTTGGATACCAGGCACTGGTCGAAGGTCTTTCTTCTTTACAGGTGGTGGACAGAAAACAGGGGAGGTAGGGATGGACAGACAGACTGGAAGCCCTGCAGCGCTCATTAGTAGTCCACTGATACCTAATGGAAGACCATAAAGAGTTGCCGCATCTATTTATATGTACTAGACTTCCCAACATACACACACACACATTAAATAAAAAAAAAGAAAGAAAAGAGCAAATGGGTATGGTAACACTAAAAAACACACTTCGACTAATGTCAGATGGTATGAGCCCACATATATACTCCTGGCTGTTTAATATTATATTTATTACCTGCCAGAGCTGGTGAGATCATTCCTGAGCCTTCTAGATTACTGAGAGGCACTGGAGGCACCCTGTGGATTGCAAAAGCAATTACAATCAACATGTTATAAGTGTAGAATGTTGCAGACATACATTGATAACTCAAAGCATACAATGGATATTTACCTAGTGATGCCTCTGCCCTTTTCACTTTGGTGACTGTCATGCCACTGTCCTTTAACTGGTGTCTTCTCTGAAGGTCGCCCAGGCCAGCTGGCTGATTTCACACTCTGCACCAGGAGGCACTGTGGACATGTGCAAGGTGGGGGGCTTCTACTTCCTCTGAGTGACACTGAACGAGATAGGCCTCTACCAGCTATGCCAGACCTGAAGTGATTGTGCCCAGAATTGGGGCTAGCAAGCCCGGGCTTTGAGTCAGTAGATCTTGAAGGAGACCTAACTAATTCTGGCTTAGGATCTGCAGGTCTAGAATAAGATCTAACAAACCCTGGTCTAGAGCCTACATTTCTACAATCGGGCCTCATTACTGCAGATCTAGATTCGTGATGCCGGGAGTCAGATCTAAGCAGTGTTGGTCTGAATTCAGCTGGTCTAGAATCTGATCTGGTGAATCCAGGTTTAGAGTCAGACCTGACCAAACCAGGCCAGAAGTCAGCAGGTCTAGAATCAGATCTAACAAATTCAGGTTTATACTCATTAGGTCTAGAAATCGATCTGAGCATTTCAGGTCTAATCTCTGCAGATCTAGAATCGGACATAAATATTTCAGATCTGCATTCTTCACATCTGGAACTGGACCTCTTGAACACAGCTGTACGGTCTGCCGTTCTCGACTCTGACCTCACTAGTTCAGGTCTTAAGGCTTTGTAATTCAAGTCTGATCTAACCAACCCCGTTCTCGAATCTGCTTGTGTAGAATTAGAACTCACAAATGTAGGGCTAGAATTGTCAAGCCTACAGTCCATATGCATGTGTGTCCATTGAGGACTAGTACTTTGTAATCCAATATAGGAGTCGTAAATCATCGGGTTTGTATTTCCCGGTTCAGGGCTGTAGTTCAGTGCAGCGGTTTTGTAGTGGGAAGGGGTATAACTTGGACTTTCTACATTAGCATCAAAATTAATCAGTTCATTGCTTGTATTGTCTATGTCTTGGTCGTAATTTACTAGCAAGTCATTAGAATCCACAGGTCCATGATCAGAGTGCAATGGCTCAGTACTAAAATTCACCACACCAGAGTTCAAGTTCATTAATATCTGATTAGAGTTCATAAATTCATTATTGGAATTTCCCAAGGTGGGGCTAGCACCAGCCAAGCCATAATTGGAGCTCATTGGGTCATGTCTTGTGTTCATTGCCCTCAGTTGGGAGTTCCCAGGTACCGGGTTGGAGTTAACTAATAAATGGTTTGAGTCAATTATTCCTTGGTTGGAGCTCACTAGTCCTTGATTGATGTTTATTAGTCCTCTGTTAAAGTTCACTAGTCCTTGGTTGCAGTTAGGTACACCTCGGTCAGAGCTCACAAGTCCATAGTTGGCATTCACTAGTCCCTGGTTGAAATTTTCTAGTCCTTGGCTATAGTTCACAGGACTTCCATAAGCAGTAAGTGACCCATGTCTGGAATTTATATCCCTACTCGGATGTTGGGCCACTGCAGTCTGGAAGTCAGTTTGAGGACGTTTGATGCCGACAGTGGGATAGGGTTTCTGGGCCCGAGCCCGGACTCTAATCCTCTTCTGTGAGGGGAATTGCATTTGGGTCATGGTCTGAAAGCATATATGGGACCCACTGCAAGGCTCGCCAAGACGAACCCCTGATTGCTGTCTTTCCAACGCCTCCTGGATTAAGACTGATAATCGGGTTTCAAAAGGGACCCACTGTCCTGGAAGCTCCTCCCATTCCCACACAATACATCGTCCAGGGGCAGTGGACAGTGAAAAGCTCACTCTCCTGACTGGATACAAAGTTCCTGTGAAGAAATGGAAGAAATGGTCACTATGCATTTCATTGTTCCATGGCGCATTACATAACTAAGCGACGTACAAAAGTGGTGCTATTTAGACAGAACAGTAAACACATAAATGCATAATAGTTTTTACATTTTCATCTAGTTGGTTGTTTTCCAAGTGGTAAATGGAATTCCCTTTACCAATTTTAATATAGCGAACACTGACATAAGGAACAGGCATCCACATGAAAAAAATGCAGCAAGTATTCTGTACGTACACAAAGACACATATCTGTCAATCTTAAAACTTCAAGAAATATTTCATGATATTTTGAAGTGAAGTGATTTGCATCCGTTCTGAAATATGAGAAAGGGAGCCGCTATGACCAGGATGTTTTTAAAAGTCGGAGGCACTGTGGTGTCTATACTGACAATATACTCGGTAAATATGCGCTTTTATTATATATTTGTGGTATGTGAACAAGAAGATAAAAAAAAAATCTGCTGTGGAAACATTTTGCTTTTAGGCAGTTGTTTATTCATCTAAGCCAGAGATACACGCTCTCAGGAATATGGTAGAGTGCATTACGTAACTTTTGACATCCAAGAAAAAAAAAAAAAAGACAAGACTATGCTTTACAATATATCTTTCATCTGGTTTATTTCCTCCAACACAGTTGAGAATATAGGTTAACATTGATCTTTACTGCCTACTGTATGTACTAATGTGTAGCCCACTCTGTGACTGTCTGTGGGGTCTATTCATTGTTAATTCATCTTGCCGCGAGCTCTGGAACAATTCGTCGTTGCTCTAGCGCGGAGACAGCTGATCCAAAAATCAGCTGTCTCTCCAAATGCTTTCACTGCTCCTTTTGGAGCAATGAATCTTTTCACTGCTCCTTTCGGAGCAGTGACACAGATGTGCATGCGTAACCTACAGGTCGACATCCAGCGAAAGGAGCTGACAGAGGCGGAGGGATCCCTCTTCGCAACCCGGCCCTTCTTCCCATAGGGAAGGAGCTGGTTGCACGCAGCGAGCGGGAGGAAACGCCATCTGCTGAGGGCGAATGCTCCCGTAGTCAATCTCCGAAAATATTATATTTTGGGAGCTTAATGAATTCTGGCCCTGATTCAGAGCCGGACACTCTGACAGAGCGCTCGCTTTGAATCAGGGCCGTCCCTCTTAATTTTTAGAGCGGTCTCCCGGCCGCTCGTATAGCTGTGGGTGACCACCCACAGCTATAGCGAGCAGCCAGGAAGATAGTCGCGATGGTCTTGACCATCGGGCTTGCGACGAGACCTTTGTGGTAGGGTCTCGTTGCCGCAAGCCCTGGAGTGCTTTCGGCTCTATCAGAGCCTAGAGCACTCCCACTGACATCACTTATGATTTATTCACTTATGATGTCAGTGGGGCCGGCCCCAGACGGTAGGCGTTCCCATGGGAATGCCTCCATCCGGGCAGCCACGCCCCCGGCACACCCACCAAAGGGGGCGTGCCGTCACTCACCATCGACAGCACGCCCCCTTTGTAGAGAGACCCGGAGCGATGGCTTGCCTGTCGCTATCCGGGTCTCACGCATGCGCACGACGGAGCCGCCTCCGTCGTGAGCATGCGCACTGGGCCAACATCGACCTGCTTGTGAGAACTCAGCGCTCGCTCGCGAGTCTGAATCAGGCCCTCTGTCCCCATACTAGTGTATGGGAACAGCGGGCCATTCCGCAAGAGGAAGGCAAGTAGGAGATATCGATGATCTATCCCGTTTTACCTTCTTGACGAATGGCCCGATAACTTAATTTCTACAATTGCAGGTGAAAATGTTCATTTGCGCCTGTTTTTGTAGAAATGAAGCGATGAATAGGCCACTGTCTTAGGGGTATATTTACTAAAGAGCGGGTTTTTATAAGTGGAGATGTTGCACATAGCAGCCAATCAGAGTCTAGCTATTATCTTCTATAAGATGCTAGATAAATGTTAAGTAGAATCTGATTGGTTGATATGGACAACATCTCCACTTCTAAAAACCCGCACCTTAGTAAATATATCCTTTATTCTCTCTTAACTGAATGTGTGTGTGTGTATATGTATGTCTCTCTCTCTCTCTTATTGGTTTGACACCATGCTCCTCACTGAGTCAGAGTCTACTGCGTATGTGTCTCCGGTAACATGTCACCCGCTCCATGGTCCCAGAGGACGTATACAACTCTCCAGGGAGATGGCCGCTGCTCCATTTTCCCAGTGATTTGCCCTGCTATAGTGTCGATGGCAGACTCCAGAGAAGTAAGTATTAAACATGGGTGAAGGATGTGCAGTGCGGGTGCCCCTCTGGACCCAGGGACCCGTGTTCACTGCACACCATGCACCCAATATAGATACAGCAAGGACTGCAAGTATGGGGCTATTTGTCTGTTTTACTGATTTCTACTTATATTACTTTTTCTGTGTTCCTCTTCTTTTTTTTTTTTTTTTAAATAAATGCAACTTTATGCTTGTATTACAATGAAGATATAATAAAGTTGTGCGGACAACTCGTTCACTGACAGCTGCCCTAACTTCAATCAGTATTGTTGCCTTTAAGTGCAGATCTTCTGAATGAGGCTGAGAACTGTAGCTAACAAACTCCTTTATGAAAAGAAATGCCCGCTCTTTGTTCAGCGTGGGTGCAGTACTAAAAGAGCCGCTCACATAATTTCCTGAAAGTTATGGGTTTTTCTTTCACGGGGACAGAAGAGAGAAAATGACATTCTTCCAAGACCAAGAAAAAACCTCTATTGTTATTCAAAGATCAGAGCTACAATTGCCTGACATACAGTCACAAGAGTAAGATTATTTCTTTTGTTTTGTAAGAAACAGCTGGGATTGTGCACATGGAGTGTTACATATTTATGTCTGCTGCCATATTTAGTAAATGTTATTATGACTTGTTTTTGTTTTTGATCTGTATTTAAAAAAGCAAACAAACAAAAAAAAACCCATACAGCTAAAATGACGTCATTTTAACCTGTTAGAAAGCAATCCAAAAGCAGAGTTAATTTTTTAAATCTGAACCGCGGGAAGATTTGAACCACGACTCTGTCTGACTCAGTACCCCAAAATGATTTTGAACTCTGATTCCGTTCGACTCGGGACCCCTAAATTCGGTTGTCTGTTCTCGGAGAACCCGGACATCTCTAATTATTACCATTTATTTATATAGTGCCACTGATTTATGAAGCACTGTACAGTGTGTATATGTATATATATATATATATATATATATCACACACACACACACACACCCATTACTTTCAGTCCCTGCTAACAGTCTAAAGTCATTAACATATGAAATATATATTTAGAGTAGTAGAATATTACTGTATATGAATAAAATGTTGACCAATTCTACAGTTTCCCTCATATCTACAGGATTTCAGAAGGAAAAGTAACATTTATATCCGTAAGTATGGTTTCTAAAAATAATATTGAGTTTTATTAACATCAATGTGAGCTGCCATAATGATTTCTGCATAATGGAACATGAGCCATATAGGGGTATTCAATATGAAACATTAACTTCACTGCCGAAGTTTACGTTTCATATCGGGGTTTTTTTCTGCGTTAAAGTATCGGGCGCGCTCCCGTGTATCTCCGTATTCAATTTGAAATCGTCGAAAACGGGAACCTCCGAAGTTGGATTTGCGTAAAGTTACGATTTTTTCCATAAAACATTTGTAAGACCCCCCTACAGTTGTAAAATCATGGGGGATCACTATGGGTACCCCCGTTTTAGCCTTTAAATGAAAGTCGGTGATTTAAATAGCCGCAGCAGGTGTTTTTTTCCCGACATTGAAGAAGTGTTGCAGAAGAGCACTTAGGTTATTTTTTTCGTTTTTTTAAGTGGTCCCATCAAATTTGGGGTACATGAAAATGGGTACTAGCATATTTTTAAGTCCCTAAAGTAAGTTTTTTAAAATTCTGCATTTGTGCACCTGCCGCTATAATTCTATTCTTCAAAACACCTGCCGCATACTTGCAGAATAGCCCTGAACCTATTTCCCTATTGTTAAACAATTTTTTCCCATTTTTTTTTTCACCCCAATTTTTAAATTAATTTTTTGGGGTGTCCCTATTTTTTTTTTAAACCCAAATTTATTTGTTTAAGGGTAACCCGATTTTTTGTAGGACATTTTTTTTTTAACATTTCCTTTTAAGGGGACATTCCCAAAACTACAGGCTATTTTTTATAAGCCTACACCCCCAAACCCCTATTCTGCTTTTTTTTTCACTTGCTATAGTGCTTAGAAAAATTATCCCTGTTTTTCAAAAAATGACCCTTGAGCCCATTTAAGGAAAAAAACGGGAATTTTTGGGAAATATGCCTGGGACCCCCCTAAAGATGTCCTGACATGGGGTATCACTATGGGTAACCCCGTTTTTGCCTGCTTAAGAAAGTCGGGGTTTTAAATAGCTTTGCAAGATGTTTTTCCCTGCTGCGGCTATTAGAAACCCCGACTTCCTTCAGGAGTTAAAAATGGGGGTACCCATAGTGATCCCCCATGTCTAGACATCATTAGGGGGGTCCCTAGAATATTTTCCAAAAAATCCCATTTTTGTTAACCTTTAAAAAAAAATTTTACAAAATTTTGAAAAAAAATTACATAAGGTCCCCTCCAAAAGCCAAACTAGCCCCAGGCTAGCCAGCCAGTGGTGGTTTCTAAAAATACCGGGAACAAAATGTGTAGGGTTCCACCGTATTTTAGAAACCAACACCAGGCTGCAGGGACTAGTGCTGGTTTTAAATATAGGGGGCAAAAACGACGTGGGGAACCCCCTATATTTAAGACCAGCACCAGACCCAACCGACCGGGGTGCAATGCCACAGCCCGGAGACCCAATCACCGGGGCTCCAGGTCCAAAGCATTACTCCCCAAGTCGGTCAGCGCAAGCTAGGTATCTCGGGGGAGTCAGGGACCCCCCAAAAAAGGGTCCCCCTCTCCCGAGCACCACAGGCTTACGCTGAAGCCTGGGGCTCAACCCCATACCCCTGGAGCGGTGGATATGGGGGTAATAGGGGGGCCAAATAATGTAAAACTATTGTACTTTACAGTGGAACTACAAGTGCCAGCATGCCTGCCATTTTGCACTTGTGGAACTACAAGTGGCAGCAGACATGCGGCACCTGTAATTTCACTGTAAAATAAATAGTTAAAAAAAGACAAAACACACACACCGTGCCCAGTATAAGTTTATTACACACACCTACCCATTCACACATACCTATACCAGATGTTCGGTCCCCTTGTCCAGTAGAGATCCATGGTAGCTGGCCCTGCAAGAAAGATTTCATACTCACCTACATCCAGCGCTGGTCTCCGCAGTAATCCATGGGTGTTTTATAACAAAAAAACGTGTTACCCGATCCACGCTACAAGCTATGTGTATGTGTGTTGTCACACATACACACAGCTCCCGAATGGCCGCTGCCGGGACTTCACGGGGCATTGCAGTCCCATCAGCCAATCAGCGACAGCGCTCACTGTAGAGCGCCCGCTGATTGGCTCCGGCAACTGACAGTTCCCACGTGGGTGAGTCAGCCCACGTGGGAACTGTCAGTTGCTGGAACCTATCAGCGGCCGCGCTACAGTGAGACTGCAATGCCCCGCGAAGTCCCGGCAGCGGCCATTCGGGAGCTATGTGTATGTGTGACAACACACTTACACATAGCTTGTAGTGTGGATCGGGTAACACGTTTTTTTGTTATAAAACACCCATGGAAACTTCTGGTATAGGTAAGTATGTGTGAATGGGTAGGTGTATGTAATAAACTTATACTAGTCACGGTGTGTGTGTCATGCCTTTTTTTAACTATTTATTTTACAGTAAAATTACAGGTGCCGCATGTCTGCTGGCACTTGTAGTTCCACAAGTGCAAAATGGCAGGCATGCTGGCACTTGTAGTTCCACTGTAAAGCACAATAGTGTTACATTATTTGGACCCCCTATTACCCCCATACCCACCAAGCAAGGGGTATGGGGAAGAGTCCCAGGCTTCAGCATAAGCCTGTGGTGCTCGGGAGAGGGGGACCCTTTTTTGGGGGGTCCCTGACTCCCCGAGATCACCGGCTTGCGCTGACCAACTTGGGGTGTAATGCTTTGGACCTGGAGCCCCGGTGATTGGGTCTCCGGGCTGTGGCATTACACCCCGGTCGGTTGGGTCTGGTGCTGGTCTTAAATATAGGGGGTACCCCACATCGTTTTTGCCCCCTATATTTAAAACCAGCACTAGTCCCTGCAGCCTGGTGTTGGTTTCTAAAATACGGTGGAACCCTACACATTTTGTTCCCCGTATTTTTAGAAACCACCACTGGCTGGCAAGCGTGGGGCTGGTTTGGCTTTTGGGGGGGGACCTTATGTCATTTTTTTCAAAATTTTTACACATTTTTTTAACAGGTTAACAAAAACGGGAATTTTCGGGAAATATTCTAGGGACCCCCCTAATGATGTCTAGACATGGGGGATCACTATGGGTACCCCCATTTTTAACTCCTGAAGGAAGTCGGGCTTTCTAATAGCCGCAGCAAGTGCATAAATGCGACTTTGAAGAAAGTGGTGCAGAAGAGCATTTAGAATTTTTTTGGGGGAAAAATAACTATGCCCAGCAAATTTGGGGTACTTGAAAATGGGGGTCAGCATATTTTAAAGTTGCTAAACAGACTTGAAAAAATCGTGAAATTCCCACTTGCGCAAGGAGCTGCAATGAAAAAACACCTGGGGCATACTTGGGGACCCCCCCAGAGTCAAGTTCACTATTTTTTTACTTTGTTCCCCAACATTTTTTTTTTTGGCCCCCAAATTCAAAGTGCTTTTTTGGGAGTGTCCCGATTTTTATCTATTATTTTTTTTGACACAGATCGTTTCAAGGGGTGATTCTGAAGGGTGCAGGCTATTTTTTTTAAGCCTGCACCCCTAAACCCCAATTCTGCACTTTTTTTCGACACCTATTCAAAGGTGAAAACTTATCCCCGTTTTTTAACTTCGACTTTTCAAAAATGCGATAAGTCTTTGATATTGAATACAGTGTAAAAGTAAAACCTGCGATAATGACGTCATAATTGCGATATTAACTCAAAAACGATGTTATCGCACCCATATTGAATACCCCTGATAGTCTGCTGTAGAACACCGCCCCCAGTGGTTACTTTATGGAATGACTGCTTTGCTCTATAAGGCAATGCTTTTGAATGCCTGTATGTTTCTATTTAGAGAGGTTTTTAAGCGAAACAATTCTTGCATTCGCCAAGCACATTTTAAGTTTAAAATAGAGATTCGGGAAGAGAAAGGCACTGAGCTGAAAAAAGGATGTGTACATTTTCATCAGATTAGGAGATGAAAACTTTGAATTGTACAATACTGATCATTATACAATGTAGTTTCTATTGCAATTGTTAGTCACAACAGATGTTGTTTCACAAAGAGAATATAAAGCAATCATTGTAATGAAGGTGATAGGAAAGGGTACATTAGCTCTACCCAATATACGGCAATATGACGGACAGGGCCTTGCTGAATACGTCATGTCACTTCTCACCCACAAAAGGAGTGTCACTCGGACAGGGGGCAACAGTTAGGGGCACTTCAGGACTGTGAGAAAAGTCCCTTTTCCCAGGACATTATTAATTCTTTTTCTTATTGTCTGTGAATAAATCTCCTGCTCCCCTGTGCACTCACAACCCAAACCAACCCCCTCCTCAACCAGCCTCTCTCTCTCTGGGCATCTGTGTCTCTTATTCACAGCCCAGCTGGTCCCTCCCCCCATCTAGATTCCATTGTATCCCCCCAGCGACCAGAGCCTGGGGGTCAATCTTCCCCACCTCCTAATTAATGTTTAATGAGCAAGAGACCTGGGTGCAGGGCTCTGACAGATAGAGGTGAAGACTACAGTGACAGATATTTGTGTAGCTAACAACTGCAAATGGTTTTATTGCTTTGAGTAACACAGAGAGAGCCCTTGCCTTTCATACAAGAAGCTTTAGTACTGGAGTCTTGTGTGCAATGACACTTTTTACTGGATATAAATAACACTTTATGGGAGGACATGTTTCTCAAATGCAATGATTGTCTTTCGCCCTCAAGGTGTTGCCTCACCTATAAAACAAACAAGCACAAACTCCCCTGAGAGCTACTCTATTTCAAATAAGCAAGAATGTACTGTAAACTATAATATATATATATATATCTATATATATGTGTAATGTGAACAAGTGGACAGCAACCAATCAGCTTCTACATATTGTTTTATAGTATGTACTTGATAAATGTTTTGTAGAAGCTGGTTGGATGCAGTGGGGACAAACCTTGGCACTCCAGCTGCTGTGGGACTACATATCCCAGCATGCCCTGCCAAAGTTTTAGCATTCCCTAATAGCAAAACTCTGGCAGTGCATGCTGGGATATGTAGTCCCACAGCAGCTGGAGTGCCAAGGTTCGCCACCACTGCAATAGGCAATTTCTCATCTTGTCCACTTCCCCACTTTTTAGAAAACTTGATACTCCTCCCCCTAAGAGTCAGAGTTGGCAGCAACATTAGCGTTAAAAAAAGCACAGACATTAGTGTATTTCTGCCCTTATGGTGTGCACTGCTCCACATCAGCATATGCCCCTGGTTTACACCAGGTATACATCACAAACACTTAAGTCTAGGTTTGTGACCATTTGTTTTGCTTGCAAATAATAATGGGATGCAGTTGAAATGCCGGCGGTCGAAATCCAGACACCGGAATCCTGACCCATGGGCAGAATACTGGCGTCGGAGTCCAGTCATCAATTGAGATGCCGACGCCAGAATCCCGAATGTAAGTATAGCGGGGAGGTTAGGTTTATGCCGTGGGGGTGGAGGGTTAGGTTTAGGTACCACTGTGGGGGTTAGGGTTAGGCTGGAGGTTAGGGTTAGACTGCGGGGTTGGAGGGTTAGGATACTTACCGAGACCCCGTCAGGATTCTGAGCATCGGGATGCCACCGTCGGTCTTCTGACCGCCGGCATCCCGTATGTATTCCATAAAAATATCTATATTTGATATGCATAAAACGACTCCTTCTGTTGAAAATAAGCAAAAACATACATACAAATAGCATAATATAGGCATTCACACACAGCCAATCACAATCAGTATGCTACTGCTGGCGACCATATTGGTACATATGGTCGGCTAGAAATGACCACTTAGAAATATGGAATTCTCAGATGTATATGTGTGATTTTGTTCTTGACCACATATTCCATTGCGCAAAAACACCCTAGCTGTATTTGGCCAATATTATAAGGTGCAGAGAGGGGGTGAGGGGTGGGAACGGGTACTGATTACCCAAGCACAGGCTTGTTGGAGAGGCCACGGTGGGGTGTCTGGTCTAGGTGATGAAGGTATTTTTTACAGAGGGGGCATGGCCATGCATCACTACTTTGCCACACCGCCAGTCTCGCAACAACTCTGTCCATGTACTGCCAATCTAGGTGTAAGTGGCAGAATCATGCAAACATACATGGGCACATATGCATGTTCCAATCACATAACCACACAGTGCCAGAAGAAATGCAGAAAAAATTACTATAAAAAACAGTCTGATGAAGGTGCAGATGTAAATCAGTAGTTAGAAAGGGCCCTGCTTGTGACAGCTTACAGTCTGGCACAGGGCCGTAACTAGGGTGGTGTGACCAGTGCCATGGCACAGGGCACCGCAGGGCATGGGGCGCTGTTTGGACCTGTCAATTTTCCTGTTTATTATCATTCTCACTTGCAGCTTCTTTTCTCCCCATCATCTCCTGGCCTTCCCTATCTCTCCCCTGGCCCTTCCCCATGAGGCCATGGACGTTTTTCAGGTGCATAATCTTATGTCACTATTTTAAAAATGGGGGAGGGGGGGGCGCCAATGCTCTCTCTGGCACAGGGCACCAAAAAGTCTACTTACGCCTCCGGTCTAGCATCCCAATGTGACAAGTGTACAGCTCCCCAATAAACCTTTAAACACCCCAAGGCAGATTATGTTGTAGCTCACGTCACTAAACAAAGTCTATCTGCCCAATCATCTTCAATAGAACACTATAGGAGGCAGTAGGAATTGTAATCAGTGATGTATCTTTAATGGTGCAGGGTGTGCAGTACCCACAGGCCTATGCAGTGCCCACTGGCCTGTTCAATATGGTCCCACGTCACCACCCTGCACCCAGAACTATGACTACCAGCGCCAAAGTTATGGTGCTCTCTTCAGGGGTGGTAAGGAGACTCGGATCAGTCAGTGCCACTTCCTGAATCAAATCTGAAGACTGTGCTTGAAATAGGTTGCCGATAACAAAAGACTTCGCCACAGTGCCAGTGTCTTGCCATCTTTTGCGTAGGCGCCAGTGACATATTTCCTGGAGGGCGAAAGCCGTAAAAAAAGTCTCAACTTTGAGCTGCAGTGTCGTTACAGAATAAAATACAAATTATATTGTGAAAGGCTCTTGTCTATATAGAACATGATAGGTAGGGATATCCAATGCAAGGTCTTTTGTCACATGGGGGAATTATTCAAAAGTGAATAAGCCTTCTAAAGAGCAAGTATATAGTAACATTACATAAAAAAGTACTGTGCTATGTTGCATAGAGTTTTTTGTGAATACAATGTATCCCTATGTCTGGGAAATGTTCTAGTCTTAGGTCATTATCTGATAAAGACAAGCTGCGATCTGCCATTATCCAGTTTAGAGTGGTCACTAAGAACATTGTGTCATCTGAGTGTATACACTTTCAGGGGAGGGCAATAAAGCGGTCTCTCAGCTGCTGTTGAACTACACATCCCAGCATGCCCTGCAACAGTTTTAGCATGGTCAAATAGAAAAACTGTAGCAGGGAATGCTGGGATTGTAGTTCTACAACAGCTGGGGGGGCCCACTTATTTCCCAGCCCTGGTACTACAGGCATTGCATTAAGCAGTCCCTAGATCTCCTCTGCTCTCATGATACAGATTGGAGACACCCAAAATACAAAATGTCATGGAGAATTTGTAATCCCAATAGGGCCTTTGTGGAGTAACCCATACTGTCTACCAGATAGAACCATTTCTGATTTCCACTCACTCCAGTAATACATGAGAGCTTCCTGCAAATATAGGTAACAGCGCCACTGGACAACAGTTAGCACAGTGGTCAGCATTACTGAATCACAGGGCCAACGCCTTGGGTTCAATTGCCACCAAGGCCAGTTGTATCTGAGTGGAGTTGCATGTCACCCTAATGCTCGTGTGGGTTACCTGCCACAATCCAAAAACTCACTGGCTGGTTAATGGTCTTATGGCACAAAAAAAAAAATCCATGTAGGAAATATTAATTGTAAGCTCCACTGGTGCAAGGGCTGATATGAATGATTGAATATTCTCAGTAAAGCACTTCAGAATATGTGTGTGCTATATAAATAATTGTTAATGTTATACAGAAAGATCATTTTTGTTTTGTTATGATGCTATTAAAAAGTGTTTTAGAAGGAAAGAGCAAATTTTACATCTGTTGTAAGTATAGGAGATCTTGTACGACATAGATGGTCTACAGCGGAGTATAAGATAGAGGTGCCTATAGACTTGTGTAGCATGGTCTATACACAGCTGGCTCTTAGCTGTGGGAGCTTGGAGCTTGAGGGATAGTGACTAACAAAGACACAGCTGTTCTGTCTGAGACCCCCAACCTGACCCCAGACATAGAGAGACAGATAACTTCAGAGACAAGGACTTCCTGCTGGGGTCTCTGGCAGCGCATCTTGCAACTCACTCCCACTCTCCCACCAGCCAGCCTTATTCCAGTAACAATGAGCAGCATAGTACACACGCATCCTCTCCAAATATAAAAGCCCTGCAGAAAATCTGGATATTACACCCAGCAGATAGAAAGTCCCGCAGGACACTTTTCCACGCCAGTGACTGCGTTTTGTGTTAGAACACCAGACTGGGGGTCCTTTTGTGTGAAAGTATCTTTATCTCGGGTGAAATCTGAGATCCTCCATAGGGATGAAGATCAACCTCACTAATGTTTTAAACAGATGATTTTTAATGGGCCTGGGGGCTTGCTAGTTAGGTTAATCAGGGAGAAAGCATGGTTCCTAATGAGACAGTCTGTGATATTATTTAAACATATATAGGAAGGATTACCACACTATCCCTTTAAACCGGGACACTCATGAATTACACAGGTTCTGTGGCTGGCTGGCTTTAAGCCTGGACTTCACCTGGTTTTAATCAGCCACAGAACCTATGTAGTCCAGGAGTGTCCTGGTTTATAGAGATAGTATGGCGTGCCTATATATAGGCATCATTTGTCCTTCATTTTGTCATCACTTTCTATATTCTCTGCACTGTAATCAATTGAGAAAAATTGGAACAAAGAAGCTGAACAAGATACAATAATCCAAAAACAACAGCAACGATGTAAATAATAATACATGTTTGGTGGCCTGAAGGCCAAAAGCAGCTTTTGACATCTCCTTTTGACATCTCTGAGCTCACACAAAGACCTATATAAATGTTACTATATGACTTCTATACAAACATAGGCAGTTCTACTCTACAAGTAACTTTTTTAAGTGTATGCATTTTTAAACTTTGCATGCAATTTACATGATTTGCATGTTCTATTTTGTTCTGCACCATAATTACCAATCAAGCAATATAATCTATACCCTGACCTGTCCCCTAGAACATGAAATTCTGACAGCATAAACATGCAAGAATAAAGCTGCAACATTTTAATAGCATATGCAGAGATTGATCTTTTCCGCTATCACTTTACTTCTGGTTTGGTCACAGGGCCTGATTCAGAGCTGAACGCTCTGACCAGAGCGCTTGCTCTGAATCAGGGCCCTCCTACCTTTTTTTGGAGCGTCCTCATGGACGCTCGCATAGCTGTGGGTTACCACCCACAGCTATAGCGAGCGTCCATGATGATGGTCGCGATGGTCTTGACCATCGCGACCATCAGGCTTGCGACGGAGACCCTGCGGTAGGGTCTCGCTGCCGCAAGCCCTGGAGTGATTTTGGCTCTATCAGAGCCAAAATCACTCCCACTGACATCACTAGTGATGTCAGTGGGGCCGGCTTCAAACGGTAGGCGTTCCGGCACACCTACCAAAGGGGGCGTGCTGTCAATCAACATCGACAGCACGCCCCCTTTGGTGCGAGACCCGGAGCGACAGCTTGGCTGTCGCAGTCCGGGTCTCTCGCATGCGCACGACGGAGCTGCTCCCGACCCGTTTGCGAGCGTCCTTTGCTCGCGAATGGGTCTGAATGAAATCCACAGTTTTCTCACTTCATATGTGCAGTCATCAGATCACGCATGTGCAAGCAGTGGCTTAATGGTTCTCCTGATGAATGTGTACAAATGTAGCCCAAATGCTACAATGGCTTCGTACTAAGGGGGTCATTCAGACCCACTCGCGAGCGGCAGTACGCTCGCAAGTGGGTCGATGGTCCCCACTGTGCATGCGCACGACGGAGGGAGCTCCGTCGTATGCATGCCCGAGACCCGGCGAGCGAAGGACTTTCCATCACTCCGGGTCTCGCACCAAAGTGGGCGTGCTGTCGATGTTGATTGACAGCACGCCCCCTTTGGTGGGCGTGCCTGCCAGACGGAGGCGATCATGGGAATGCCTACCGTCTGAAGCCGGCCCCACTGACATCACTAGTGATGTCAGTGGGAGTGATTTTGGCTCTGATAGAGCCAAAATCACTCCTGGCCTTGCGGCTGGGAAACCCGACCGCAGGGTTTCCCTCACAATTCCGATGGTCGCGATGGTCAAGACCATCGCGACCATCTTTTTGCACGCTCGTATATGCTGTGGGTGGTGACCCACAGCTATACAAGCGTCCAGGAGGACGCTCCATATTAATGGAGGAGGGCCCTGATTCAGAGCGAGCGCTCTGGTCAGAGCGTCCGGCTCTGAATCAGGGCCTAAATTTCATCATTTTTTCCAAACAAGAACTGAGGCCACACAGCAGATATCTCTGATCTCTACTGTGGTCATCCCTTCGTAAATAGCAGGGATACTTCATTATTGATGGTATCCTATACCAATCTCTTCCGAAACGTCCTGGAGACTCACAAAATTCCCCCAGTCCCTCGGAAGAGTAGATGGTCCACGTGTATCCCGGCCAGTTTCTGGCATGGGTGCATAAAGCCACAATTTGCGTAACTATGAGGAGGTAGGGATGGGACAATATGACTCCAGAAATACATAATATTGGCCCCACTCCTTCCAATAGGCTAGGGCCTAATAACAAGGAGTGCACGGCCCCAATGGCGATCACCTGCAGTTCCCCTCCAGGCTTCTCCCAAAAGGGAAAAATCAAAGATTGCCAAGTATAGAGCATCCTCCAAAAACAGCCGTCTGAAGAATATCGTTAATATGCTCCTTACACCATAACCTCATAACAGCCTGATTCCTTTCAAAAGTCTACTCTTCCGTTTGATGATAAAAGATCATTTGATTGTGAGCTATTGCTACAGAACCTGTTCGCTGTTTGCATCATGATGTTAACGAATTGTTTTACAAATGTATGGATACATTCCTCATAAAGCAGGCAGAAACTTGAAGTGGCCACTGAATTTACCAAAGGTTCTATTCATTGGCATGAAGGACTTGAACATGTAGAATGTCCTAAACACCATCAGCACACCTACAACATACTGTACCTCAGAATAGGGATCACTGATACTTGTACAGTACAACAGTGCACAACCGTTCATGGCAACTTCAGAAAGGTCATGGACATAACATATGTCTTCCGTCCATCCCATAGGCAAAGGTAGAGGGGTTTCCGGATGCCTGGAAACCCCCCTCCCCAGTCCACACTGTGACCACAATAGAAATTGCAATATAATAGAATTTTACTAGTGCTGCATGTTCTTCTCAGGATCACAAATTAAATAACTAGCACCATCTGTGGACCTATTAACATGTGTCAGCCAGTAATAAATACACCTGTGCACCCACTAGGAGAACTGGAAAACATGCACTGTTAGTAATGCACTGCTATAGACCATCAATAGGGTTACTTATTAATACCATATAATATTACACTATTTAGTGCATAAGGAGACCAATATCTACATATATGTCCAGGGCAGTGCTAGGTTCTTCTGCTGCTCCCCCAGACCCCTGGACTTGCTCCAATGCTCTGGAATAGTGCTCACATCTAAAATAAAAACATTGATCTCAGACTGAATGGCCATACTACCACATCTAATGGCTTACTGTGATCACTGGTCCTGTGTATGTTAGAATTATGATATACAATACACGTTGCATGAATCATATTAAATCTGGATAAGCGGTACTTATGCCCTCTTCATAGACTGGCCACACTCACTCTAAGATCAAGCATTTGGAAATCCCCCTCTAGAAATCCTGCGTTTACCACTGCATCCAGCATTCACAGAGTCATGTTGTTTATACTGGGGTCTTTCTGTACAGGTACCAGTGATCCATATTCAAAGATTCCTAAGTTTGGCTTATTGTGCCTTGAAACGCATCTCAGAACAATGGATGAAAGGTAAGTTAGAAGTGTACCACCACAGCCTGATAGGACACTTTGGCATAGATTAAGACACCATGCAAATGATGACTTACCAACCCAACACCGTTTCCCAAAGATTTTATATTTGCAGCTATTAAAGGGCTGGTGCAAGGGCACACTGATGATAATGGGCATCAAACCAAATGTACATATGGGCAAATATGTGCACAACGCTGAATCAACTACAGCCCAACTTCAGTTCAACTCTGCTTCGGCCCCATAGAGCAGAGGTTTCCAAACTACGCATTACAGTCCCTGTATTAAGGATACCCATGCTTAAGCATACGCGACTTAATTACTACCACAGTCAATACGATTTGACCATCTGGACTCAGGTTTGGATATCCTTAATGCCTGGACTGTAATGGGGGAATTTGTGAAACTCTGCCATAAGAGTATAAGGGGGTCTATTCATGAAGAACATGAAGTGGCTAACAAAAAATATCACTATATAATTTTGTATAGTGCAATGTATAGTGATGTGTAGTAGCCATTCATGTACACTTACATTTTTGTGCGGTAACCGGCCCCTCCGCGATCCCTGGAAGCAGAGAGAGTACAGACATATTGAGTGCCCGATATGTCTGCTCTTCACTGTGGATGCCCCTGCGTCTGAGAGCAGCAGGTCAGATCAGACCTGCTGCAAAGGACGCTGGGAAAAAGGGGGCGGAGCCAGCACCAGGTTCCAGAGATCAGGGAAGTAGCTCTGTTCGCAGTACAGATTATGCCATCCTGAGATGGCGAATCTGTATGCAACAGAAAGCTGAGCCTTCTGTTCTTCTATGAACCGCACTCACCATACAAAAGTATGGTGATGAGTTTCATACATGAAGCGGGGTGCCGCTGGGGAAGAAATAACCTTCTCCACGGTAACCCCATGTATGAATTGCCGACAGCAGTGAAAAGCCCTGTTTTCAGCCAAACAGGACTTTTCACTGCTTTATGAATAGATCCTAGAATGAGTTCCCTTTCTGTAACATATGTACTGTCACTTAGCAGTGATGGTTACTGGTAGACATGTTTCTAGTATAAAAAGAGAAGTGATTCACAAACACAAAAAGTAATACACCCAATAAAAGACCCATTTCACAACATTGCTCTATTTTTTCTATAGTCAAGGTTATATCAACAGGTAAATGGATAGATAGCAAGAAACAAAGAAGGGCATTGTCTGCTAGATGAGTTGTCATGAATTAGTGTTATTGTCTCTTCTTAAGGGTGTTGTTGTTGTATACATGTAATGCTAACTTATGGTAATCACTGAAAAATAAAAATAGTATTTTTAAAGGGCGGCCTTATTTTTTTCCCACCTCTGACTATGTTATTCTACAGTGACGATCAGCAGTACACACTGTCACATTGTTTCCATCATGACCTAAAGATTTTCCAATGTTCCAAAAATAAGTTAGACCGAACAATTTCACCATTATCACTGCTTCTGATTCATGTCTGCGTGTCTAATTGGGAACAGTACAAAATTCATCTGAAGAATCAGCAGGCTTAGAGCCTGAATAACGGGAAGTGCAGCAATTTCTACACTTTTTTTTTTTTTTTCAAGCTTGTCCATCTGCTGCTGCTGCAGTTTATTCTTGGGGGAGGCGCAGGACAAATCCGCTAACGCACAGCTGTGAAATATCCAGCTTTTCAGGGGAGGTTTTTATTTACTGAAGAGATGTTAGTGTTTTACAGGCTATAACCAGCACTAAAGTCATCATCTCTCCTCTGCTGTCTCTCTACTTGTAAAAATAGCCTCAATCACTTAAACCAGAGGTTCCCAAACCCAGCCATTACAGTCCAAGTTTTAAGGATAGCCATGCTTGAGTCCAGATGGTTTAATCAAATTGACTGAGGTACCAATTAAGTCATATGTGCTTAAGCATGGCTATCCTTAAAATGTGGACTGTAATGGTGAAGTTTGGGAACCTCTGACTTAAAAAAAAACTGCCTTTGTATTCAGGATAACTGAAGTAGTTCCTACCTAGTCTCATGTCTTCATTTAGGGCTTCACCACACTGTCAATTTGCATGTGGTGCTTTTTGATGAGAGAGACACCATGAATGTCACATTGAAAATGCAGGCAGCCATAAGGATGACTGGCCACCCAACACTTCACTTTCCATGTTTCAATCATTATTATTAAACTTTATTTATAGGGCGCCACACGTGGTCTGCAGCGCTGTACAGTGGGTTTGTCATTTAAATATCAAATATGCATGCCATACACAAATCTATTGCTATAGAGATCAATCAATAACATCTGTAAAATGATCAAGATAAGAGTTTCATGTTATACTATAGGTGCCCAGTGGCAAATTCAACACGTCCTCACTTCTGTCCAGTAATATCATATTACACATGTGTCTTCCATGCATACTGGACATTTTTTAATACAACCCCCCTCCCCACATACCCCAAAACAAAAGAAAATCTGCACAATTCCTTATACAGTCATATGATATATACTAAACTGATATATATAGTGCATCATTGAAATCGCATTGTCTATAGCTTCTACGTGTGGAGAGCAATATGTCAGCAGTTTGTTGGGCATATTGTATATATACAGAGCCGTAACTAGACTTTTTGGTGCCCTGTGCCAGAGAGAGCATTGGCGCCCCCCCTTTTTAAATAGTGCACCTGGAAAAGGGCCATGTCCTCATGGGGAAGGGCCAGGGAAGAGATATTGGAGGCCAGGAGATGCTGGGGATAAAAGAAGAGGAAGCTACAAGAGAGAATCATAATAAACAGGAAAACTGACAGGCCCAAATAGTGCCCCCTGCCCTGCGGTGCCCTGTGCCATGGCACTGGCCGCACTACCCTAGTTATGGCCATGTATATCTATCTATATATATAATATACACACACAAATATGTCAATTTTTTGTGCTGCATCTATCTTTAGCTGGGAGTCACTTTTTGGGCCAAGTTTTAATGACTTTAGCAATTTAACAATTTTCTACAACTCTTCCTTAGCTGTGACCAATCTCTCTCTTACAAACCAATATCTCCAACAACTAATAATAACACTGAGAAACTCAGGACTGCATCATGCTGAGCCGCCCGTACCTCCAATGTCGCTCCGCAAACGGTCGTAACAAAATGATTAGTACAATCGCACCTGCCGTGCACACGGCACATGACCCGCAAACTCGCCCCCTGCACCTGCCGATCCCCTGGCATATATGGCACCGCCTGCTGCTGCGACCACCTTGGCATTTACCATCACTCACCTGTGTCCAGGCGGAACTGGTTCATGGAGATCAGGTCCAGGATATATGGTGTCAGGCTGGCATCTGCCTCTCCCAGGCTGACGGAGCTGGCACGGGGGTTCTCCCGGAGCACCTGCTCGATGTAATGAGCCACCTGCGGGCTGTATGGCTTCCAAAGATAGCCCTCATCCTGCCACTCCCAAACCAGCACCTTGCCCCTGTCCAGCATCATCTGTGAGGAGTCCCTCAGTGGAGGTCAGGGGCGCTGCTGGGCACCTTGCGGGCACTCCTGGGTGGTAGGGTCAATTCCCCAGTGATTTCGGAGGGGAGAGCCCTGTCCTGCAAGTCACAGCTGAGGTTTTTTCTAACAGAAACTCCAGGGTCTCTTTCCAGATGACTGTCCAGGAGAGGGGCACATTGCTGCCAGGCCAGTGATGGGTGATTCTCAGATGTCCTCCTTATGCTGCTTCTTATTCTCAGCCCTGTGCAGCCTGCAGTGTGTCCTATTTACTACTCTCTGATGTCACTTACTTCTCTCTTTCTTTTCTGTCCATTTAACACTTCTCTCATCGACCGATTTCTTTCTGTATCTACAAGACTTTCTCTCACCTTCAGCTTACCCTCCCTTTCTATAGTCACACCCTCCTCATCCTCCTTCTGCCCCAATTCCTATTTCCCTAGTAGTAGCGAGTAATAGTCCCCGTGCGTTCTGTGTCCCTCGCAGCTGGGTGTTGTGTTGGGACTGGGAGGCCTCTCCAAGGAAGGAGGGAGGAGGAGGAGTGGGACTGTGGGAGAGAGAGGGGGGTAGGCTCACTATTTCTTCTGGCAACTACTTCCCTAAGTGCCCCTCCTCCTCCCCCCAGGGACAAATCTCTCAAACCTATGGGTCCCTTTGTATACAACTAATGATCAATCACCCCTCCCAAATCCTGCCCCTTTCACCTCACTCTTATCTGTCTCTAACACCAAAGTCCTCTTTATGCTGCCAATGTATGTCTCCAGTTTTCCTTATGGCTTGTCTACTTTCTGGAGCTGTCTAGCTGTCTCAGAGACCTGTACTTGCTACATACACAGTGTACACACATAATCACATGTACACACACTGTACACACAGACATATGCACAAACGCTACACACACACATATATACACAGACACTGTGCGCACACACTTATGTACACACACATATACACAAACACTGCACGCACACACACTCCCTCTTAAACACACTCCCAGCTCCTCTCAGCCTGCCTCCCTTGTACTTTGCCTCCTGTCCCCATGCTCTCTCCTTTCTTTTCTCGCCCTCCCCCCTCTCCATTCAATTTTTAGAAGCATTCAGGAGAGAGCTGAAAATCCTTAATGAGCTACTGGGTTGTCTGACCTATTCTGAGCAGGGATCCCAGGCCAGTACTACAATGGGTCTGCAGCCCCCCTCACGTCTCTTGCCTCATTTCAGTTATTGTGATTATTCAGAGTCTGCCCCGACAAATCCATCCCTCATTACAGAAACCTTGGGAAAGAAGCACAGATCAAGTAGGGTGTCTTTCTTGTGCGACAACAATGATCTTGATGGAGGTTTCATTTAATGGGGAGATGCTTTCATTGCAGACAGGACACATATCATAGTGTCTGTAGGTATCAGACCAGAACGAGGGAAAATGCTGGCTATACACACACACACACAAATGTATTTATATATATAAAGTATATATATGTATATATACAATTCATAGATCTAGCACTCCCGTATACTGAATAATTTCATCCGGTGCCCTCACACAGGGAACAATCAGGCATACAAAGGTGCGGCACTCAGACACAATACACATCAAACCAATATACTTTCAATGTTTCAGATGTATTAACTGTCTTCAGGATAATATTATCCTGAAGACAGTTAATACAACTGAAACATTGATAAGTATATAGGCTTGTGTATTGTGTCTAAGTGCTGCACCTTTGTTTGCCTACATGTGTGTATGTATACATAGAGAGAGAGAGAGACATAAATCCATTGCACCTGCCACTCCTAGATGCGGGGTGCAAACCTGCACTCACCATTCCCAGGCTTGGGGTGCGAAATGGCATGTGACCACATTGCTGAAATAAATAAAACACAAAACTTAACAAACACACCATCATAAATTCACACACCATAGTACATGAATAGTGGGGGTTTGGGGGTTTCCATAGTCCCCTCTACATTCTCCCCCTCCTCTGTCTCTCTTCATCACATATTAGTCTCTCAACTGCATCTCCCACAACTCCAGTATTATTCACTTCTCTTCCACCATGGTCCTGCTGCATCACCACTAAACCCTGCACCCTCTCTTTTCTCCAAGTTACCTATCCTTCTCCCCCCCCCACACCACACTAAACCTCCACCTTACCCATCACCTGCTGTCACCCTTCCTCATTCAGAAGCCAGCCACATAACCCCCACACTCCTTATCCCTCTTCTCTAGATCAATATCACCTCCACACTACATCAACCCTAATAATCTCATTCTCCTCTCAACTCTGTCCCTCTCTCCTGTTCCCTCTGGAAAGCCAGTTTTGTCTATAATAAACTGGTCCCTGTTCATGAGCACTTCATCTGCAATGCCTGGATTCTCCTTGCCATCACCAAACCCTGGATTTACCCCTCTGACACCACTGCTCCTGCAAAATTCCTCCATCACTTGGCTTCCTGGCTTTTAATCTTCAACTGGGCCCTCAAGACCCATTTCTTCCTCAATGCTTTCCAGCGCTCATCCTAACCCACTACTCTATGCTCCTTCCTCACTATCTAGCCCATCTGTGTCACCCCTGTTTGTCTGACCCTCCCCTCAGAATGTAAGCTCTCACGAGCAGGGCCCTCTTTCCTCACGTGCTTCTTCTTGCCTTACTTTTACTTTAATTTACAATGGTGCCTAAAACTGCTTACTGACACCCTGCTGCTTATTTAGGTGTTATGCAGCATTGTTTATAAATCATGTACTTGTCCTGCATTGTCTGTACTGTTAATAACTGTTGTCTTGTGTGCTCATTTGTTTTTGTACTTTGTAAGGCGCTGCGGAACCCTTGTGGCGCCATATAAATAAAGGATAATAATAATAATAATAATAATAATAATAATTGACCAATGCATTTAAGCCTGAAGCCCACATCACAGGACCCCATTTCTCTGCAGGTCCTACACTATAGTCATGATTCTGAAAACCTGATAACTGCTATTACACTGGTTTAACGCTCACCTGCCACCTAACTTATGGCTTTCAAAGGTGAGATAGTTGCTAAATATAGTTGCTGTAATACTAAGAAAACAGCTGACAAATGAGCTTACTGTATATATACTGTATATATATATACACACACACACACACTTACTTTGGGGAAGGCTCTTTTCTATTCCAACATGACTATGCCCCTGGCCTGCACAGAGCCCTGACCTCAACCCCATCGAGCACCTTTGGGATGAACTGGAATGGAGATTGCAAGCCAGGCCTTCTCATCCAACATCAGTGCCTGACCTCATAAATGCTCTACAGAATGAGTGGGCACAAATTCCCACAGAAACACTCCAAAATCTTGTGAATAGCCTTCCAAGGGTAGTGGAAGCTGTTATAGCTGCAAAATGGGGACCACTTCCATATTAAAGTATATGTATTTGTTTGAATACAATGTCATTACAGTCCATGTTGGTGTAATGGTCAGGTGTCTGAATACTTTTGTCCATATAGTTTGTGTGTGTATATATATATATATATATATATATGACATGGACAGCTCTGCTGGTCGTGAAGCAATCAGAGCTTGTGGACCAGCAGCCAATTAGCAGTGGCAGCTCCTGATTGGCTGCCAGTCCGTAAGCTCCAATAGGCTCGCAACCAGCACCAGATTCAAATTGCGCTGGCACTGTCTGTCCATTTCTGCAGCTACCTGCCGGTGTGCCAGCTGTAATTAGCTGGCGACCTTGCCCGTAATCCACACCTGCTGGCTGCTGATGGCACACAGGGGGAGGCGAGAGGCTGCTGGATGGACTCGGGGAGGTGAGTTGCTGGGGGGCATAATGTGTAAGAGGAATTGCTGTGTGGCATAATGTTATAAGGGGCATTACTGTGTGGCATAATGTGTAAGGGGCACTACTATTGTGTGGAATAATATGTTACATGGGGCACTACTATGTGGCATAATCTGTAATGGGCATTACTGTGTGCCATAATGTGTAAGAGGCATTACTTTGTGGTGTAAAGGGCATTACTGTGTGTCATAATGTATAAGGGGCACTACTACTGCATGGCATGTGTATAAGGGGTAATACTGTGTGACAACCTGAATGGGCTCTGTGTGGCACAACATGAATGGGCTTTGTGTGGCATAACTTGAATGGGGTCTGTGTGGCACTACATGAATGGGCTCTGTGTGGGGGCAAATGTATGTATTTTTTTTACCTCTGGTAGGCCCTTTTAAGATTTTGCTATGTGTCCCCCAAAGTTGTAGTTACACCCTTGCATGTAAACACAGAGGGCTGACTAAAATATATGGTCACTTTAAAAAGGACTAACTCTGGATTTATTTATTATGAACTTGCATGAGTCATAAAGTTTGACACTGGCTCAGACTGCGAGGTTGAAAGGATGCTTTTGTAGCTTTCACACAGGTTTTTGTCTGACTGCCAATTTCCACTTGAGCCGGCCCCAAACCTGTGTAATGTAAGAGTGTCCCATTTTTTAGGGATTGTGTGACAATGTGTGGCCCTGACAAAGTTCAAACCGAGGCAAAAACCTAATCCTGGTCAAACTACACCACCATGCCAAATTTGGTGGAGCTAGGTCCAAAACTTTGGCCATGCATAAAGTACAAACAGACAGACGCTTTCTTTTATGCAAGAATAGAACTCTAAAGATAGTAAATAGGGCGCTGTGGTGAGGAGTCTTCCCAGCAGCTGCAAAAAAGGGGAGGTAGTCAGCCTCCTATATGACAATATAGAAAAGAAAATATGCAGCGCTGATAATAGATGCAGTTTAATATAAATATAAAAACAATACAATCATAGAAATAAAAACATATCAAAATGTATTTTTGTGTGGTAATATTGTGGATCCACTGCGATAGTAGATGGAGGTCCAAATAACAACCTCATAAAGCATGCATAATATCCTATAGGCACTATTGCTGCAGCAATATACTGGATGGGCACTGATGTAATGTCTCGCAAGGTAACTTGGGATATAGTTGTAAATCCAACAATGGGAAAGATTTTACCAGCTTATGTCCAGATGAAACGAGGGTCCCAAAATTAGCGATGGTATCACACCGGCGAACATCCAACGCACGGAAAGACCTCTGAAAGATTGATGCTGGAACCAGGGATGGCGTCCCAAGTTGAGAAAACTCCAATGCAGTTCCTGAATAGTGTCCAAATGATGAGTGCTGTCAGCTGTCTTCTCTAGCGCCGGCTTCAGACCCTCCAACATGAACCGGTGTGATACCATCGCTAATTTTGGGACCCTCGTTTCATCTGGACATAAGCTGGTAAAATCTTTCCCATTGTTGGATTTACAACTATATCCCAAGTTACCTTGCGAGACATTACATCAGTGCCCATCCAGTATATTGCTGCAGCAATAGTGCCTATAGGATATTATGCATGCTTTATGAGGTTGTTATTTGGACCTCCATCTACTATCGCAGTGGATCCACAATATTACCACACAAAAATACATTTTGATATGTTTTTATTTCTATGATTGTATTGTTTTTATATTTATATTAAACTGCATCTATTATCAGCGCTGCATATTTTCTTTTCTACGCTTTCTTTTATATACAGTCAGGTGTATAAATATTGGGACATTGACAGAATTTTCCAATTTTGGCCTCTATTCACCACCACAATGGCTTTGAAATGAAACAAACAAGATGTGCTTTAACTGCAGACTTTCAGATTTAATTTGAGGGTAATTACATCCAAATCAGGTGAACGGTGTAGGAATTACAACGGTTTACAACATGTTGTTGCAAGACCCCCAGAGAATATCAGGTGTAGTAAACAAACCCATTCTACAAGAAGTTATCATCCTAGTCCTGCTGCGAAAGGAATTGGTGATGAGGATGATGACATGAGGGGACACGGGAGTATCTACACTCATACCAGTATGCGTGTGCCCAAACTCGTCTGATCTTGGAAGCTTGTGAACAGACGCGATGTGGTGACCTGGTGGAAGCACACATGCAACATCCGGAGCTGAACAAGAGGGCGGAAGTGACATATCGCTCCGGACCCCTGGCGGAAGTACTCCCAATAGAGGAATTTTAAATGATAAACTTTTTAATGTGAAGTTTTAGGCCTAATTTGTATGCTCCTATTATTATATTTAACATTCTACATGGGAATGCGCTGTGTAGATGACGTTTACCGGGTGCATGTTTCAACTCTGACCCGGAAGTAAGCAGTCCCTAATGAAATGTGAAGGGGTATAAATAGGTGGACATTACACCTTAACCTTCTTCCCCATTAAGAAGTCAGCAGACGAAACGCGTTGGGAACCTTACCTCTTATCTTAGGAAAAAGCGTATTCCTTTAAACCTTGACTCAGATAAGCTATTATTTTTAATCTCCTACAAAAAATGCATTTTTTACTTACCTTGTATTTTATTTGAACTGGCTATAACTCCCCCAACATAGTATTTCCATTATATATGTTTTCTTTTTCTCTTATTTGTTTTCAATTTCTGGAATAAATTGTACATCTTTTAAACTTTATATATTGGTATTTATAATTTTATTGCACTGATTTTATGTTGTTAAATTATTCAAACATAACTATACACTTTATCTAATAGCACTTTGCACATAACGATTTTACATAAAAAACTTCATTGTTGGAATACACCCTTATAACATTGTTGTACACAATAAGCGGAATTGTTGCCCTAAGTCAATTCCCCCTTCTTTCTCAGTTACAAGGTAGTATATCACCAATACTACATATTATTGACACGTAGCTGATGGCCGCCTAGAATACTGGGCTTATCCGCACTTTGGACCTCATTCAGAGGTGGTTGCATGGGAGCGATAGGTCGCAACCAAAGTGATCGAGAATATGCAAAATGAGTGCTCAGTCGCAACGCACATCGTAAGCGTGGAAACACCCACAACAATGAAAGCACACCTCCTATCTATACGGCCTCATTCAGAGTCGGTCGCAGGCGGTAACCTATGTCAGCACGATTAACACCTGTTACATTGTTAATTGTCTACAAACATCGGTTGAGGCAGAAACCATCGCCAGCACTCGCAATGCTTAAGGTAGACCCTGGGCTACCCTTAGCTCTGCGAGCAGTAGCGTCGTTACTGCAACGAGATGACGTGTGTGATGACTCACTCAGTAATATATGCACAGCCTTAAAACGCCCTTTTTAAGGTCAACCACGCCTGCATGAGCACCACCACACCCCCGTTCACAAGCACCTTCCCCTGTAACCACCCACAAACGGCACGAAATGTCAATCACAGCTACGATCTCGTAGTGACTAGTGAGCAAGAGGATTGCGGTCAGGAAGACAGGCTTGCGCACGCGCACTGCCATGTACATGCATGCGCAGTTGAAAAAAACATTGCTCGCTATGACAAATCGCTCCGTGCGACCGCCTCTGAATGAGGTCCTTTATACCAAAGTTTGGTATCACTTACTTTTTATCTTTATTTATTGTGGATCTCTACTGGCGCCGAATCCACATCAGCACAGCATGCAGTCAATAGGTACCTATTGACTGCATGCTGTCCCTTTGCCTTTTTGGACTGTCTTGACAATGACCTTCAGGGGTCGAAACGTCGACTTATGATACACCTGTTGAATCAATAAAGCCTTAACTTTAGTTGTACTGGTGAGTGCCCTCTTTTGGCCCAAGTGACCATAACTTTTTCAATTATTGGTACAGGGACTGCCTGTTACCTTAGTGGAGCACCCCTTTGCTGAATTTTGTTGGTATGTGAGTGCGGACTATTGGGACTATATATATATATATATATACTTGGCCGGGATGCGACCTTGTGGCCAAATTGCAGCCTTGAGGACTGATATGTACTTGGCTGAGATGTGGCCTTGTGGCCAAGTTGCAGCCTTGAGGGCCGATATGTACTTGGCTGGGATGCAGCTGAGACAGCCATGATGTATAATTAAAGTCCACTCAGACGCAGCAGTGCTACTGAGACAGTAGTTTAGTTGGTAACAAATAGTACAATCAGATGCAGCAGTGCGGCTGAGACAGTTGCGATGTAATAACTGTAGTAATCTCAGACGCCGCAGTGTGACTGAAACAGTAGAAAAGTTGGTAACAAATAGTCCAGTCAGATGCAGATGTGCGGCTGAGAGAGCTGTGATCAAAAAGATATTAAATCCCCTCAGATGCCACAGTATGGTGGCAACAGGCACAATACACACTAGGCAGGAGAGACTGGGACACACCATGAGGGTGATACCACACACGGATCCAGAAGACACGTAATGAATGCTATAGCTGGAAGAGACTCAGCAGATATAAAAAAGGAGAAGAATCCAATCAGGACAGAACAGAGATGACAGAGCAGCCAGGTAGGAGGACCTTACAGAGTGACAGCTCGGCGTCCCGGTCTCTTAGCAACAGGCCTGAGAGAACCGCCTTGAGCTCTATTGTCAGACAAGATGCAACAGTGGCTTGTGACAGTACCCCCCTTGATGAGGGGTTAAGGAACCCCTAGAACCAAGCTTATCAGGAAAAGTCTTAAAAAAATCTTCTCTTCAAAGCGGGAGTGTGCAAAGATTATTCGGAGACCCAAGAACGCTCCTCCGGTCCATATCCTTTCCAATGAACCAGAAACTGTAGACCTCCCCGTGAACAAAATCTTTTCCACGATGTATTATTGATGACCCTGGATGAGAACAGGAGAAGGTCTAACTGGACATCTGGAACTGAACCGGCAGAAGAAGAAAATGGTTTGAGTAGAGAGCAATGGAATGTATTGTTAATTTTGAGTGTGTTGGGTAACTTCAACTGAAAAGCAACAGGATTGATCTGAGATATGTTTCTGAAGGGTCCAATGAATCTAGGACCCAGCTTCTGTGAACATTGAAGAATGTTGATGTTTTTTTAAGACAGCCAAACAAGATCTTCAACCTTGAACTTGCATGGCTTGTGATGTCTGTCAGTCAATGCTTTAGAACGAAAAGGTGCTTTGAGAAGACACTGCCGAACCTTCTTCCAAACCAAACGGAGCCTGGAGACTGGTGTAGAGAAAGAAGTTCCAAAAACGATTTCAAAAGAATTAGCTCTAGCATGCAGTTAGGAATTGCAAAAAAAAATTAGAAATGGTAGAAGAAGAATGACAAGAGTTATTGAAGACAAATTCTGCCAATGGTAAATGAGAAACCCAATCATTTTGATATTTTGAAACAAAACACCAGAGGTATTGCTCCATGGACTGATTGACCCATTCAGTCTATCCATTGGACTGAGGGTGGTATCCGGAAGACAAGCTGAGGCTGATGCCAAGAGAAAAACAAAAGATTTTCCAAAAATGAGCCACAAATTGAGTTCCTCGATCTGAAACAATGTCCACAGGCAATCCACAGGTAACTGAATTTGACTGTGACTGCAAAGTATTCCACCTCCTGTGCCTGCTTTATTAATTATACTTATAGGTAACTAGCTTATTCTTTACTGAATCCTTATGCTATTGTTTCTAATGCCTCATGATTTGTAATAGTTAAATTGTTATAAGGATTCTCTCAATCTATTGACTGAAGTGTAGGCTTGATTTATATCTAGCCATAGATGTTTGGAATGTGTTCCTTGTTGACTAAAGCTGTTTATATTGCTAGCTTTCTTTGGTTGGCCAATTGGGGGTTTTCATTAATTAGTGTCCACACTTGCCTGCATCCCTGTATAAGTGTCAGTAGTTTGGCTGGGAAGCCTTGGCTGGGTGGTGCAGTTTTTCAAAGTGCAGTGTTTTTTAAGTGCAAAACTAGCATTAGACCTGTGTTAAACCGAGGATAAACAGAAGGAGAAAAGTTCCATCAAGGAACAAACCTCAACGGTCTAAAGATTCAGGCTACAACTTGACTCCCTGTACAATCATGGCAAGAACACTTCTACTGCTGTTAATAATGCTGGCCTTCTGATTCTCACATACATCTCAATGCTTATCGTACTTGTTCCCATGTCAGTTTACATCTTTCCATTCTGAAGCACTGTCCTTTATCTTAGCTCTCTTGCCTAGCCTCACATCCTCTGTCTGCTTACAATCTGCGTTATTTTTCAAATTCTGCACACATTAGATCCCCACTTTTAATCCTCCCTATAACAAATGTGTTAATCTGCATACATCTTTACCATTACTGTTCTTTCACTTGAATTTCTACAAATCTCTTGCATTCATATCTCATTTACATTTCCAAATTTCATTCCTCTTGTTTACTTATAAACACCATGACAAGGTTTTCGTCAACTCCCTTCTTTACTCACTCTCTACCTAACCTCTGTTCTGACCCCTGCTTCCACCTTTATCCTTTCCCCCTTATCTCTTCCACCTCCTCCTCCCCTTCTCCCCCCTCCTCAGTCTGCCTACTCTTCCCTCCTCTCCCATTACTCCACTTTCTTCCTGTTCTACCTGTCCTACTTGTCTCCTTCTGCCTGTTCCCATCTTGCTCTGTCCTACTACCCCACCACCAAACCCTCCTTCTACAGTCCTCTACCTGTCACTTCACCCCACTGCCATCCACATCTCCCTCCCTGCCCACCTCCTACAGGTTCCCTTTCTAGCTCAAGTGCCCACACCATCACTAAACTCTATTCATATCGGTCCCCCAAATTAATCTTACCTCCATGTTACAGAAACCCGGATAATCTTATTCACATCTCCTCCACAAATGCTGTCTCTCTATCCTGTGCCCTCTGGAATGCCAGGTCAGTCTGTAATAAACTGGTCCCCACCCATGACCTTTTCATCTCCAACTCCCTGAATTTCCTAGCCATTACTGAAGCCTGGATCCCTCTGACACCACTTCTCCTGCTGCTCTATCCTCTGGGGGCCTTGCCTTCTCCCACACCCACACCCCCCGGCCTGGGGGTCGCCATGGTGGTGGTGTTGGGGTCCTTCTATCCACCAGTTATTCCTACCAGCTAATACCCTCTGAACCATCCCTTACGTTCCCCACATTTGAGGTTCATGCTATACGCCTCTTCCAACCAGTAAACCTCAGAGTAACTGTCATTTACCATCCCCCTGGCTCTCCCTCCAAATTCTGTGACAACTTCACTTCCTGGCTCCCTCACTTTCTCTCCTCAGATCTTCCCTCCATTATCCTAGGTGATTTTAATATTCCTATTGACATTCCCACAGAATCCTCTGCAGCTAAACTCCTTACCCTCACCTCTTCATTTGGTCTCGCCCAATGGACCTCATCACCCTTCCATGTGAGTGGGCACTCACTTGACCTGGTCTTTACTCACCGTTGTGATATTTATGATTACTCCAATTCCCCATTCCCCCTGTCGGATCATCACTTTCTCTCTTTTAACCTATCCCTCTCTCCTTCCCCTCCTTTACCTCCTAAGGCTACCATTGCTAAGCGTAATATTGAGGCTATTGACACTGTTGCTTTTTCCTCCCTGCTGGACTGTCTTCTCTCCCTTATCCTTTCTCTCTGCTGTCCTGAACAAGCTACTTCCCTGTACAATTCCTCCCTTACTTCTGCTCTTGACTCTGTTGCTCCGGCAATAACTACTCACCCTCGCAGATCCACACCACAACCCTGGCATTCCAAATACACCAGATACCTGCAAAAGTGTTCAAGAATTGCCGAGCATCAGTGGAGAAAATCATGCTCTAAGGCTGAGTTTCTCCATTTCAAATTTATTCTCTCTTCCTACAGTGCTGCCCTGTCTCTCTTCAAACAAACATATTTCAAGAACCTCATCTCCTCCCAATCCTCAAACCCCTGGTGTCTCTTTGCCACTTTCAACTCCCTACTCTGCCCTTCTCCTCCTTGCCTCCCCTCCTCGCTCTCTGCCTTTGACTTTGCCACCTACTTTACATCTAAAATTGACTCCATACATGAGGACATCATATCCCATCAGACCCTAAGCACTCCTCCCCCTCTTTCCCCTGACCACCCCTCCCCTTCTGTATCACCAACTCTGATATCCTTCACTGCTTCTGGAGAGGAAGTCATGGCCCTCATCTGGTCCTCCCCTCCTTTCACCTCTGCTCTTGACCCTATCCGTTCCCGTCTCCTCTCCTACCTGTCTCCTGCCTGTTCCCATCTTGCTCACATCTTTAATCTCTCCCTATCATCTGGCACTGTCCCTTCTGCATTCAAACATGCCCTTGTCTCCCCCATTCTTAAAAAACCTACCCTTGATCCTAACATGCTTTCCAAGTATTGACCCATCTCTCTTCTCCCTTTTGCTTCCTAACTCCTTGAGCGTATTGTATACAACCGCCTTACCACCTTTCTTTCCTCCCACTCCCTCCTTGACTCATTTCAATCTGGCTTCCGTTCTCCCCACTCACGAAAGTCAGCAATGACTGCCTTGCTGCCAAATCCAAGGGCCACTACTCTCTGCTCATTCTCCTTGACCTCTCTGCTGCATTTGACACTGTAGACCACCCTCTCCTCCTGCAAATCCTTTACTTTCTCGGTTTATGTGGCACTGCCCTCTCCTGGCTTTCCTCCTACCTCTCTGATTGTTCCTTCTCTGTGTCCTCTCATGACTCCTCTTCGACCCCACTTCCACTAACAGTGCGTCCTCTTTAGGTGAATTCATTAACTCCTTTGACCTCCAATATCATCTCTATGCTGATGATACTCAAATTTACCTTTCCACCCCTGAGCTCTCCCCCTCGCTCCTTACCCATATCTTCAACTGTCTCTCTGCTGTCTCTTCATGGATGTCCCAGCGCTTTCTTAAACTTAACATGATGGCACAACTATCTCCTCTAGCCCCAAAGTGCACTGTCTTGGAGTCATCCTAGACTCCTCCCTCTTCTTTAAACCACACATTCAGCACCTCTCACAGTCCTGCCATGTCCACCTAAAAAAGATCTCCAGGATTAGACCCTTCCTCACCCAGGATGCCACTAAAACCCTCATCCACTCACTGGTCATCTTCAGATTGGACACCTGTAACTTTCTCCTAGCTGGCCTCCCAGTCTCTCACCTCTCTCCACTACAATCGGTTCTCAATGCTGCTGCTCGGCTCATCTTCTCTGGACGTTCTACATCTGCTTCCCCTCTCCTTCAAGCCATACACTGGCTCCCCTTCCCCTTCAGATGCCAATTCAAGATTCTTACACTCGCCTACAAAGCCCTCACCAAATCCTCTCCCGCATACATTTCTGACCTTCTCTCCCTTAACACTCCCGCCCGTCCACCTCGCTCAACAAATGCATGCTGTCTGTGAAAGGTCTGGGTTTGTTGTGGACCCGAGGTGGTGACAGGAGCAGACACAGAAGCAGATTTAAATAAAAAGGTGGAGTTTTTTATAAGTGATTTAGCAGACATGGGAATGGTAAAAGAAAAAGTCCAGGTTTAGCACTAAAGTGCACTTGATAACTGTGGTGAAGCAAATGGGAGAATGTCCAGATAGTGACAGGCAGGAAATGTCCAGTATGCAGGTTTGGTGAGCTGTAATGAAGTGCAGGCAGAGGTAATGAAGTCCAGCTGGGAGTTAGAGTGTGAGGCAAGGTGCAGGAAAACAGCAGGTTCAGGTACTCAGGCACGGGAAAGGTAGATTAAGGATGCAGGGTGAGTCCAGCAGGTTTGGATCAGGCAAGGTAACAGGCTAGTAGCGCTTCCAGGCAGACAGGTAAGTCACAGGTACTCTCTCTCAGCCGCAGCTGAGAAACACATTGCACTGGCAATGAATGAAGGCTATGGACCTTCCTAAATACCAGGTGCCACGCTGTGACTGGCTGGGAAGAGCACATGACCCACCAGGATTGGACAGCTTGAATCACATGACCTGAGGCAAAATGGCAGCGCCCATGACAAATGGAACGGAAACACCACCAGACTTCACCAGGCCTCAGTGACAATGTGCCCGCACAGAAACACGCGCAGCCAATGCCCCTCGCCAAACACCAGCACCGCTGCCAGAGACCCCTCGCCACAATGACCTCACAGGTAATACCCAGTGACCACCATGCCGAGAAACCCTGGCCGTGATACCGTCTCTCTTGCCAACTAATTACTTCCTCCCACTCCCGCATCCAAGATTTTGCCCGTGCTGCTCCCTACCTTTGGAATGCTCTCCCTCTCCCTATCAGACTCTCCACCTCTCTACAAATCTTCAAACGGGCTCTCAAGACCCACTACTTCATCAAGGCCTTCCAGCACTCATCCTAACCCACCTCATGCTCTTTCCTCCCTATCTTTCCCTTCTGTGTCATGCCTGTCTGCCCCTCCCATTTAGAATGTAAGCTCTCACAAGCAAGGACCTCTTCCCTCATGTGCTTCTCTTTACATTTTCTTCTACTCTTTACTACCCATCAGGGCACCTAACACGTGACTGCCAACTCACGGCTGCTTATTGTGAGTGTTTTAATCGCTATGGCAGCAATGTATATAAATCGTGTCCTTGTCCTTCACTATAATGTACTGTAAGTTACTTGTTTCTTGTTCACCTATTAATTCTATGTACTATGTAAGGCACTGCGGAACACTTGTGGCGCCATAAATAAAGGATAATAATAATAATAATGAAGTTGGAAAATGTGTTGAATGAACAAAACAGATAATTCTTTGGCAGAAGGCAGTTTGGAGAGTACAATAAAATGAGTAATTTTACTGAAATGGTCAACAACAGTCCAAATCACTGAACAGTGAGAAGAAGAAGGTAGATCCAAAATAAAATCCATTGCAATATGTGTCCAGGGTTTAGACGGTACTGAGAGGGGAAGAAGAAAGCCAGAAGGAGTAGTACGAGGTGATTTATTATGGGCACAAACAACACAGGTCATGACGATTTCACAAACATCCTAGAATAAAGATTGCCACCATACTGAGCGGGAGAGTACTTCAGTAGTTTTACCCGGGTGACCAATGGCTTTAGTTGAATGAAAGTCTGTAAGAACTGCTTTTCAAAATCTCTCAGGGACAAAGAGTAATCCTGACAGCTTTCCAGAAGGAGCTTCAGACTGACAGGAACTTCAGAATGACAGTTTCAGCCAAATTCCTAGTCAAGGCCAAATTAATATGAGAAGCTGGAATGATGGTCTCTTCAGAAGGTGTAGTAGGTTGAGTGGGTTGGAAGCTTTGTGAGTGTCTGCCTTGAGATTCCTGAAACCAGGCCTGAAAAAAATAACATAATTAAAATGGCCCCCAATGGCGCCCAATGTGCTTGACTGGCTTTTAATCTCTTAGCAGTCTCAATATAAGACAAGTTCTTATGTTCAGTGAAGACTGTCATTTGATGTTTCGCTCCTTCCAACCAGTGCCTCCAATCTTCAAAAGCCCACTTGATAGCTAACAACTCCTGATTACCAACATCATAACTCCTTTCAGCAGCAGGAAATTTTCATGAGAAGAAGGCAATTTGATGGAACTTGTTGTCTCAGGGATCCTTTTGAGACAAGATAGCACCAACACCAACTTCGGAGGCATCCACTTCAACAATAAATGGAAGATCTGGATCAGGATGACAGAAAACGGGAGCAGTGATGAATGCAGACTGCAGAGAATTAAAGGCCTGTACCACCTTGACAGACAAGTTCGCCATATCCGCCCCTTTTTTAGTCAGCTCCACAATTGGTATGACAATGTTAGAAAATTACTTAATAAATCTGCGATAATAGTTCACAAAACCCAGAAAGCATTGGACGGCCTTAAGTGTGGATGGTGGAACCCAGTCGGAGATGACTTTGACTTTACTGGAGTCCATAGAGAATCTCCGGGAAGAGATGACATATCCCAAAAAAGAGACCTGCTTCGCCTCGAACTCACACTTCTCCAATTTTGCATATAGATTATTCTGTTTGAGGTTTTCGTAAAATTTGTATGACATGCTGGCGATGTTGCTCCATGGACTTAAAATAGATGAGAATGTCATCCAAATACACGATGGAAAAAACGCCAAGGAATTCTCTCAAAACATCATTAATGAAGTCCTGAAAGATGGCGGGAGCATTTGACAGACCAAAAGGCATGGCCAGGTACTCATAGTGGCCAGAATAAGTATTGAAGGCCATCTTCCAGTCATCACCCTCTTCGATCCGGATCAGGTTATAGGCCCCTCGCAGATCGATTTTGGAAAAAATGGATGCCTCATGAAGCTGGTCAAAAAGAAATGAAATTAATGGTAAAGGATAAGAGTTCTTTATGGTGATGTTATTCAACCACCTAAAATAAATACACGGTTGAAGTGACCCATCTTTCTTCTGCACAAAGAAAAAAACAGCTCCAGCTGGAGATTTGGATGGATGAATAAATCCCTTCTGAAGAGCTTCTTGGATGTACTCCTGCATAGATTGACTCTCCGGTAGGGACAAAGCATATAACCTGCCATTAGGAAGTTTGGCTGCAGGTTGTAATTCGATGGTACAGTCATAAGGACAATGTGGAGGCAGGGTATCCATTTTCTTCTTAGAAAATTTTTTGGCAAGGTCACAATAAGGAGCAGGAATAGCAGTCAAGGATTCTGACTGGATGGCAACAGCAACTCGAACTGGTAGAGCAAGACATCGAGAGGAACCGGTGGACCCCCACTAAAGAACTTCACCCGACTACAAATTGATCACAGGATTATGGCTCCTATACCATGGTAATCCCAGAATTACAGGTGCCAGAGGACAATAAAATAACAAGAATGTTATGTTTTCGGAATGTAAGGCTTGTGTGTAATATATTTGTGCTATATACAATGAAGTGCCAAAAGTCATGGGATAGATGCCTAGAATCGTGAAGGACCCCCTCTAGCCCAGTGAAGTGCAGCAACTCGACGTGACATTGATTCCACAAGTGGACAGGAGACCTCTGGAGAGATGTTGATCCATGCTCAATTGGATTCATGCAAATGTGGTGGTTACACCATTTGTTGGAACTCTCCACAATGCTCATCAAACCATTTCTCGGCAACTTGGGACCGATGTGCATAATCCTGCTGAAATATTCCATCATTGTGGGGGTACATGAAGTTCATGAAGGGCTGCATATGGTCATCAAGCAATGCAAATTAGCGGTTACTGGTCAATGACGTGTTCAGACGTCATATGCCAGTACATTTGGTGAATATACAGTATTCGGTGAACATGCTGGTTTATGCTATATGGTTTATGCTATATGGTCTAAGCTGTGGGTGGTAACCCACAGCTTAGCTAGCGACCAGGAGGCCGCACTTGAAAAGGCAAGCGGCCAACCTCATTCAGAGCGAGCGCTCGCTTCTTGCGACCGCCTCTGAATGAGGGCCAGTATCCCGAATGGAGTGAAGCTTGAGCGGAACATACACAGCACCAGCCGGTGATGTATGTGGGTAGCGGTCCATACACAAGCCAGCGTGCTGTGTGAAACATGTCTGTGTTCCACTGTGGCGCTATGACACAGTGACAAGATGACAAGACAAAGTGGTCTTGATAAAGGTAGATGCTTCCCTATAGGAGCATCATGGAGGCAGCACAGTAGGGTATGCCATATTTCAACAGTCTGCAGTTTGTATGCAGGACGAGAAGAACACTGGTAAGGACACAGGGGAGCAAAGTATACACAATAGCCTGGGTGGAGGGTATATATTTCCTAAAGGGAATAAATGAGTTGTTTGAATTTAATGACCTCCATTTACTAAATCTAAATAATCTGTGACAGCTCATATAGGAGCTGATTCTGAACTCAGATGCGTATCTTTCCGTAACATTGGGCATTTTGTATGGGTGACAACAATGCAAGTGCATAAAACTGCCTTGACTTGTAGGAGTGCCATCAGGGTTGGCAAGAACTGAATGGGGCCCAGGTACTGGCGGGGCTTGGCTAACTCAGGAAGGTGTGGCCATGCCCCCTCTGAACAAAATACTATACAGCGCCAAGAGCTGCAAAGGGGGGACATTTGTCAACTAAACAGGTGACTCGGGCCCCTGCCCAGCCCCTCCAACAAGCCCAAGTAATCAGTACCAGCAATACTATCTTGGCACCCGGGAGTGCCATGGGAGTGTGGTGGGTGTGTCTAAATCTCTGTGTGATTCTAAGTTGTGCATACACAGAAAGGAGGGCTGGCATCAAGTGACTGGACGGCACAGGTTTCCGTCTGCAGGCATACAGAAACCCACATTAGCTCTATGGTTTCTTGTATTAGCATATAGTAGTAAACCAGGTTTCCATGACTACAGCCTCTAAGTGTGCAAATCAGAATCAGACCCATAATATGAATATGTGCTCTAATTCATCATAGAGATTATATAATAATATTTTCGCAACATATTTTAAATACATTGATGAATATGTATATTACTTTATGAATATTTGGGATGTGCGCCGGACCATTTTTGCCGGATTTGGTTCTAATTCGTTGTCCAGCTTTGGATTTGGATTTGCCAAACTGAGGTGACTGGCTTTGGATTTGGATTTGGATTTTTTTTACAAAAATTGACAAAAAAAGCTAAAATCACATAAATTAGTCCTTTTTTTCTTCTTAGAGTATCATTAACCTCAATAACATTAATTTCCAGTCAATTTATAGTCAATTTAGACCACCTCACAGCTTATAATATTGTTTTCAACATTATTGGCCAAAGGTTGCAGTGAGCTGACTGGTTACTAAGCGACAAAGCAGCGGCGCAGCGGCACAGACACCACAATTTAAAGCACATCTATGAAACATTGCCACACAGCAGTGGCAGAAATGAAAAGTAGTGCATCCACCCAGTGGGGTACGGCCAGCAGAATCACAGTACTTGTTTACAAAGTGGGATACGGCCCTAGGAGTCACAGTGCACAATCTTATTCACATTCCATCACATAGTGCCCCTGATTCACATTACACCATAAAGTAGTGTCTCTTATTTATGTTACGACACACAGTAGTGCCCCATTTACACAATGCCCACAGTAGTGCCCCTTTTACACAATGCCCACAGTAGTGACCCTTTTACACAATGCCCACAGTAGTGACCCTTATACAATGCCCACAGTAGTAGTGCCACTTATACAATGCCCCCAGCAGTGGTGCCCCTTACACAATGGCCCCAGTAGTGGTGCCCCCTAGGCTGTCCCCTTAGTAGTAGGGCCCCCTATGCAGTGCCCCCACTAGTAGCATGCCCCCAGTAGTATGCCCCCCAGTAGCAGTGCCCCCATTAGCAGACCCCCAGTAGTAGTGCCCCCATTAGCAGGCCCCCAGTAGTAGTGCCCCCACTAGCATGCCCCAAGTAGTTTGCCCCCCAGTAGCAGTGCCCCAGTAGTAGTGCCCCCATTAACATGCCCCCAGTAGTAGTGGCCCCATTAACATGCCCCCAGTAGTAGTGTCCCCATTAACATGCCCCCAGTAGTGGTATGCCCCCCACTAGCAGACCTCCAGTAGTAGTAGTGCCCCCCTAGCAGGCCCCCAGTAGTAGTATGCCCCCCCTTAGCAGGCCCCCAGTAGTAGTATGCCCCCACTAGCAGGCCCCCAGTAGTAGTAGTGCCACCCTTAGCAGGCCCCTAGTAGTAGTATGCCCCCCACTAGCAGGCCCCCAGTAATAGTAGTGCCCCCCCTTAGCAGCCCCCAGTAGTAGTATGCCCCCCAGTAATGCCCCCTTTCACACACACACATGAAAAAAAAAACTTACCTGAATCCCCGCTCCCGCCGCCGTCCGCTCTGCCCCGCTCCCTCCGTGCAGCAGCCAATGAGAGTCTGTGTGACTCTCATTGACTGCTATTACAAACACACAGCTGCCGCTGGCGGCTGTGTGTTTGATCTGTGTAGGGCAGACCGCTTTTACAGCATTCTGCCCTACACTAGAGGAGCCCTGACGTCGGATTCTCTCACGAGAATCCGACATCAGGAGGCTGCGGCTCGGCCTCGAACGGGAATCCGAGTCAGGCAGGGAACACCCAAACAGCTTTCGGGTGGACTCGGATCCCCAATGTTCGGAGCGGTTCGGATTCCACAGAATCCGAACCGCTCATCTCTAATGAATATATGCATATATGTGTTTGTGTGTGTAAAACAAGAGGAATAAGGGGTGCCATAAATAGTGGACTTCATGAGATAAACACTGTAATACTCTTTATAGTGACATATGCACATGTGCATACCAAATGGTAAATGATTACATGCTATTCGCACATAAATCTTGCTTCCTCTATTTGTTCCCTGGAGAGCAGTATTTGTAGATACCTCCAAAGCAAGAAATAATAGACACAATAGTGCAGTGTAGCTGTACGCAGGCCCTCCAAGAGCCGCGCCGGGCCCAGGTAAAAGGGGGTGTGACCTAATCGTGGGAGGCGTGGTCATGTCCCCTTAGGTAAAAAAAAATAAAAGTTTTGCAGCGCCACGAAGCGATGCTGCATGCTGGCGAGGGGGGGGGGGGGCAAAAAGGCCTGTCAGCCCAGCACATAACCAGTGGGGGGCGCGATCAGCTTGATCGCTCCCCCCACAGGCATAGGAAAGAGCTGTGACTGCTTCTTAGCAGCTAGGAGCAGTCTCCCAGTGTAGCCCAGCACATTTTCATTTGTGATAAATGGAGTATGTTTATGCGTACGCTTTATTAAATTGTCTGACCAATCTTAAAATTCTCAGCTGATCTGCCAGATAATTGTTTAGTGTGTACCCAGCTGTCCCAAAGGTCCCTTTATATCAGATAATCAGCATTTTTTCACAACACCCCAAAAATGTATTTTAATTGAGAAATGTATCAAAAATTATTATATTAATTAAAATGTGCTCACCTGTCATCCTTATGTTCAGTTATGTGGTGGGGGACAGGGTTGCACTTCTGTTTGTCCACATGTTTTATGATTGGCTGGCTAAACCAGTGCTGGTTTAATAATAATTGGGGAAATAATTTGAGTTGGTCCTGGATCACCAATCTGTGGCACCCCTGAAATTGTCCTGCAGCACCCCAGGGTGCCACGGCAGCCAGCGTGGGAACCACTGCTATATATACTGTATTTTTTTTCCTTCATATATTAGTATCTGATGGCCCTCTAGTGGAGAATCTTATGGATGGCATAGCTCTTATATCAGATATCAATGAAGTGTAACAATAAGTTGAAAATGTTATGCTAATTATTATTGATATACATGTATATTTATCTTGTTATTAACTTCTATATTATTTTAATTTATATATATACATATATATATTTTTTTTTTCAGTGTTTTTTTCTATTAAAAAAAGGGTTAATGGTACCATAAAATATAATGCACCAGTACACACCAAAATAGCCAAAAGTCCCGTGCGATGATATTGGTATAACCTGTTGGTAGAAACTGGTTACAATAGGGGTATATTTACCAAAGTTCGGGATTTTAGAAGTGGAGTTGTTGCCCATAGCAAACAATCAGATTCTATTATCTTCTAGCAGGTGGTAGATACATTTATAAATAGAATCTGATTGGTTGCTATGGGAAACAACTCCACTTCTAAAAACCAGCTCTTTAGTAAATATACCACAGGGTGTCAGCAGAATGGGAAATGGATGTTAGTGCACACAGATGTCCTTAACCAGAATGGTGGGTTTATTTGCTAATAGTGGTGCACACAGGGTTAACAGTAATAACAGCAGTAATGGCTGTGTCAGTGGTAACAAAAGCACACATTAGGTAAGGAGCTAAGTACTGCATGGCAGCACTTTACACAGTGGCACAAACAGAGGGCCTGATTCAGAGCCGGACGCAATTAGCGCTCGCTCGTCCAGAAAATAGGGGTGGCTATTCAAATCAACCGCTCGCTCTTTGCGGTCTGTTCACGTCTCTAGGTCTGAATGAGCGAACAAAACTTGCGGTCGTTTTTTGAAAAAATACGCCCCCTGGCCGCTCGCATCCTACGTCATGTCTGCTATTTATTAGATTAATCGAGTACATCGACCAGGGTATGAACTGCTCGCTATTCTTGGGGTTGGTTTTTGCTACCACAATTTTGTGAGCAGTTCTGGCTAGAAAACAACCCAGTGACGTGGTCAATGACGCTGCTGTTTTAATTATGCACACCCATAAATCGCCCGTTTTGACCTTTAAGCACGCCTGCGTTCGGATCTCCACTCCCCGTTTTCAAGCACCTTCCCCCGTTACCACCCACATACGCCTACTCCTGTCACTCAAATTATCAGGCATTCGCTATTTTGCGAGCACATGAATTTCGGCCGCACTGACTGGTTCGCGCATGCGTATAACGATCCGTATGCATACGCAGTTGGGCAAACATCGCTCGGAGCGAACGAGCGGCCGCTTACGAGCGGCTCTGAATCAGGCCCAGAGTTTGTTCATACTCAGTAGCAAAGCAGTGACATCATCCCACCGGCGTGTCACTGTTCAGGAGGAGACAGTGCAGAAACGCACCTCTCTCCAACACAGGTAAGTGTCTCCCTGGGTTTTAATGTGATTGGAATGGCAAATATACACAAACAGTAATCAAAGAAAATGACATAAAACCAACACTTCCATATCAAATGGGGCAAATTAGTGGCGGGATCAGGAGTTTCAATAAGGCTAAACATTGAGGAAGGGGGAGGAGTTATAGTGCACTCGTGGGCCAAGCGCAGGGAGCTTCTGCCCCATCAGTCATATATTCATGCTAGACGACCCACAGACTATGGGAGACGAGAAACTTGTGAAATATAAAAGTGCCCATCTCAAAGGCAAATAAGAGTTAACAATATCTTATGTAGGGGTACGGTAGATGGATTCTTCCAGAATTGAGCTCGTTAGCGATTAGTATATGACCAAGATGTATCGTGTTTGGGGAAATCCCATGGGTAAAGTGGGAAGAGGGCCAACAATGGGGACAGAGTTAATTAGAAGTTGAAACAAGTGCGGTTAATAAGTGCTGCACCTGTCTCCAAAGTGGTGCAATACAAAGACAATCCCCACAAATGTGAGTAAGATACCAAGGCTGAGAGCTCTTCTACCAGCAAGATTAGTGGAAGATGTATCAAATCTTCTAAAGGGGACAGGTGGAGATGTTTCCAATAGCAACCAATCAGCTTCTGGATATCACTTCTCAATTAATTGGACTAATATAAAAATTAGTGTTTTTATGGAATAAATAACTTGCTATTACTAAGGCAATCCATTAGTGCTAAAGCAATCCACTTTGAAAAAGTTTACTGAAGCTTTATGAAACGCGTCGTGGCATGCTGATAGCTGTGCTATGTACACACAGTACAGGCGTATATTGTAATTGAGTTGGACCTGAAATTGATTGGAATTGCAGAGGAGATTGGATTAAGCAGAAGAACCGCACAAGCAAGCAGAGAATATACTTGTAGACTAACCATGTTAGAACTAAATAACATTATCTAAATAAACATATATAGTATTAATTAAAACCATCAATGAAATTGATAACTAATTTAGAATGAGCGCTTAAATATTATGATATTATATTTATTAAATAGAATAGCACACACAGTAAAAATATACCAAAATGAGCATTATATTCAAAATAAAACAAGCTGTCAAAAATATATCCACATACGTATTCACACAGTGTAATTTGTTTGGGATTTTACCCCTGCAGTAGGTATCCACAAACAAGGATAATCCTGTGGAGATAAAGTATGGAGAATAGTGTATCGATATTCTGACACACAGACAAAATTATTCAGCCAGGTAAAACTTCTTGAAGTATTTGTTGCTTACAGAGATTGATGCTTTAAGGGTCTATGGGCCTGATCCAGAGGCACTCGCTAGATGCGATCGCTCGCTCCTAGCGTATGCAAATTCAGCGCACGACCAACAAGGCAGGCGATCGCACGGCAAGGCATTAGCACGCCCACTAGTCTTGGCGAGCGATCACTGTGTGTATGCAGACGCCCATCCACCATTCATAAGACGGCCACTTGTGCACGTCATCTCCAGGAAGTGCATGAAAACATTGGTACATCGAACACCATTGGATGTGCTCGCAGCGCTTGAGGTTGACTATACCTTTCCGCATGCACTGCGATCACTTCAATTTGAAATACAACCAGGTGACGTGTACTATGTCGCTGCCTTTTAATTATACACGCCTCTGAAAGATTCTCAGGCACGCCTGCGTTCGCACCTCCACTCCCCCGTTTCCAGTGGACTGCCCCTGTTACCACCCACAAATGGCTTCTCCTGTCACTCATTCCACTGGGCTGTCTTTGCTGGTGAGCAAGCGCTTCCCGATCACTCGGACTAGTTCACACACACGCACTATGATGCATACACATGCGCAATTGCATAACATCGGCCAGGAACGAGTGAGCGGCGGCTTGTGAGAGTGTCTGAATCAGGTCCTATGTACTAATAATCGTGGACCAGCTGCCATTATTATCTATCTAACTCGCTAGGCAGTGCTTAAAGTGGTCCTAGAGAAGTGGTGGAACTTACCACCCCCTTCGGCAGGGTTTTATAAAAGGGGCGTGGTCTCAAAAGAAAGGGGCGTGGTCACACAATAGTATTCCCAATTCAAATTATGCTGCACAGTAGCACAGTCTTGATTCACCCCTGATTCACATTACACCACATAGTAGTGTCCTTTATTCATGTATGACAAACAGCAGTGCCTCTTATACACACTGCCCACATTTGTCACCCTTGTACACAATGCCCACAGTAGTCGTTCCCCTAATACACATAATTACCACAGTAGTAGTACCCCTTATACAATGCCCACAGCAGTAGTGCCCCTTATGCAATGCCCATTGTAGTGCTGCCCCTTATGCAGTGCCTCCAATAGTGGTGGCCCTTATGCAGTGCCCCTAGTAGTGATAGTGCCCCTTATGCAATGACCTCAGTAGTGGGGCCCCTTAAGCAGTGCCCCCAGTAGTGGTAGTGCCCCTTATGCAGTGCCGGCAGTGGTAGTGCCCCTTATGCAGTGCCCACAGTGATAGTGCCCCTTATTCATTGCCCCCAATAGTGGTGCTCTATATACAGTGCCCCCAGTAGTGGTAGTTCCCCTTATGCAGTGCCCACAATGGTAGTGTCCCTCATGCAGTGCTCCCAGTAGTGGTGCCTTTTATGCAGTGCCCTCAGTAGTGGCAGTGCCCCTTATGCGGTGCCCACAGTGGTAGTGTACCTCATGCAGTGCTCCCAGTAGTGGTGCCTTTTATGCAGTGCCCTCAGTAGTGGTAGTGCCCCTTATGTGGTGCCCACAGTGGTAGTGCCCCTTATTTAGTGCTCCCAGTAGTGGTAGTGCCCTTTATGCAGTGCACTCAGTAGTGGTGCCTCTTATGCAGTGCCCACAGTGGTAGTGCTCCTTATACAGTGCCCACAGTGGTAGTGCCCCTTATGCAGTGCCCACAGTGATAGTGCCCCTTATTCAGTGCCCCCAATAGTGGTGCCCCCAGTAGTGGTAGTGCCCCTTATGCAGTGTCCACAATGGTAGTGTCCCTTATTCGGTAACCCCAGTAGTGGTGCCCCTTATGCAGTGCCTCCAGTAGTGGTGCCCCTTATGTAGTTCCCCCGTTAGTGGTAATGCCCCTTATTCTGTGTCCACAGTGGTAGTGCCTCTTATGCAGTGCTACCAGTAGTGGTGCCCCGTATGCAGTGTCCCCAGTAGTGGTGCCCCTTATGCAGTTCCCCCAGTAGTGTTAGTGCCCTTTATGCAGTGCCTACAGTGGTAGTGTCCCTTATTCAGTGCCCTCAGTAGTGGTGCCCTTTATGCAGCGCCCACAGTATTGGTAGTGCCCCTTATGCAGTGCCCCCAGAAGTGGTGCCCCTTATGCAGTGCCCAAAGGAGTGGTGCCCCATATGCAGTGCCCCCAGTAGTGGTAGTGTCCCTTATGCAGTGCCCACAGTGGTAGTGTCCCTTATTCAGTGACCCCAGTAGTGGTGCCCCTTATGCAGTGCCCCCAGGAGTGGTGCCCCTTATGCAATGCCCGTGTAGTAGTGCCCCCTGAGAAGGCAGAACTGGTTCTGTCTCCAAATAGAAGTGACGGAACGGAATCGGTATGAAATACCGCTGGCCGCATGGTTCGATTCCCGGCAGTGCCTGGCCGACCACAGCAGAGTTCCCGGCAGCGGAAGCCCGACAGCGCTGGAAATCCCGATCGTCGATAGGTAAGCATTGACTAACCTAACCTAACCCCCTAACCCTAACCCTCCCTTATGGGTGCCAAACCCTAACCTCCCCCCCAAGTGCCTAACCCTAATCCCCCCTCTATGTGCCTAACCCCAACCCCCCCTTCCCCGCTGCCTAATCCTAAATCCCCCGGGGGGGGTGCCTAACCCTAAATCCCCCTGAGGGGGTGCGTAACCCTAACCCTCCCTCCCCCTAGCCTAACCCTGACCCTCCCGGGGGGGGGCGGGTGCCTAACCCTAAGTCCCCCCCGAGTGCCCTAAACCTAACCCTCCCCCCCGCAGCTGTCCCCTCGCGGCGCCCGGCATCCCTTCGGTCGGGATGCCGGGTGCCGGTGTCCCTGCGTTGGGGAAATGCCGGACGTCTACATCTAGACGCCCGGCATTTCACCCTCGCCGGGATATGACAGTCGTGAGGCTGGCTGCTGGTATTAAGCTTCCCGATTGTATACCGACGGAACGCAGTTCCACCCCATTCCAGCCCACTTTAACCCCTGTCGCTGGGAATATTTTCATTTGTAATAAAAATTAGAGATGAGACCCGCCTGAATATCGCTATTCTGAGTTGGATCCACTGAGTTGGATCAGCAGCCACGAGCAATCTCCCACTGCAGCTCAGCACACGCTGTGTGCTGGGCTGCTGTGAGGCAGGGGGGGGGGGGTGACGGCGTCGGACCCGGACCCCCAACGGGCCCCTCAGTAATCTGTACCCACTCCCCCCCCTCTCGGCGCCCCTGGCTGTGCTCCATCCAGGGGTGTGCTGTACTCTGTCCAGGGGGCTGTGTTATCATCCAGGAGTGTGCTGTCCATCCAGTGTTTTGTCATCCAGGGATGTGCTGTCCATCCAGTGTACTGTCCATCCAGCAGTGTGCTGTCCATCCAGTGTGCTGCCAAACCAGTGTGCTGTCCATCCAGGGGCTGTAAAAAAAGTCAAGAAAAGTAAAAAAAAATAAAAAATAATAAGTAAAAAAAGTAAAAAATAGATCTATTTTTTTTTGTGCTGTACCCCGGTCTATCCATATAATCACTGTGACACTGCAGGCCATAGCCCCACAGTGTATCCATATAAGCACTGTAATGCTGCTGGTCATACCCCAGTGTATGTTTCCGTACCACAGTGTATCCATATAAGCACTGTGACACTGCATGCTGTACCCCAGTGTATCCAGATTCCATATAACTACTGTAACGCTGCTGGCTGTACCCCAGTGTATCTAGATTCCATGTAAGTACTGTGATGCTGCAGGCCGTACCCCACTATGGAAAACCTTTTATATATATTTAAACTGAGGTTAATCAGTATACACTGATACGTACCCCAGTGTATCCATACAAATACTGTGACACTGCAGGCTGTACCCCAGTGAATCTGTATAAGTACTGTGATGCTGCAGGCCGTACCCCAGTGTATCCATACAATGAAGGCTGTATTCCACTGCGTTCACATAAGTGGTGTGACACCGTAGTGTCATTTACAAACTAGTTAATATAAATTTTATAAAAATATATATTTGTTGCTGTACTGTTCCATCCAGTGGCTGTGCTGTGTTGTCAATTCAGTGGCTGGATCCAATCACTCCCTGTCCTGACACAGACTGGTGCTGCAGTGACTCCACAGGCCATAGCCCACTGCGTTCACTAACTTCACATAAGCACTGCGACTCCTAGCAGAGTCAGTTGAAAGAAAAAGTAAAAAATAAAGGTTAAAAATATATATTTAATTCTGTTGTTACTTGTACTGTTCTGTGGGCTGTACCACAGTGAGTTTCTTCACGTACAACAAAGCCTTTTGAATGCCCACAGTGTGAGCTGAGCTGCGAATTGAAAAATGATCGCTCCCCCCCACAGGCATAGGAGACTGCTGTGACTGCTTCTTAGCAGCCGTGAGCAGCCTCCCAGTGCAGCCCAGCACACAGCAGCGTGTGCTGGGCTGCTGTGATGTAAGAGGGGGGGAGCAGTGCCATACCCGGGCCCCTCCAGCAAGCTTGGGCGTGGGTAATTAGTACCCGCTCTCCCCCCCTCTCGGGGCCCCTGGGGGTACTACTACTGTGTGGACATAATGTGTAAGGGTCATTTCTACTGTGTAATGTAACATGTATAAGGGACACTACTAATGTAGTGTAATGTGAATAAGGGGTGCTACTGTGTCTCCTAATGTGAATTGGGGGTACTATAGTGTGCCAACACCCTTTCCCTATGAGACCATGGCCCTCCTTCAGAGGCGGTCGGAGGATGCAAGCGGTCGCTCAGAAACTGGGCGGCCGCTTGCATCCTAACCGCCCACCTCTGTTTCGGTCATTAGGCTGTGGGTTTACACCCACAGCTCTAACGACCGCTAGGGTGATGGTCGCGATGGTCATAGACCATCGCGACCATCGGGGTTTACGACGAGACCCTAGGGTAGCTCTCCACTGACATCACTATGGGAACGCCTCCGTTTGGGCTGCCACCCCCCCGGCCCGCTTTCCAAAAGGGGCAAGCTGTCAATCAACATCGACAGCTCGCCCCCTTTGGAAAGAGGCCCGCTACGACCGGCGCTGTCGGTCGTAGTGGGTCTCACGCATGTGCACGAACTAGCCGTCTCCCTCGTGCGCATGCGCACTGGACAAACATCGAGGCGGCCGTGCGGTCGTAGACCGTACGGCCGCCTCTAAATGAAGCCCCATGTCCCTTTTTCAGCCGTGCACCTGTGATGCGCACTGTCCCTGTTTACAATATGGGGGAGGGGGTGGCACCAATGCACTTTCTGGCACAGGGTATCAAAATGTCAAGTTACGGCTCTGGTGCAATGTGTGGGTTTTATACACATCAAAACCAGATCATTTCCTAGTATTCAGTGTGTAAGTGGGTGTTTTTTTTATCATTGGAACTTTATTCCACCCATTTGGACCTGTATATATATCAAGACAGCGGAATCGGTATGAATGCGGCCGGCGGTTCGATTCCCGGCAGCGGCAGCCCGACATCAGCAGAGTTCCCGGCAGCAGAAGCCCGACAGCGCTGGAAATCCCGATCGTGGATAGGTAAGTGTTCTCTAACCTAACCCCCCTAACCTAACTCTCCTTAGGGGTGCCTAACCCTAACCTCCCCCCCAAGTGCCTAACCCTAATCCCCCCTCTAAGTGCCTAACCCTAACCACCCCCTTTCCCGCTGCCTAAACCTAAGTCCCCCTGGGGGGGTGCCTAACTCTAAGTCCCCCCCGGGGGTGCCTAACCCTAACCCTCCCACCCCCTAGCCTAGCCCTAACCCTCCCGGGGGGGTGCCTAGCCCTAAGTCCCCCCCAGGTGGCTGTCCGCTCGTGGCACCCGGCATCTCTACGATTGGGATATCGGGCGCCGGTCTCCCGGCGTCTGGGAAATGCCGGGCGTCTACATCTAGACGCCCGGCATTTCACCCTCGCCGGGATATGACAGTCGGGAAGCCGGCTGCCGGTATTAAGGCAGCCAGCTTCCCGATTGTATACCGACGGAACGCAGTTCCGCCCCGTTCCAGCCCACTTTAACCCCTGTCGCTGGGAATATTTTCATTTGTAATAAAAATTAGAGATGAGACCCGCCTGAATACCAGGTCAGCAGGAGCAACACGTCATGAGCCGGTGTATAGAGGGTATGCACGGCTTGAATGACGCTACAGGCATACGTTTTGAACAACATGGGTTTCCTGGATAAACACTAATTTGCCTATGTGAGATTTTAACAAGGTAGTTTACTGTTGTTTGTTTATGTGAAGTATTTTAAGTACCATAGAAAGCAGTAAGGACTGGTTCTTAGACGTTCTATACGGTGTAGTTGGGATAATAACAAAATTAGAATATGCCGGCAGTAAGGAAGGGGAGAGGTGTGACTAGGAAACCGTGAGATGGTAAAGATGGGAAAGCAATTAGACTTGGCCATGGCCTTAGGTGCCGACAATGAGAAGTTTGGTGCAGAAGGGAGCTCAACACCCCTATGAGGAACGGGCCGAACGGCAAGGCATGAAAATGCTTCAACAGGGTTTGGGCAATGTTGAAAGTTATCCTCTACCCTGAAACCGCTGCTAGGAGAAATAGCAATATTAGAAAAAATTACAATTGTGCCTTAAAGAGTATGAAAGTAACAAACATGTAATGAAACAGTTGTATACTTTTACCCCGACATTGTATAGTCATTGTTAAGAACAAGCAAGATATAGTGTAAACTATCTTTCTCTTGTAAAAGAGAGAAATAAATAAATGTTAACAGACATATTATTTTCACATATTCAGGTATAACTCTCCAATATAAAATTAGTTTCTTGTCACTGGAAAACAAAAGGCCCAATACCAATAAATTTGAGATGAGCGGTTCGGTTTTGCTGAAAACAGAATACACCAGAAAATTGGGGTTCCGAGTCCCAGCTCAGGTCACTTTTGAGGTTCTGAGTAGAATCCTGGCTCGGGTCTTCCCGTAAGTTCCAAACGTGGGGCCTGATTCAGACCCGCTCGCTAGGATGCGTTCGCACGCAGCCGTCAGCTGCCAAAGTATGCAAATCCTGGGATCGCTAGCAAGACATTAGCACGCCCACTATGTCTCGCCGTGCGATCGTGGTATGTATTTAGACGCCCACTAGCCAGACACAAGACGCCCACTTTCCCTTAGTAACATACGTCATCTCCAGGAAGTGTATTAAACAATTGGTAACATCGAGTAACATTGGACCCATACGCAGCACTTGTGGCTGACCATACCGTACCGCAAGCACTGCGAGTGCTTCAGTGTGTAATTCAGCCATGTGACGTGTATGCTGATGATGCATTTTAATTATGTACGCCCCTGAAACGGCGTTCAGACGCACAGACACGTCTGCGTTCGTACTACCACCCCCCGTTACCATCGACCACCCCCTGTCACCACCCACAAACGGCCCGTCCTGTCACTCATTCTAGCGAGGCGTCTATGTACAGGATGCGAACGCTTCCCGATTGCATGGACTGGTTCACACACACGCACTGCATCTTATACACATGCGCAGATTGCAAATATTGGTAGGCTACGTGCGAACGCATCCTAGCAAGCGGGTCTGAATCAGGCCCACGAATCTAAAAACCAAATCTAGGGTTTTGGATTGCATGTAAACAGGTCCAAATTACATGATTTAGCGGTTTTTATTAATTTTACAGAAATTCAAAACGAAGGGATCTATTTACTAAGCAGTGTTAGGAGACAGAGTGAAAAGTGATAAGGTGCCAGCCAATCAGCTTCTAACTGCCATGTCACAGGCTTCTCTTACATAATAGCATCTCTCTCAGTTAGAATATATAGGTCACGTCTGAGGGTTGGTGTGGGTAGGAACAGGCGTGGGAGGCTGAAGTGGAGATCAGAGATGTGTGAAGGAACTTGAGTGGCTTGAGCCAGGATTTCCTCATGTAATGATGTGAGGAGATAGATGACAGTGGATGAAAGGCCCGAAGGCGAGGACAGAAATAGAATGTCTTTATTAAACAGCATGTTGGGATGAGAACTGGAGTTGATAATACGGAATGAAAGAGCAGAATCGGATTGTGGGCCTGATTCAGAGCTGGACGCAATTAGCGCTCACTCGTTCAGAAAAAGGGGGTGGCTATTCAAATGAACCGTTCGCTCTTTGCGGTCTGTTCACGCCTCCATGTCTGAACGAGCGAACAAAACTTGCGGACGTTTATTTGAAAAATACGCCCCCTGGCCGCTCGCATCATACGTCATGTCCGCTATTTATTAGATTAATTGAGTACATCGATCAGCTTATGAACTTCTCGCTATTCTTGTGGTTGGTTTTTCCTACCACTATATTGCGAGCAGTTTTGACTATAAAACAACCAGGTGACGTGGTCAATGACGCTGCTGTTTTAATTATGCACACCCATAAAACGCCCGTTTTGACCTTTAAGCACGCCTGCGTTCATAATTCCACTCCCCGTTTTCAAGCACCTTCCCCTGTTACCACCCACATACGCCTCATCCTGTCACTCAAAGTAGCAGGCATTCGCTATATAGCGAACAAACGTTTTTCGGCCGCACTGACTGGTTCGCGCATGCGTATTATAAACCGTACGCATACGCAGAAGTGCGAACATCGCTCGGAACGAGAGTACTGCCGCTTACGAGTGGCTCTGAATCAGGCCCTGCGTCCGATGAGGCTGTTTTGAGAGCTGGATCGGTTTGAGTCCGATGTTGATGATTTGAAGAACTTGATGGACTTGAATCGGATGTTGAAGAATTGATGAACTTGACCGGTTTGAGACCGATGTTTAAGAATTGAAGAATCTTATTGATATGAGTCCAATGCTGATAAATTGATGAACTTGGGGCCTGTTTCAGAGCCGGTCGCTATTTGCGCTCGCTCGTCCAGAAAATAGGGGTGGCTATTCAAATGAACCGTTCGCTGTTTGCGGTCTGTTCACGCCTCTAGGTCTGATCGAGCGAACAAAACTTGTGGTCATTTTTTGGGAAACTACGCCCCCTGGCCGCTTGCATCCTACGTCATGTCCGCTATTTATTAGATTAATTGAGTACATCGACCAGGGTATGAACTGCTCGCTATTCTTGTGGTCGGTTTTTGCTACGACAATTTTGCAAGCAGTTCTGGCTATAAAATAACCCAGTGACGTGGTCAATGACGCTGCTGTTTTAATTATGCACACCCATAAAACGCCCATTTTGACCTTTAAGGACGCCTGCGTTCTGATCTCCACTCCCCGTTTTCAAGCACCTTCCCCTGTTACCACCCACATACGCCTCATTCTGTCACTCAAATTATCAGGCATTCGCTATTTTGCGAGCACATGAATTTCAACCGCACTGACTGGTTCGCGCATGCGTATAACGATCCGTACGCATGCGCAGTTGGCCAAACATCGCTCGGAGCGAACGAGCTGCCGCTTACGAGTGGCTCTGAATCAGGCCCTTGATCGGTTGGAACCGATGTTGAATTGAGGACCTTAATTGATAAGAGTCCGATGTTGGAAGCATCAGATGAGATCAATGGTTGGAGGTGTCAGCTGGAACCGATGGTGGCTGTAAGAACAATTCTAAGTGGTAAAAACCACACTGGTGTGCAAGATGGTATAGGAGACTTGTTTACCTAATCAAGTAACTGGATATAATGGACAGGGACTGTTCAAATACAGAGTACCTGGGAGCTCAGCATTGAGCTGTAACTTCAGCAAGAAGTGACGTTGTACTGGCAACTGAGGCCAGTCAGGAAATGGAATTTATAGGGGAGGATTCCCAGGGATTGGATGCTGCTATCAGCTGGCCTGGGAGCAGCACTCTGAGTGATTGAGGAGAATCAGGTGACAGAGTCCAACATGGCTGCACCCATACTGTTATTCTGGAGGGAACTCTGGTGTACATTTTGTATACCATCATGCTGGAGAGACACGCTATGAGAAAGTGACTGCAGAGAGCCATCTCCATGCTCAGTGACAGGACACTGAGCAGACGGGACAGTAGTAGACCTCAGCACAGGCTGGGAGCAATGTGCAGCATGAGCGGACCTCTGTGCTATCCAGCAGTGATGTACAGCGTGAGCGGACCTATGCACTAGCCTGGACAAGCACCGGAGAGAGGTAAAAAGTGGTTTTATGTGTCCGGAGCATGACTATATAGCTATTGGGCTTGCTGTTGAGGAAAAATATGTGTCCTTGGCAGAAATAGAATTTTAATTTGTATTTGACTACTGCAAACTATTTTTGTACTTCCGATCCGATCATCTTGGTGGGAGTCTTTGCCGTGTAAACAATGCTTTGATACGGAATAGTTGGTCCAATCTACAGTATATCTGTTATTATTGTCCCTAAATGTAGTGGGGAGTGTCTTTAAATCCTGCCTCTTTGCTAAGCTAAGGAGATAGCTTTAAAGATTTCCAGGGTAATGTTCCAGAAAATTATAGATTGTCTTTTTATTGACTTTCGGAGAGTGGTATTCTTCACGTCACTAGGTTAAGATGGGTCGAAGTGTGCAGTGAGCGCAACCTAAAAGCAAATGATCACCAAGGTGTTGCAGAACAGATCTTGGAAATTCATTTCTTAAGATATAGGATTGTGAACTTGAAGTGTTTCCAGGAAGCCTATTACTTTTAAGCTATTCCATTTATTTTATTGTCACGTCTTCTTGAAGTTGAGTTATGTCTTGAAGGATATGAAGAGGTGACTCCACGTTTTGCTAAATTGATGCCAGTTTTTCACCTTTCTAATCCACTTGAGCTATTTTTCATCACTGGGGTGATCTCTGATTACAGAATGGATTACATATTGCGCTTCAGAATGGGATCTGCAGTCACATCTTTCATTAATGTTGTAATGATATGATAGAGCTTTTGCGGATTACAGGGGGAAAGTCTTCTTCCTCTGGGGGCGATTAAAATGTTAGGCCGGCTTTTTTTTTTTAAAAGAGGCCCAGACGGAGCAATTCAATTGTTGCTCCGTCTGAGGTCCTGATTCAGACCCGCTTGCAAGCGCTATGCGCTCGCCAGCGGATCGAACTTTATCTAGCTTTAGCCGTTTTATGCGGCTAAACCCGGTCTCATATGTCGTGAAGTGGGCGTTAATTAATGAGCGCCCAGATCAATTGTATTACAAAACTCGGTGCTCATTAATTATCGCTGCCCAGGCAACATTTGAATCGCCACCTCCGAGTCAGAATCTTTATGGATGCTGGAAGACTTTAGATCTATCCTCTCTTAAATGTGGGATATTTTTTTCTGTTTTTTTTAAGAAGTGAGACAGTTATCAGCTTCTGCATTCTTCCCCTTAGGTATTGGATTTGGTTAGAAGACATCTTATACAAAATAGATATAACATAAGTGACCTGGACAGAAAGTCTGAAGTCTTTACACTGGTGAAGGCTGGCCACAGCATTGTATAGTTTCTAGACCAGTTCTAGATTAAGAGCAGGTCATTCTTTCAGGTACAGCACCGGTTCTCAAACACGATCCTCAGGACCCCAAACAGTGCATGTTTTCCAGGTCTCCTCACTATATCACAAGTGAAATAATTAGCTCCACCTGTGGATGTTTTTTTTATTTTTTTTATTTTTATCAGAAGATCCTATGCAATTTCACAAAAAGCCACTTGAGGGCAACAGATCTTTATTAGTAAACCTAGTACTAAAACTAATACTGTTATATGGGTGAAAGGCTTAAAGCTGGGTACCCCAGGGCCGGATTAACAATGGGGCGGGTGGAGCTACATCTCCAGGCCTCCCTTTGAAAATAGGCCCACAGCATACACAGGCTCCAGTGCAGACAGGGGAAAAAAAAATTTTTTTTCTATCATCAGCAACGGCCCCGTTCACTGCCCAGTTCCATCACCTCCCGCCCGATGTTTAACAAAATCACGGTCTCACACCCCCCCTGGCCCTCTCCTCTCCGCTGGTAGACTGGCCAACTGAAGCCCCGCCCACCTCTGACCCGTGGAAGCTCCGCCCCTGAGTCAACCATAGCTACGCCCCCTCATAATCGTCCTGCTCTGAAGCTGTGTCAACCAATCGGACTAGCTCAGGAGGGGAAGTAACAGGCAAGCGCATCTAGGTTATCTTTCCACAGGTCAGTGTAATGTCTGGCCACTGTGTATTTATGTGTCTATTTGTGAGTGTGTGTGTAATTATATATATTTATTGATATATATATATATATATATGTATATGTGTGTGTATAAATGTAGAACCGAGGAGAGGTCATAGATCCAAGGAGCGGTCTGACCGGACGGCAGCGGATGCATTAGCGGGGCTTATGGTAAGTATTGTGTTTGTATTTTAAAATGTATTTTTTTTTTAGAGGCACTATCACTGGGGGTACTATTATAGGGGCCACTACTACTGGGGGCACTACTAATGGGACTATACTATAGGGGGCATTACCACCGCGGGCACTACTATAGGGGCCACTACCACTGGGGGCACTACTGTAGGGGGCACTACTATAGGGGGCATTACCAATGAGGGCATTACCACTGCAGGCACTACTACTGGGGGCACTACTATAGGGGCCATTACCACTGGGGGCACTACTAATGGAGCACTACTATAGAGGGTATTACCACTGCGGGCACTACTATAGGGGGCATTACCACTGGGGTCACTACTATAGGGGACATTACCACTGGGGGCACTACTATAGGGGGCATTACCACTAGGGTCACTACTATAGGGGCCACTACCACTGGGGGCACTACTGTAGGGGGCACTTCTATAGGAGGCATTACCACTGCAGGTGCTACTACTGGGGGCACTACTATAGGGGGCATTACCACTGGGGGCACTACTATAGAGGATATTACCACTGGGGGCACTACTAATGGGGGCATTACCACTGGTGGCATTACTAATAGGGCATTTACTACTGGGGGTACTACTATAGGGGGTATTGCATAGGGGGCACCACTCCCGGGGGCTCTGTGTATAAGGGACACTACTTCTGTGGGCATTGTGTATAAGGGGTACAAATTTGGGCATTGTGTAAAAGGGGCGCTAGTGTGTGCCATAACATGAGTAAGGGACTACTGTGTGGTGTAAGTTTAATTGGGGATAATGTATTATACACGGCATTACTGCGTGCGGCATAATGTGTTATACAGGTCATTACTGCGTGCGGCATAATGTGTGATAAAGGGCATTACTGCATGTGACATAATGTGTTATACAGGGCATTACTACGTGTGGCACAATATGTTATACAGGGCATTACTGCATGTGGCATAATGTGTTATAAAGGGCATTACTGCGTGTGGCACAATGTGTTATAAAGGGCATTACTGCGTGTGGCACAATGTGTTATAAAGGGCATTACTGCGTGTAGCACAATGTGTTATAAAAGGCATAATGTGTAAGGCGCATTGCTGGGTACGGCAATTATTCACTGTGAGGGGAGAGCTTGGGGGAAACCCAGCACCTCCCTAAGTGCTGGGCTTGCCCCAATGTGTGATGAATTTTGGGGTGCTCTGCAAGGACACGCCCCCTTTCCGGAAGCGCACACGCCTCTGGTATGTGCAGAGGACCACCATCTATAAAATAGGGTGGTGCAACTGGGAATTTTCACCCACAGCTCCACAATATCTAGAACCGGCCCTGAATAGACCCTACAAGTGCCGTTGGAGAATGTACTGTATATGTATATATAATATATATTTTTTTATTATTATTTTTATTTTTGTGGTGTTTGGAGGGAAGGACAGAGAGGGTTTCCATTCCAACATCGGTAAAGTGTGAACACATCTCTATAAAATATTGTATGTAACCAGTGATGTGTAAAACATTTTTTATTGAAAGAATTTTGATAGCTGTAAAATTACTTTTTAAACACCTAATTGGTTGCTTTTGTCACAGTAAGGTGTTCATCTGGTAAGAGGAGGTGCCTACAGGAACTATCCCATCATCAAGCTTACCTTGTATAAAGTATTAGTTTCTGAGATACCATTTACCATCATTCTCTGAAAAATTCATTTTCACCAACATCTAATGGAATAACAATAAATATCATTAAGTGTGTATGTATGTATGTGTGTGTATATATATATTATATATATATATATATATATATATGCACAGACACACAGATATTACCTCTGCCTGTGAAGCTGTGAAGAGAGAGGACGATGTAGCAGTCGGATGTGCGGCACTTTGAACGGCTGGTATAAAACACACTAAAATCCGTTTATGTAATCAACGTTTAAGAACTTGTATTAGTCCTTACGTCAATCCTGATGAAAATGAAGTTCTGAAATGTTGAATACATAAAAGGATTTTAGTCTTGTTTTATACCAGCCATCCAAAGTGCCCCATTTGACTGTTTATCGCACATTTTTGCTTACACCTTCCTAAGGGTGCGAGCAGAAATGCCGGAGCTCCGTCGGGCGCCCTAAATAAAATAGCCACTTTTAAAAAAATTGAAATCGCGCTCAGTGTGTACGGGTTATTGGACCTGTATCAATTATCATATATTGTGTACACAGCATAAGAAGTCAGTTAATGAAGTGGCTAGGGTTGTGGGATGTGCACTTATAGAAATATGCCAATAACTTGTTTGGATTTCTTTTCTTTTCTTTTTTTAATCTAAACTATTCTAGCACTCAAAGAAAGGCAGCAAAACACAATTTACATCATTTTACAAGGTTGAAGGTAGGCCCAGCTATACCCTCCATGGAACTAATCACACCCACAGCCCTACGTAAACCACACCGATCACGACCTTACATTATCAGTCTGCAGCACTTGTCACACCCCCTGCATCGTCGCACAATAGGCCCTTCATAAATTTCAGCTCCAGGCCCATGTGGACATTAATATGGCACTGGGGTACCCTCTACGCCAGGGGTCTTCAAACTTGGCCCTCCAGATGCTGTGGAACTACACATCCCAGCATGCACTGCACATAGTTTTAGCATGCTGTTATATCAAAAAGGTGGCAGGGCATGCTGGGATGTGTAGTTCCACAGCAGCTGGAGGGCCAAGTTTGAAGACCTCCTGCTCTACGCGATCCATTACACAATATATCATTCTGACATGAACCGGAACGATATTTCGTGTTGATCGCATAGTGTGTACACTCGATTGCGTGAGCCCGCAGGTTGTTCATCGCAGATCTCCAAACATCGGAGTTGTACATTAACCATCGGGTTTGCATACAACTTTGAATCAGCCTCACAGTTTGTATTTAACTTTTAATTAATATTCTAAGTTGTAAGTTAAAGAAATGCTTTGGGCGTAAAACAGTGCGTGATAACTACTTGTAGAAAATTTATTCTAAACTGAGGATTCTGTATCTCAAAATATCCGCACACAGGGGTACATGTTCATGAGGAAGTTACGGTTGGCAATTGACCATTGATGATTAGTACCATGATGGCAATGTTAACTAGTTTTCCCATTATTTGGGAGGCCATTGATGGTGAAAATCGTTAGTGGAGTCCTGATAGCTTCCCAACATTTGGTAGTGGGGAGGAAGGACTTTGTGCACAAGCTGAAGGTGCGTGTGCATAAACCTGGGTAATGGACACGCCACAGAATGCAAATTTTTTTGGGATGTCGTGCCAGTGTATCACACCTTTGATCATGAATAGAACAGCTGGACAGTGCACAAAAAGGAGGAATTGTCAGGCCAAAATCGGGACGGTTGGAAGGTGTGCGATTGCTAATGCCGGCAGGGGTCTGTGCTGCCATTGATGGCCCAATCATCAATAGTTTTTGCCAATATTTTAAACCATCGATGACAAAACAGTCTATGATCAACCCTTGAATAGGACAGAGAACTGAAGCTTTACAACTTATTATATTTACTAAGGGGCGGTACTGGCCACGGGATTTAAAAGGGCAATAATCTAAAATGCAAAACACTCCTGGCTTTGCATTTGCCCTTATAAATCCCGCGGCCAGGATGCTTTGAAATGTTGGGGTCAATATTCTAAGCTTTGTTAGGAGATAAAGTGAACGGGTGATAAGGTACAGCCTGTGACATGGCAGTTAGGAGCTGATTGGCTGTTACCTTATCACCCGTTCACTTTATCTCCTAACAAAGCTTAGTAAATAGACCCCTTTGTCTCTTAGGATATGGTTAGGTCTAGAATGAGGTGGTGTACTGGACCTGTGATGTCACAACCACGTGACCAGCTACAAAAGAGGGAGGGGCAAGGTTCAGAATAGGTGCCAGAAGTGACCCTTCGCTCACCACAGGTTTATATTCCCCCAGTTTTGCCCACATGGATGGTAACACTGGTAACGGTCAGGGCCTGCTGCAGCAGTCACGTGGCTGTGACATCAGAGGACCTTTCTCCACCTTGGATCTAGCATCAACCATTAAGGTTATTAGGTGATTACACTGTACGATTGCACGAGTACATTGTAATCGTGCAAACGCTCAGTAATTTGCAGCAAATCGTGCACAAATCTTGCACCCAAATGTCGGAAACGACCAGCGATGCGCACTTCCGCTGATCGTTTCCGACATCAATCATCGGCTGAACATGCAGGCCAATCTGCCGATAACAACAGATGTTCGGGGATGATTGATGTGCCTACACTGAACGATCAATCGTTCAGTATAGGCACTGCACCCCCTAGGGGAACGACGATACGATTACGATGTCTTAATCGTACTGTCTTACCCTGATCTACTGGTGGATGGGCACCTTCAGGCTATGGGGCCCATTTATCAAAGTGCATTTGAGGTAAATTCACCGAAAACACCTGTTTTCGGGGATTTACCTGAAATACTTCGTATCCCCCGAATGTATGAAGGAGGGACCTGCTGCGATCCCTCCATTGCTGCCGGCAGCCGCCTCCCCCATAGGTTTCTATGGGGGATGCGATGCTGCCAAATGTATCAATAGAAGATAGCGTTAGCCGCTGTGTCCTATGGGCACTCACCGCATTTCAGCCGGCGGAGGGATCTTCCAGATCCCTCCGCCGGCAATGGGCGCCGCTCATGTGCAGTCTGCGGGACTGCGCATGCACAGCAGCCCGGAATGTGCTCTGGCCACATCGCAGGGACGGGCTCTTTTCGGAGCCCGTCTCCCTGCATGTGCCGGGTCATACATTCAGCCGGTATGATCGCATTTTGCAATGCGATCATGGGCGGTACTGCATGCCCTGATCGCATTGCAAAATGCGATCCTTAATAAATGGGCCCCTATGTATCCCATAGACTAAAGACAGATAATAATGACATGGTTATGTTACTTTCAATGAATTGTTATGCACCTATGTTGCAGGAAATTTAATACACAATCAGCATTACAATGAAGTAAACTGGAGGAGAAAATATTTCAATATAATAAATAATAGCTGTCATCTAAACAAGAGCTACTTGGAGGATTCAAAACCTCCCGCCTGTTCGGCATCCTGTCCTGTTTATTTTTCCTTGTTTGTCTCTGATAGAATCGCGCAAGGCATTCTGGGGTTTTTAGTTCACTCGTTTCCCTCGCTTCTTTATCGCGAAGAGTGCCGTGACTACAATTCCCAGAATCCAATGCGCACTCACGCTAAGTGATCTACTAATCAGTGTAGAGCCGTAATGTGCTAGGCGGAAAGTAGGGTCTGCAAGTTCCGGGACGCAGATGTCTGCTGAGTGCGGATGGGACGGGACCGCTGCTGGGTAGCTGGCGACTCTGCGTTACTCCGGGTTTATGGTGGGTCACAGCACAGTCCTTTCTCACGTTATGGCAGTGCACTCTGCATAGGTGTAGGAATTCTGCAAAGTTTCCTAGTGTGCAGCAATAAGGATATAAACTCATATATATATATATATAATAGACAGTCAATGGGTGCACCTCTGAATTTATTGTATTTGTATGTTTTCCTATTTCTCTATTGAATTGATTAATTTTGTTTTCCTGTGATGCTGGCACTGGATAGATACATGTGACTGAAGTGTTGGTACATTCTGGAGCCAGTAGTAGATGTATTAGAGGTCTCATATATCACAACAGGGTCTCAGCTAGGTGTGTGAGCCACCAAATATATGTTATGGTTGACATAACGGTAATGGGCCTCTTGCAGCTGTGACATTCACCATCCAGGTTTAGATCTATATATAACTAAGATATACACTACCTAGCTGTGCCTTGTAGTGCTACAGGTGTTATTGTACGCTTTTCCCCCACCGTTTCAGTGGCACGTCACCTGTAGTGGTTTTATCACTAACTAAATTACAGTTTTGTCTGTGAAATGCAGACTCTTGGGGGGTATATTTACCAAAAGTCGATTTTAAACCGATATAAAATCGATAAACATCAATGTTGTGTTTCTGGGGCTAAATCACATATTTACTAATACATAAATAAAAAAAAAAAACTTAAGTTGCCTACACACTTGACGACTTGCCAACGATGCAATGTCGTCTGTGATTTCCCTTGAATTCCCCGGCACTCCTGGACATACGATATGGAGCAAAAACAGTGAAATTTGACATGCAACATATCGTGTGTCGTTAACGATTTTCCAATCGTTAGATCGTGCACAATATAGATGTCTGCCCAAGTTTAAATAATGCGGTGTACTCTCTAGAAATACATGCATGCACAGATCAGTGAGATCCGTGCATGCATCTGTTTAAAACTGTATTAAAGTGTAAAAATAAAAGTCGTGTGGTCCCCCCTAAAAGCACAACCAGCCCCGGACTTTTGAGAACCAGTCCTGGTTGTGTAAATACGGGGGACAAAAGACGTAGGGGTCCCCTGTATTTAGCAGTACCAACACTGGGCTCAGCGGTTTTGAAAATACAGGGGACAAAATGAGTATGGGTACTCTGTATTTACCATAACCAGCACCGGGGTCTTTCTAGTGGGGTAGGGGGTAATGCCATAGCCCGGGTCCCTGGGCCAAAGCATTACACCTGACTGCTAGTCAGCCCAGGCCGGGGATCCCTGGGGAGGTGGGGACCCCCTCCCCAATAAATGGGTCCCCCTCTCCAGGGCACCACAGGCCTGGGCTGATAGCCTGGCGCTATCCCCGGACCCAGTGAAAAGGTTCCCCTGGCTGTGGCATTATGCCCCCGCTGGAAAGAGTCTGTGGTGGTTATGAAAAACACAGGGGACCCCTACTCATTTTGTCACCTGTATTTCCAAAACCAGGTCCGGCTCACAGCCCAGTGCCGGTTCTGCTAAGTGCGGGGGACCCCTACGTCTTTTGTCCCCTGCATTTTGACAACCAGGATTGGCTCTTGAAATGTAGTTTTTTTTTTTTTTTTTTTTTTTAATACAGATGCATGCACGGATCTCACTGATCTGTGCATGCATCTGTGCCATTAGGGAAATGCCTGTCAAGTGACGTTGGCATTGTTCGATTCGGAACGACATATTGTTCGTGCTTAAACAGTGAATAATAGGCTGCAAATCGTGAACGAGATTGCCGGATCTTACTGCCTGTAGGTAAGATCTGAGGATACGACAAACGACCCGCGGGACTGCTCATCGTTAACGTTGGTGTACACTGCGCAATTTTTCGTTCAGATGCGTTGGAATCGGCCAAATCGTGCAAAATATCGTCTAATGATTACGCACCTTTAGTAAATGTGTGATTTAGCTCCATTTACCCCCTGGATTGCCCACAAAAAGAGAGATTGCCCAGAGAGACTTGGCTCCCGTGGATGCCCATTGTTAAAGCCCAGTAGTCTTGTGCTGTAGTTCCCAACCAATACCATAGAGATAAACTGCTAACTTCTATTAATAAAACACAAAAAATACTAAGCTGTGTTTTAATATAATGAAAATAATTGAAATCTTCTTTTCCAGCAGTCAGGATCCAATGAACAAGCGAGATGCCTCCAAAAAACAAAACCAGCAATGTTAAAATTGTCAAAACAAAAGGTCAACCAGTAAACATTAAGAGAGTAAGTATATTATTACCTTGTTTGCTTTAACGGATATCTGTCTCCAAAATCAATTTTTAGTACTGTATGTTGTGTAAATCCTGTATAATTGTACATTCCAGTGGCATTTTTTTTTTGCTATCATAGTTGAGTAGTTATATGGGGCATATTCAACTGACCATGTGATTTTACGGTAAAAATTACCGCGGTCGCAAATAAACCATCGGGGGGAGAAAAAAAATAGTTGGCAGTGATAATAGAAATACCTCTGTGATGCCTGGGCTCTGTACCAGAGCAAGCCACCATGCCCCTGCTGCTCAGGAAAACCTCATCCATCTGGGGAAGCACTTTCCTTACTCTGGCCGCAGGATGTTATCGATGACGTTGGTTATCCAGTGGTGGGACTGGTGGTTCCCTGGAGCTGGGGTGGAATCCCCTGGTTTGTCTCAATCCCTGACTTTGGCTGATGCTGCTCCACATCCCATCGTGTCTTCATATAGTTATGCAGCATTCACATCACTAAGGGCCTGATTCAGCGTTGGAGGCTAATGCGAGCACAGCTGCGATTTCGTACGGAACGCAGCTGCAAAAATATGCTAATGGTTCAAAAGATCACCCGAGCATAGGGACGCCCACCGCTGCCCTCTTACCTGCATACGCCGTCGCGCACCAGCATAAATATGGGTAACATCGCCACACATCCAGCGGCCATCTTGGCCTCGCGGCAGGTCAGACGTGCCGCAGCCTCGGGGTTTCTTTAGTCACGCGGCACTGTGTATTCACTCGCAGTGGCTAATATATGCCCACAAAACCGCGTTTAAATAGTCATGCCCGCATGCGTTTCTCAGACCACCCCAAACGCTGGCAACCTGTCACTCTGCAACGGATTTCTGTGTGTGTCCGTGATCGCTACACAGTGCGGCTTATAGACATGCGCGATGGCAAACAATCGCTCAATCTGGGTGAAAAACTCATTAGCATCCATCTCTGATTCAGGCCTTAAGTGTGGGGCAGATCATAATGTACCTGAATACGTTGCTCTCAGTGAAAGCGCTAACCACTAGCAGTGAGGCAGATCACTTTTAGTTTATGGCTCCTCTGCATAAGTGAGTTTGTAATGAATGCAGGGATCATCCCATAACTCCCACAGTCGGCTCAGTATGATCAATCATGAATAAGGTGCTAGTGCAGTGATGTGGGCAACAATAGACACATACACTAATCAGTAACTGAAAGGATAAGTGTCTCTAACTGTGTGTATCAACTGGAATCAACAGTGTGGAAGAGTGGAGACCTAAAGAGCTTTGGCTGTATAATCAGTGATTTGGTGGGGAGAAGTAGAGATGGGCAGAGTGTAGAATAAAGCTTCCATCTGTGTGTGGTTGAGTAGCAAAAGTGCAGATAGATGCCTAACAATATCTTCCTGGTATGTGGGTGAGCAGGTTGGGACGCAGACAGCATTGAGCCTGGGAGATTCTGGAGGAATGCAGCTTGATCTTTGGTATATTAATGAAGGGAAGATCTGCAAGTTGTTCTGTACTGGTACTGTGAGTTAAAGTGCAAAGCAGGTGTATAGTCTTCATTCATGTGCAGTTCCTCTTTCCTGCCTGGGGTATCTCTCTCTGCTCTGGTGCTTCTTGCACACTCAGCTGATGCAATAAACTTCTGATATACAGACCAGAGTGTACTAGAAGCACCAGAGTAGAGAGCAACACCCCAGGCAGGAAAGAGGAACTAGGTGTAGTCAGCCGGTGTTTCTCCCAACTGTTGTGGAACTACAAATATCAGCGTTGATGCATGCTGATACGTTTGTCCCCTGTCTTTGGCACAGAGCATGTGTGAGGAGGGAGGGGGGCGAGTGTTTTCATGATAAGCAGATTATAGAATATTTATTATTAATATACACAACATGGCCAATATTCAGCCATACTCATTGCTCACGGGTGCATAAAATCAAGCATTCAGCCATGCAATCTCCATAGTCATACATCAGCAGGAGAATGGGTTGTACTGAAGAGCTCAGTGATTTTCGGCGTGACACTTTCGTAGGATGCCCGCCTTTGTTACTAATCGTTCTGCCCTGCGAGAGCTGCCTCATTCTACTGTAAGTGCCGTTACTGTGCAGTGGAAGCGCCTAGGAGGAACAGCTCAGCTACAAGCTCATAGAACAGGGCTGCTGAGTGCTGAAGCGCATACAAATAATCTGTCCTCGGTTGCAGCTCTCCCTACCAGCTTCCAAACTGCCCCCGGAAGCAACGGCAATCAGTAGCTTCATGGGTCAACTACCCATGGGTGAGCATACAGTGGTGTAAAGCACACGGACGTTGAATTGTGGTTCAGTTAAAGCAGGTTCTCTGGAGTTACAAATGCCACTTCACCATCTGGCAGTCTGTGATAGCATGTCTAATACAGAATTATTGCTGGTTTTATAAATGGTATATAATATTAATGTATTGAGCAAGAAGTTGTCATTGTCTTTTTGGACATTCCTAAATACCTATCTGATATATTTTATTTCATTTTTTTTTTTATCGTCAGGGCACAAAGCGCAAGACTCCAAATGCAGATGAGGGGCAGACGCCGCGTAAAAAGCAACGTATGAAACATCTTTTCCCTTCATTATTCTCATCCTGTGATCTGCTCCAGTTATTATCATGGCACAAAACAAGGATGACATTGACTGTTTGTGTCTTTAATGTCTCTGCTAAATATATTTCTGCATTGTGCACGGTTAACCATTATTTAGTTTTACGATTTATGGTATCTCACTGTAAAGGCAAACCTTTCTTTATGTATAAAGTTATTTAGAAAAAAAATACCTTGTTAATATTGTCAGCTTCTCATAGACTCTAATAGAAACATGTTTTGGTGTTCATAGGAAAATGCTGGCATTATAGATACATATTACAGCTTCAATGATGCCTCACAGCACTTGCCTCTTATGCTGGGTACACACCTGGCGACATATCCGCTGACCCAGGGACCAGCAGAACGAGCGGCCGATTGGTAAGCCAATACACAGTTACCAATCTGCCACTCAATGTATCTGTGCTGACATCACAATCGGGCGGCCATTTAATTTGCCAACCCAGTTGAGATGCCAGTGTCGACTGGTCCCTGCAGCAAGTGTACGGGCAGTCGGCGGGTTGCCAGTACACACAGCCAGACATCGTTCAGACCTATCGTCTGTATCCATCTGCTGATGCACTAGGCGATATGTCGTTCGTTTGTTGATTCAACGACCTATCGTGTAGTGTGTACCCCGCATTTGGGCCTGATTCAGAGATGTATGCTAATGCGTTCGCTGCTGGAAATGCATTGAGATGCTCACTGGCGACTTAGCCGTTCCAAGCAAGTGTGTATAAATATGCTGCCACCATTGCAGATCATTTGATAATCCGCAAGCTGAGTATCCCCACGGTCACGCAAAATGGCTGCCTGAACTGAGCAGTCAGGACCACTTTATCTGCTTACGGGATCAAAGGCGCAGGTAACGGCATGCCCCGAAAAAGTCTGCGTTTTGTGACGCACCTTCCCCAAACGGTCCCTGACTGTCAATCACTTTGCAAGGTGATCCTCACGGCGAGCAGCATTGCACGCAACCTTGGCACGTGCGCAGTGCGACCGTTAATTGCTCAACTGCACGAATATCGGAATAGCGTACATCTTAAATCAGTTGATAGAGATACACGCTCTAGGAAACATTCATTACCATAACCACATTCTGTAACGGTTGTAGGGAGTTACAGGTTTTGATATCGTTTGACAGCTGGTTGTCAAATTGAGGGGCAGGGAAACAGGAAGAGAACTAAACGGTTCCCTGTAGATTTGAAATATAGGCCATTTATAGAGAAGTTGGAGTGGTTCTGATTCAGGTGGCCATTGCTTGCCTGTGAAATGTTGGAATGTCAGGGTGCATTGCATGCTTGGCGTGGTGGGTAGATTTAATGATCTTGTAAAACCAAACTGCAGATTATATTTTAATGGTACCTTGACTTTCTTTACCCGTTTTGTGCTGAAGGATTGGTAACCCAATCCACAGGCGGACAGAAGGATACTACTGAATAGAATATAGTTGATACATGTCAATTAATTTTACAGTTATTTCATGTTCTACATACAGACAGCTGCTAAAGTTTACTTACACACAAATGAGCCCAAAGCAATTTTGAAAACCAGACCAAACCAAATTGGCTAGATTTTGTGCGTGGGCCCAAGATGTTTAGTGAGTCCCAATCTGTTTTGCGATCAGATTTTGTTTATGAATGCCAGAAAATGCAGTCGGCCCCGTGAGTGCAATCTCTTCTGTCCGGTCATTCGGTGTTCAGGCTGAAAGAGGGGATATGTAGGTAGCTTATATCTTTTCTATGGTTTTATCTCGCGTGCCAGTCTGACACCACTTGGTCTATGTACAGGCCGCAGTCCTTCCAAGAAAAAATCTATTCGGGTGGTGAACACAAAATCCCTGAAATCCCTTACAACTGAGGTCACACAGTACATCGAGATTTGTATTGATACTGCCATAATGTGAGTATTTCTGAATATTAATTTTTTTTGTTTTACGTCAATGTAATCTGTCCCTATCTCCAACATGTGCATGCCCCAACGGCTCTCACTAATAGACAGACGGGACAGACCTTAGCATAGCAGGAGCTGGAGAGGAGGAGGAAGGGGGGTGAATTTGCCAGGTCCCTTTTACTAGTGCTGCAATAATAAAAAGTGTGTGTGTGCACTAGTAACTTGTCCTTGTATACAATTGTGCGTGTTTTATTTTTGACCCTGGTCACACAAGTGGGCCTTTCAGCCATGTGGTGCCAGTGACAGGACAAGAGTTTAATTTGCCCAAGTGGCCTCAATCCTGATGTGTTAAAGTTGAAGCCAGCAGGTAAACTGGTGACACAATCTAGGTCTCCCCTGAAACCCAGCACTGACCCGTTAATGCAACAGTCATCTATGCTAGCTAGCGTTAGATCACTAATACTCATACAAAAATGTTGCAGAAATAGATGTTTCACAAAGCAATAAAAAAAAATAATGGAGCCAACCCACCAGATCCTGTCCGCCCACCCATTGGCCCTGCCTTTTCTAATTCCCACCACCTTTACACACAGGTGCTGTAAGCCTTTTTCTACTTCAGGGTCCATAGGGTGTCCACAGGATACCTTGGGTATAGGCGATGGCGGCAGACATCGGGAACCTCAGAGTTAATTTTTCAGCCTCCCAGGAAGCACTGGGGTTCCTCTCCTATACCCCGCCCCCGAGCCAAGGCAAATCAGTTTCTTAGGTGCCCGGCTCGGAGTCGGATCACCTCTTCAGAGGGGGGCTGTTGGACAGGCCCTGAAGTTTCTTCCAGCAGCTTTTGCTGCGATATGAGCGGGCAGCATGGTCAGACTAATTAGAGATCCATGCTGCCGCTCCTTCATCCCGCCGGGCCAGAACACAGGTACTGATCCGGGGATGCTGGCGGGTACCAGGGTTTCAGCTAGCGGGGATCCCGGTATTCCAGACTGTGGCCGGATTCACAGGGATTCAGATAAGGGGCGGGAACCCGCGGTGGGTTACAGCCGATTCACAGTCTTATTTGTCCCTAGGCAGGGAGCTCCCTGGGGACAGGCTGCGCGTGGAGCAAGGTACTGATCTTCCGCTTCCACTAGACCACCAGGGACAGCGGGCTGCCGCAGTATTTTATACAAGTGGCGAATGCTGCTGGATTCTGATACAGGGGGCAATCTCCGTCCGGGTCCCCCGCATACCTCTCCTCACGATGAGGTCAGTGTATGTAGCACTGTTTCCTACCAGGCTCTGTGTCTGCGTAGTTGATCATAGTGCTTGTGGTGCAGGTGATTTTTTTCTGCATTGTATGTGACAATATGCTAGCGCTGTCTGACTGTACTTCACTTCTGACTGTCGGCCATTTTACTATCCCTGTCTTTCTCTCCCTTGCGGTGCGGTGCTGCAGGGTGCTTATTGCCTCACAATTAAAATGAAAAGTGTTTTTCTGTGTGGTGCGTCACATACACATCGTTTACACTCATCATGTCTGAGAGAGAACGTGATTATTCTCCTCAGCTAAAATGTACCACATGATCAGTACTGTTAGCGGAGGATGATGTGAACACTGAGGGTTTCTCACATTTATATAACATATGTATTTCTGAGACTTTATATTGCACTCCGCCATATTTATACAGTAAGTTCCTGTGGCTTGACAGGCATCAGACAGGACTAGTATTTTGCTTTACTACTATAATATGTATATATGTATGTATATGCTATGTGGTCATATTATACCCAGTGCATGCTTTGTACTATTACCATGCGGTTGTACCTGCAGGTATGACGTACACCCTGCTGCTCCACTCTACCTGTTAGTTACAAGGCAAGTATGTGGGGAGAAACGGCTAATTCTCCCTCCCTGGTAGTTCACGCAGTGTTCACAGTAGTGTCGCTCTCTCTACCTTTGTACAGACACTGACTACTACCTCCAGTCCATGTTGCAGGGTTTTCACTTAAGACAACATGGGGAACGCTTTGGGTGAAATCCACATATTGTGCCCTTTCGCCTGCTCTTCGCTTCGGCGATTAAGTTTCGCGTGTGTGCCACGCTAGGTAGTCGGTCTGGGATTCGCCAAAGCGATACTTTTTCGCCTGTGCAATACTTTTTCCCCAATGCGAGACCTTTTCGCAAATGCGAGGTTTCGCGGGCTCGAAACTTTTATGTGTAAAGGGTATTCTGTGGAATTCCCTTCGTTAGTGATATCACAGGAATGTTAGCTGCAGGTTATCTATTCCTGTAGTTCATTACATGCCTAGTGAGTACTGCAACCTTGCCTATGGTCTCTCCAATGCTACGTATCGCAAAGTGGTACTTTGTTGGAAGTCCATATACTCCCTTACAGGGGGGGGGGTTCCAGACCAGCTATGACTAAGCTGGGTAGCCAGAGAATGGACACTGGGCAGATGCCTTGGATCCATATATGTTAATAAGACAGCCTTGGTTATAGGTCTCCTCACTTCTAGAATTTTCTCGGCAGCAGTGGCGGTGCGCCGCTCCCTGTGGTGGCGCTCATGGAGAGCTGATGCAGACACCAAGAAAGGGTTGGAATGCTTACCCTTTAATGGTGAGGTCCTCTTTGGCCCTGATCTGGGAAAAAATTGTGAGCACTTTGGCAGCAGCTAAATACACGTGTCTGCCATCGGCCCAAGTTCCTTCAGGGTCTGGGACTTTGTCCTTTTGGCCCAGGGAAAGTCCAGAGAATAGTCCTGGCGGGATGGGCCTCCCCCTGGGGGACCCCAAGGTGGGAGGCCGGCTTCTTCAGTTCGCCCAGTACTGGTATCGGACTACTACAGACACTTGGGTAGGAGAAGTGGTCTCTCACAGGTACGCCCTCTCCTTCCGCACAGGCCTTCAGTCAGTTCAAGACAAGGCCCTGGAATTCCAGAAAGTAGGGCACTCTATACTCCAAGCGGGGGTTATAGTGTCTGTTTCGTTGCCTCTGAAAGGAACAGGGTTTTACACCCGACACCTTTCTGGTTCTGACACCCAATGGGTCCTACCGGTCTATTCTTAACCTCAAGTCCCTCAACAAGTCTTTGAGGGTCCCTTGGTTCAGGATGGAGAGCCTGCGTTCCATCATATTGGCTGTGGAGCCTGGGGATTTTATGGTGTCCTTGGACATTCAGGATGCCTACCTGAAGGTCCCAGTTGCTATAGCTCACTAGCGGTCCCTCAGGTTCGCAGTGGTCAATCAACATTTCCAGTTTCAGGTACTGCACTTTGGCCTTTCCACAGCACCTAGGGTGTTTACCAAGGTCATGGCAGTTATGGCAGCCCACCTGTGGATGCAGGGGGTCCACCTGTTACCCTATCTGGACGACCATCTGCACTTAGTAGGGTCTATGGGGGTACTTCAGGGCCATCTGCACCGGACAATAACTGTATTGCAGACTCACGGCTGGCTGATAAACTGGAAGTGTTGCCTCACAGACAACGAAGGATCTTTGTGGCAGAGGAAAAGAGCTCTGCTTTACAGGCAAAGATTCATATTTGTCTTCAGAGTCGCCGAGTGTCCCTTCACTCGGCAATCAGGTTACTGGGGTCCATGGTGTCGAAGTTCACCATGGTAGAGGTATGCCCAGTTTTCGCTCCAGACCTCTGCAGAAGTTGATGTTCTCCAGATCGAATGGGTTTCCCCATCGGATAAATACACTGACCTTGGTGCGTTCTCCAGGGGTACGGCTGTCTCTGGCCTGGTGGCTACAGACGTCCCACCTCAACAAGGGACGCCCCTTTTTGGATCTCAGACTAGGTCCTCCTGATGACGGACGCCAGTCTCCGAGGTCCACACTTCTTTAGGGAAGGTGGCCGTCAGCAGAATCTGGTCTTCCAATCAACATATTGGTACTTTGAGCGGTATTCACAGCTCTTCAGCAAGCTAGACTAGTTTTTCACGGAAAACCCGTGCAGGTCCAGTCAGACTATGCCACCACAGTGGCTTACATAAACCGCCAAGGAGGAACCAGAAGTCAGACGGCCCTGACACAGGTGTCCCGCATTCTGGTTTGGGCGGGGGGCAATCTCCCAGCTGTCTCGGCAGTGTTCATACAGGAGTCCTCAACTGGGAAGCAGACTTCCACAGCCGTCAGGACGTGCATCCAGGGGAATGGTTGTTTCACCAGGAGGTGTTTTAATTCCTAGTGAACAAGTGGGACCTTCCAGAGATAAACCTCATGGCATCCTGACAAGACAACAAGCTGTCTATGTACGGGTCAAGAACAAAAGACGAGGAGGCTCTCCTGGTAGACGCTCTGCTGGTGGACCTTCCAGTTTGCGTACCTCTTCCCTCTGTTCTCCCTTCTTCCTCGAGTACTTCAGAAGTTCAAGCAAGAAGGAGGCACGCTCCTGTTCATAGCTCCAACGTGGCCCAGCGGTCACTGGTACTCAGATCTTCGGAGTCTCTCCATAGACACTCCGATGCTGTTGCCTCAACATTCAGACCTATTGTCTCAAGGTCCTTGCCATTACCCGGACCTGGGTCGTCTGTCTTTGACGACGTGGTTGTTGAGACAGCCCTTTTTAAGGTCCAGGGGTTTTTCCGGCTCTGTAGTTAACACCATGCTCAGAGCTCTGGAGCCTGCTTCTGCAAGAATTTACCACAGAGTGGGGCAAACTTTCTTTGAATGCTGTCGACCTAGAGGCTATGATCCTCAGGTGTTTAGAATATCCAGGGTTTTGGCTTTCCTACAGGCGGACTTAGGGCCTGATTCAGACCCGGTCGCAAGCGCTGAGCGCTCGCAACCGGGTCGATTGTGGCCCACAACACATGCGCACGACGGAGCCGGCTCCGTCGTGCGCATGCGCGACACCCAGCTAGCGACGGGCAATCCGTCACTCCGGGTCTCGCACCAAAGGGGGCGAGCTGTCGATGTTGAGTGACAGCTCGCCCCATTTGGTGGGCGGGCCGGGGGGGAGTGGCTGTCCAAACGGAGGCGTTCCTGTGGGAACGCTTGCCGTTTGGGGGGCGGCCCCACTGACATCACGAGTGATGTCATTGGAGAGCTTCCGCCTCTGTTAGAGCCGAAAGCTCTCTGGGGCTTGCGATGAACGAGACCCTACCACAAGGGTCTCGTCGCAAGACTGATGGTCTTGACCATCGAGGCCATCATTATGGCCGCTCGCTATAGCTGTGGGTGGCCACCCACAGCTATGCGAGCGGAAAAAAAAAAAAAAAAAAATGCCTTGATTCAGAGCGAGCGCTCTTTCAGAGCGTCCGGCTCTGAATCAGGGCCTTAGATCACAGTCTTCGCCTTTCTTACCTGAAGGTGCAGGTTTCTGCCCTGTCGGTGTGGTTTCAGCGTAGGATTGCTACCCTTCCTGATGTCTGCACCTTTTATGCAAGGTGTACTTCGGATTTAGCCTCCCTTTGTTCCACCAGTGGCTCCTTGGGATTTGGCTGTGGTCCTGAGGGCTCTCCAAGGACCGCCGTTTGAACCACTGGGCTCAGTGGATTTAAAATGGCTTACAGCAAAACTGTGGACCTCATTCAGACCCGGTCGCAAGCGTAGCGCGCTCGCAACCGGGTCGATGTTTTGGTCCTGCGCACGCGCAGCAGCCGCACTGCGCGTGCGCAAGCCCCGGAGCGAGAGAGAAACAGTGGGGAGCTTCCTGCTCGATCAGAGCAGGAAGCTCCCTGGGGCTTGCGGTTGCCGAGACCCAACCTTATGGTCTCGTCGCAAGCCCCGATGGTCACAATGGTCTTGACCATCAACCTGGTCGGTCGCTAAGCTGTGGGTGGTAACTCATGTCGCTCTCTCATGTCGCCCTCCTTTTCTGATTTTTTCATAGGGATAGGGCAGTGCTTCGCACTCGCCCTGGTTTCCTACCTACGGTGGTATCTAGTTTCCACATTAATGAGGAAATTATAGTGCCGGCCTTTAATTCCCCAGACCTCTCAGCTGGTGAGGCCTCCTTGGATGTGGTACGTGCTCTTAAGGATTTATGTTGACCGTATCAATTAATTTCGGAAGTCGGACACTTTGTTTGTCTTCTATGGTTTCTGTAAGAAGGGTTGGCCTGCAACTAAGCAGATTTTGGCAGGGTGGATTTGCATGGCGATTTCTGAGGCTTACATTCATGAGGGCCCTCCTGTACCATCCTCTGAAGCTCATTCAACTTGGTCTGTGGGTCCTTCATGGGCAGCTCGTCGTGGTGCCTCTGCTGATCATCTCTGGGAGGCAGCCACGTGGTGTTCTGTCCATACCTTTGTGAGGTATTATGCATTTGATACTTCGCCTCTCAGGATGCTTCCTTCGGGCGGTGGATTCTCCTTTCAGCACAGGAGCGTCCCCACCCTTAAAGGATACTGCTTTGGGACATCCCCAAGGTTTCCTGTGGATACCCTATGGACCCTGAAGTAGAAAATATGAGATATTTACTTACCCTTGTTAACTCAATTTCTATGAAGTCCGTAGGTTCCACAGGACTCCCGCCCTGTCGTACCTGTACTGCAGATGGGCTTTGTTTTGGTCACCAGTTTTTCCGTCTCCTTCTGGTGAGAATGTGATTCTTGTGTGTTCCAGACTTTCTTCTCTTTCTCTTTCTTCTCCACCTTCGGCCTATGGCTTGTTACGTAACTGATTTGCCTTGGCTCGGGGGCGGGGTATAGGAGAGGGATCCCAGTGCATCCTGGGAGGCTGAAAAATGTACTCTGAGGTGCCCGATGTCTGCCGCCATCGCCTGTACCCAAGGTATCCTGTGGAACCCTATGGACTTCATAGAAATAGAGATAGCAAGGGTAAGTTCTTAGCATATCTCATATTTTTTGTCACTGCCCAGTGTACAGCCATGGCCAAAAGTTTTGAGAATGATACAAGTATTGGTTTTCACAAAGTTTGCTGCGTCAGTGTTTTTAGACCTTTGTGTCAGATGTTACTGTGGTATACTGAAGTAATATTACAAGCATTTCATAAGTGTCAAAGGCTTTTATTGACAATTAAATTAAGTTTATGCAAAGAGTCAATATTTGCAGTGTTGACCCTTCTCTTTCAAGATCTCTGCAATTCGCCCTGGCATGCTGTCAATCAACTTCTGGCTCACATACTGACTGATGGCCGCCCATTCTTGCCTAATCAATGCTTGGAGTTTGTCAGAGTTTGTGGGTTTTTGTTTTTCCACCTGCCTCTTGAGGATTGACCACACGTTCTCAATGAGATTAAGGTCTGGGAAGTTTCCTGCCCAGACCCAAAATTTCGATGTTTTGTTCCGCGAGCCACTTAGAGCACCTTGCCATAAGGCAAAAGTGATAACTATCATGCTGGAAAAGGCATTGTTCATCATCAAACTGTTCTTGGATGGTTGGGAGAAGTTGCTCTTGGAGGATGTTTTGGTACCATTCTTTATTCATGGCTGTGCTCTTAGACAAAATTGTGAGTGAGCCCACGCCCTTGGCCGAGAAGCAACCCCACACATGTATGGTCTCAGGATGCTTTACTGTTGGCATGTCACAGGACTGATGGTAGTGCTCACCTTTCCTTCTCCGGAGAAGCGATTTTCCAGATGCCCCAAACAATCTGAAAGGGGATTCATCAGAGAAAATAACTTTACCCCAGTCCTCAGCAGTCCAATCCCTGTACCTTTTGCAGAATATCAGTCTGTCCCTGATGTTTTTCCTGGAGAGAATTGGCTTCTTTGCTGCCCCTCTTGACACCAGGCCATCCTCCAAAATGCTTCGCCTCACTGTGTGTGAAGATACACTCACATGCCTGCCGCCATTCCTGTGCAAGCTCTGCACTGGTGGTGCCCCGTTCTCGCAGCTGAATCAACTTTAGGAGATTGTCCTGGCGTTTGCTGGATGTTCTTGGGCGTCCTGAATCCTTCTTCATAACTATTGAACCTCTCTCCTTGAAGTTCTTTGTGATCCGATAAATGGTTGATTTAGGTGCAATCTTACTAGCCGCAATATCCTTGCCTGTGAAACAATTTTTGTGCAGAGCAATGATGACTGCACATGTTTCCTTGCAGGTAACCATGGTTAACAGAGGAAGAACAATGATTTCAAGCTCCACTCTCCTTTTAAAGCTTTCCAGTCTGTTATTCTAACTCAATCAGCATGACAGAGTGATCTCCAGCCTTGTCATTGTCAACACTCTCACCTGTGTTAACGAGAGAATCACTGACATGATGTTAGCTGGTCCTTTTGTGACCGGACTGAAATGCAGTGGAAATGTTTTTGTGATTAAGTTCATTGTCATGGCAAAGAGGGACTCTGCAATTAATTGCAATTCATCTGATCACTCTTAATGACATTTTGGAGTATATGCAAATTGCCATCATAAAAATTGAAGCAGCAGGCTTTGTGAAAACCAATACTTGTGTCATTCTCAAATGAAAAACACTGTATTATTATTAAACTATGTGCCTTCGTTACTGACCCTATAACTTTGTCAGAGCCTACATAAAGTAGTGTTCATTCTAGCACCCTGCATCTGTCACAACCCGTGCAGTTCCTCTCTCCTGCCTGGGGTGTCACTCTCTGCTCTGGTGCTTCTAGTACACTCAGCTGATGCAGCAAACTTCTGAGATAAAGTCCATTGTGTGCTAGAAGCACCAGAGCAGTGTGTGACACCCCAGACAGGAAAAAGGAACTGCATGGGTTGTGACAGGTGCAGGGTGCTGGAATGAACACTAATAAAGTATACACAACTGGTATTCTTATTCTCAGGACTATGGGCCTGATTCAGACCCGTTCACAAAGCTGCGTTCGCACGTAGCTGGCCGATTTTTGCAATCTGCACATGCGTAAAAGATGCAGTGCGCGAACCAGAAGCTGCGATCTGGAAGTAATCGCAGTGAGTACACAGACGCTCCGCGAGTTTGAGTGACAGGACGAGCCGTTTGTGGGTGGTGACAGGGAGGTCGATGGTAACGGTGGTGTGGTGGTGCAAACGCGGGCATGTCTGTGCGTTTTAACGCCGTTTCAGGGGCTTGCATAATTAAGACGCAGCGTCATAGTACTCATCACATGGCTGTATTACACACTGCAGCACTCGCAGTGCTTGCGGTAGGGTATGGTCAACAGTATGCAGCCGGGATGACGACTGTCTAAATGCCGACCGTCGGCATCCCGACAGTCTAATCCCGGCAAGTGTCTTATGACAGACATCGAAATCCAGACGCCTGTCATTAGACCTACGCCGGGAGCTCAACACCCGGCTTACCGATCGAAGGTAAGCCAGGCTCGGACAGCTGCGGGATAGGGGGGGGGGTTAGGTTACTGAATCCATGGTCAACCACAATTGCTGCGTATGGGTCCGATGTTACCGATTGTTGTGTTGCATACACTTCCTGGAGATGACGTGTGTTATTAAGGGAAAGTGGGGGTCTTATGATTGGCTGGGGGGCGTCTAAATACATACCGCGATCGCATGCCGAGGCATAGTGGGCGTCCTAATTGCACGGCAAGACATTAGGCTTTGCATACTTTGACGGCTGCGTACGAACGCACCTAGCGAGCGGGTCTGAATCGGGCCCTATACGCAGATTAAAGTTGAGGGGTTTCTTTAATTGTGTGGCTATAACTATGGGAAGAATTTGTAGGGGATGTTTAAGAGCAGCACTATTCCGGTATATATATTACTGGGTGGGTGGTGGAATGTTTGCTTACTTGTGCAGGCAGGTTCTCCTCTAGTCTGACATAGTCCCCCTCTTCTTTTTCAATGAAGGGTAGGTTGAGATGGGATAGCCCAGTATTGCAAACACTGGGGTTGATTCTGAGTTGCATGCGTGCCTGTATGCAGCCGCACACATTGTGCATGCATTGTCGCGAGCATACACATCTGTGTATTTCCGGCTTATTCTGAGTCGGGCACATCTCTGCCATCTCTCCCCGTTTGTGAAATCGGTGTTTCTCTGTTTCAACTGGGAAGAGTCTTCCTCTTATGTCTTACGTATGCCTAGGAGACCCCTACTCCCGGTGCTCCTAGAGGGGGACATGGCCATCAGCAAAGTAAGAGGGAAAGTTTACACACCGCCACCGGAGCATGTGGTATAAGGGGGGCAGGGCTTGCACACCCTATGCAAAACCATAGCGTCTCAGTAGGGGAGCCATAGGCCACCCCCAAGACAGCCTCCTTCTCTGTTTGCCGCACCCTGCTCACTTGGAGCGGCTCCATTTTACCCTGCGCTGCACTCTGACTCCTGTCCCCACTCCCAGAACAGCGGCTACTATGCAGTTTTTTCAAGGGGCCGATCTTTGCCCACAGTGACTGCTGAGTTCCTTGAGGTGGTGGAGGGTGCATATATTTGGGATATACTGCTTCTCCTCCTCTATATGCTCGGTCTCCCCTGTGATTTCAGTCTAGCACTACTCTAAACTGCAGTTTGTTTCTGTGTTCTTGCTGAACTAGGTGCTTGTCTGATTACACTATTGTTACTGTGCTGTGGGTCTGCGTTTTAGTCTGTGTGTGTTGTGTGCATAAATTTGCACAGATTAGGGTATGTCTCAGAAGCTATTTGCCTGTTCTAAATGTAAAAAGAAGTTTGCTCCCTCGGTAGATTCCTTGCAAGTCTAAGCGTTCAGTTTTGGCTGGTGCCCAACCTAACCAGAACATTACTCCGTCCTGGATAAGCACTCTGGCAGGGGTTTTGTCCAAATTGACCTTTTGAGTTAACTGCTTCTCGTATAAAACGAGAAGTTGCCAGGGACGGTTCCAGTACCTCTCTTTTCTTCCATAGCTAACGAACCAGCCTGGTCTCAGTGGTTAGCCCACTCTGTTGAAGGTTTAGTTCAATTAATGGGTTCCTCATCTAAGCCTATAGAGAGCGCGGTAAGTCGGCCTTCTAAGAAAAGGGCACTTCTGGCTGCTGTTCAGTCGGAGGAGGAGTCTGATGCGGATCACTCTCAGGAGGAGGAGGTTGACATGTTGGAGGAATCGAAAGTGGGGGATTTCTCGCAAAAAGTCCATTTATACTGCTGCTGGTGTTTTACTCAGACCGGCCTTGGTCGGTTCTTGGCTTAACAAAGCTGTTGAGAAATGGGCTGAGCAGTTGGTGGACGGTCTGCTGTCTAATAGTCCGCGAGCCGATCTTATTTCGCTAGTTGAACTTATCTGTGAATCAGCTATTTATCTGGAGGCTGCCTTCAGATATCTTTGACAGGTAGGCTCCAGAATCTCTGCTTCGGTGGTGGCAGCCCGTCACGCCCTATGACGTCGTGCTTGGCAAGCTGATACCGAATCAAAACACTTTGTGGAAGGCCTTCCATTTAACGGTTGGACAAATGGATTTCTCTAGCCACGGGGGGTAAGAGTACTTTTTTGCCGCCTAATGCAATTAGACGGGGATGCTCTAGGAGCTATAGGGTGCTAGTTCCCGGTGTCCAGACCCTAAGCCGGCAGATAAACCCATGGCATGACGGGGTTCTATCCCACCTGGGGGATCTCAAGGTGGGTGCCAGTCTGCTGCGATTCAAAGAAGTTTGTTCTATGTTGCAACACTTGGGTCCACAATTTTGTATCCCAGGGTTACGAGATAGTTAGTTAGTTTCACTACAGGGTTTCCAGTCGATCAACTAAAACAGCTAGTTTTGCAACAGACAATCGACAGCCTCCTGGACTCTTGGGTCCTAAATCTAGTTCTGTTACTCTAATGTACTCAGGGAGAAGCCAGATGGATCAGTACGGCCCATTTTGAATCAGAAATCCTTAAATCACTATCTATCATTCCACAGGTTCAAAATGGAATCCCTTCATTCGGTCATTGCGGGTCTTGTAGAGGCAGAGTTTCTGGTATCCCTAGACATCACTATTCACACATTCTAATTTGGGGATCTCACCAAGCGTTTCTCTCGTTTGCCATCAAGGAGTCTCATTTTTAGTTTCAGGCTCTGCCCTTCGGACTGTCGTCCGTTCCTAGGGTCTTCACCAAGGTGATGATTGCTCATCTCAGAGCTCAGGGAGTGACCATTGTCCCGTAACTTCCAGAAGTCCCAGCTGGTGCCGTTGCAGCGTCTTTAGGGTCTGATTCAGAGCCGGACGCTATTTGCGCTCGCTCGTTCAGAAAAAGGGGCTGGCTATTTAAATTGACCGTTCGCTCTTTGCGGTCTGTTGACGCCTCTATGTCTGAACGAGCAAACAAAACATGCGGTCGTTATTATGTAAAAAACGCCCCCTGGCCGCTCGCATCTTACGTCATCTCCGCTATTTATTAGATTAATCGAGTGCATCGAATGGCGTATGAACTGCTCGCTATTCTTGTGGTTGCATTTTCCTACCGCAATCATGCGAGCAGTTCTGGCTAAAAGACACCCAACTGACGTGGTCGATGACGCTGCTTTGTTAATTATGCACACCCTTAAAACGCCCGTTTTGACCTTTTGGCACGCCTGCGTTCGGAACTCCACTCCCCATTTTCAAGCACCTTCCCCTGTTACCACCCACAAACTCCTCACTCTGTCACTCAAATTATCAGGCATTCGCTATTTTGCGAGTACACGAAATTCGACCGCACTGACTGGTTCGCGCATGCATATTACAACCTATACGCATACGCAGATGTGCGTACATCGCTCGGAACGAACGAGCGGCCGCTTACGAGCGGCTCTGAATGAGGTCCTTAGTTCCAGGGGATGATTTTGGGCACTTCCCTACAACTGGTGTTCTTCCCAATGGACAAAACACAGGGGATTCAGGAGTTGGTCCAGATGGCGCTCAAGCCAAAACGAGTGTCTGTGCATATTTGTATCCAGCTTCTGGGGAAGATGATCGCCACCTTTTGAAGCCATCCAGTTCGGCACATTTAATTCCAGGCCATTCCAGTTAGACCTCTTGTCTCAATGGTCGGGGTCACATCTTCGGATGCACCATCTAGTGAGGTTATCCCCTCAGGCCCGCATTTCTCTGATCTGTTGGCTCCAGACAGACCACCTCATGGCAGGTTGCCACTTTGTCATCTGGAACTGGATCCTGTTTACTACGGACGCCAGTCTTAGCGGATGGGTAGCTGTGGTATTAGACAACCAATTCCAAGGGTGATGGTCTCTCCAGGAAGCCCTCCTGCTGATCAATGTCCTCGTCCTCAGGGCTGTTTACAGTGCTCTGCAATCCGACAACGCCATGGCAGTGGTGTACATCAACCGGCAGGAGGGATGCGCAGGCGCATGGCGACGCGAGAGTCCAGCCATATCTTACAGTGGGCAGAAATACACGTTGCAGCCATCTTCATCCCAGGAGTGGACAACTGGGAAGTGGATTATCTGAGACGCCAGGATCTTTATCCTGGGGAATGGGCCCTGCATCTGGAAATTTTCCAGCAGTTGATCTGACGTTGGGGCGGGCCGCAGATAGATCTCATGGCCTCCAGGCACAACCATCAGTTGCCTCTCTACTGCTCCAAGACCCGGAATCCAGCGGCCGCAGGGGCAGACTCGTTGGCAGTTCCGTGGCCGTACAGCCTAGTGTACCTGTTTCCAACTTTTCCTCTCCTACCGCGAGTTCTCAAGGACATTAAGCACAAGTCCAGGACAGGCATCCTGGTGGCTATAGAAGACTGGCCCCGTTGTGCTTGGTACTCTGATCTGCTACTTCTTATTGCAGACGATCCATGGCTGCTTCCTCAACGATTGGATCTTCTTCAGCAGAGTCCTTTTTGCCGAAGGTGGTGCCGGCTTTCCATATAAATCTACCAATTGTGGTCCCTGTTTTGTTGGATTCATCTGGAGTGTCCCACTCCCTGGATTCCACATCTGTTACAGCGGGTTTGCGCAAGTCTCATGCCTTCTCTGTCCTCTATGATGCGGCTTCGTGGGGGTGGCCTGCGTCTAAGCTGATGTTGGCCAGATGGATAAGGTTGGTCATTCGTCTGGCTTGCATTGCTAATGTCCGGCATCCGTCTGTGTCCATCTCAGCGCATTCTTTGCGCTCTGTGGGTACTTCTTGGGCTGTGCGCAGAGGTGGTTCTGCGTCTCAGCTTTGCTGTGGTGCACCGTGGACATCTGTACACACTTTTATTACTTTTACAGGTTTGATACCTTCTGCGGCTTCTGGTTGAAGTTTTGGCCGAAGAGTGTTGCAGGTTTCTCAGCACTCACCCATCTGGGAGGGAGGCTTTGGGATGTCCCCATTGCCTTGAGCTCCAGTGTCTGGTGGTTGAAGGAAAAAACAGGATTTTGGTACTTACCGGTAAATCCATTTCTCCGATTCCACAGGGGACAATGTACGCCTGCCCAGCGCTGCTTACCTGTCTTAATATTTTCCATTCTTCTATTTCTGTTCTAGTTATGTTGCGGTTATATCTGCAGAGACTATGTAATGGTTAGCATTACTGCCTCACAGCACTGAGGTTGTGGGTTCAGTTCCCACTAAGGCTTTAAATGTGTGGAGTTTGTATATTCTCCCTGTGCTTGCGTGGGTTTCCTCCGGGTACTCCAGTTTCCTCCCACACTCCAAAAATATACTTGTAGGTTAATTTACTCCCAACAATAAATTAACCGTAGTGTGTAAGTATGTGTGTGAATGGACAAATATTCTCTGTAAAAGCGCTGCGGAATATGTGTGCGCTAAATAAATAACTGGTAATTATATAGTTGTTATTTGTGTCAGTCTTGTTCCGTTCTGTGCAGTTCTCCTCCTTTTCTTCCTGTCTGTTCTCAGTCTCCTCTCGGGCTCAGTTTCCTTAACTGGGACTGATGGGGCATAGAGGGGGAGGAGCCTGTCACACTTTTAAATTATTGAAAGTGCCAGGCTCTACTCTACCACCGTCTATACCCCAGTGTCTTGAGCTCCTGTGTCCCCTGTGGAATCGGAGAAATGGATTCACCTGTAAGTACCAAAATCCTGTTGTTGTTTTTTTTTTGGGGGGGGGGGGGGTTACTATACAGTGCTTGTAAAGCAAAAATAAAATGACATGACGATAATAAAAGATGATGTGCCTGTCGGAATGTAAGCTTTAGCCATCCAGGTTTGCAAGTCCGTAAACTTCTAAACTAAAAAACAAGCAATGTTAATAATAACCTGAAACTATCCAGCCTGTCGCATGCCATTTTCAAGCTTGCTTATGCTGCGTACACACGGTACGATAAGCTGTCGGATTTTAACGATAACGATCCTATCGTACGGTCGTTAACGACCAACTACCGTTGTCTGTGCAAGCAGGCAGATCTGGTCGACATCGACCAGGTTAGCCTGCTTACGTTCGCGGGTCGTTAAGAGGTTACATGCAGGACGATCAAACAAGGATCGTATGAGCGTTATCTGATCGTTGCCATCGTACCGTGTGTACGCAGCATTAGTCCGCAGTATTGCCATATGTCGCTTAAGCCCCTGTATAACGATATTCTCACTTTCTATTCTGTTATTGTATCTTTATTTTTATTAGGTCAGTTTTAAGTAACAAAAAGCTGAAGTCCTTCCAGGCAGTGCAAGCAAAGCTCTCTAATCTCAAGCACAGGTAATTCCAGCTTCTACATTAAGGGCCTGATTCAGCAGCGTATGCAAATGCGATCACCTACGGATCGCTGTGCTAATATATGCTACTGCTTGCCAAAGCACAGCCGACTGCTGCATTCTCATATCTGTCCAGTATCTCCCCGCAGATAGAGAGCTCTCATGCTGCGTAAGCAATCTACGTGGCTAATTTATGAAGCGACATTCCAACGGACACAGGCGCTTACTGGTTTCCCGAACACCCCCAAACGCTGACAGCCTATCACTCACTTTCCGATGGATTCCTCTGTGCTTCCGCGCAGTTCGGCCTATACGAATGCGTGATGGCAAACAAAATCTGGATCTGCGTCCGTAATCGCAATTGCGTATGCTGCTGAATCAGGCTCTAAATCTTTATTTATAAATAGAACTGCAGACCGTTTAGGTATTTTTTCATATGATACGTAATGTTTTCTCTCACTATATCATGGAGCACAGAACCTTCTCTAGGACTTTTAAAAGTATCCGTTTGATCCTCCTTCTTATATATCCCAATATATAACTATATGTATCTTTTTTTGCATTATTGCTGCTTCAGCAGCTGATCTTTATTAAAATATAGATTAATTTTTAATTGTTATTACTGTATGATTCCGCGGCTTCGGTTTGGGTCTCGGTTGACCTCACTGGGCTACTTTTACAGCCAGAGTGATCTGAAGAGGCGTCACTTGTGGTTGCAGTTGTTGGGGCCCATCCCTCTTACCACCTTCACTGAAGCATCAGTGAATGGTCTGATGCGTACAAGTATATTTGGTAAGTGGATCAGCTGGCCTCTTGCCAACTCCACAGTACGAGCCGGTTGGGACTCCTCTATAGAGAGTATGCTGGGACATTGCAAGTCTCAGACACATCAGCGTTCCATCTCCATCTGGTTCCCGGATGAGTCTGATTGAGAGTAGGAGGTAAGGTAGATGAGGAGTCGGACGTTGAGGACTCCTTGTGTTCCGATAAGTATTCTACTAGCATGGGGTGGATTACTTTAATGTGACAGTTTCAGTAAGCACTACACGTCCACCATGCAAACCGTCCTTTTGCGAAAATGGTTGTGGTCTGCCATGTTTATCCCTTATTTTCCTGTATCTGGCAGAGTGCTTTCTATAGGCTCTAAATAAAGAGCACAATTACCGCTTTCCAAATTAGCATAGTCTGAAAAATAATATTAAATGGCAGAATGCTTTATATATTGTCAACAGACATGAGAACCATATAATGGGATCCGTTAGCAAGTGTGCGCAAAATTTTCATTGAAAAAGCCGCTTTTCCCACCCTGAATCCATAGCTTTTAAGGATATGATACATATACAGTAGATATGAAGACCATGTTTAAGTGTCTTTATGCCATGACCGGTGCTTTCTTAGCTTAGGGTTTGGGAAAAATGGTTGGAGCAACTCTTGGAAGGTTTGCATTTAGGGATGCTTAGTTCTGAACTTCTGGCCTTTGTTGGACATATCCAAGAGGAATCTTGAGTGTACATGAAATACCTCTCTGGACTGATTGCTGCCAGAATCTCTGCTTCAGTGACTTCAGCTCACCCAAAGTCTTTGGCTCAAGGCATGAGAGGAGATCGCAGTGTCAAATACTTCTTGTCATTTACTTCTTCAGCCCAAAGCTGGATTATCATTAGTTAAATCATATGACCTAAACCATATCGCTCTTGAGTTTGGGCCTTCCTGTTAACAGTAAAGAGAGTCTGGTATCAAGAGGTCTGTTCTCTGTTCCTCATGGAAGGTATCGTACAGGGAAACAAGTTTGGTCCATAAACAGATAACCAAGCCCTCAGGAACAGATGACCAAGCCCTCAGATCAACAGTGGACATAACTGCTATTATGCACTTGTTGATATTTCTAGTGCCGGTAGAACAGAGGAGAATAGGCTCCAATTCAAATATGGTTTGGTTCAAAAATCAAACTTATCCTTTCGGCACATTTTGAATCTCAAGGTCCTCATAATGTTCGACTGGACAGGTTCAAGTTGGAATCGTTTGTATCTGTTATCAATGGCATGGATTGGTAAGCGTTCACGGTCCCCAATCTATGACAAGGATGCTTATCTGCATTTTCCAATCTTGGGAGGTCAGTGTAGCATTTTCAGATGTTCAGTTTTGTCCCATAATTCATGCATTCCCTTTTGGCCTGACAACTGCTACTCAGGTGTTCTCCGATATTATAGTTGTCGTGGCCATGCTTCTTTTGTTCGCTGGAATTCCCTACCTGGATGAACTTGATGTCAAGCACGTTTCTGATAGAATTCCTAGTTCTGGAGTCCCACATTTGAATTGTGGGACAAGATTAGCAAAGATCTAGTTTCTTCCTGGGGCAGATGGATTCACCATTCCATTCATTTGTCTGTGGGGAATGCAGTTAAAATAATACATTGTTGTATTATTATAATATATTAAGGCCCCCATTTATCATCGACGCATTACCCCTTTACCGCTCGCTAAAGGGGTTACACCACCCTTTCTGGATTTAGCATAAATATTAGATTACCGCTGTTTGTCAAGCGTCACTCTCACAGTCTTTTAGATGGCGAGACCGATGCGGCCCCAATTGCCGGCAATGGAGACTCGGCGGTGCCTTTCCGGCTTCACCGAAGCCTTCCAGGCACTGCCGGGTCCCCCGTGTCATGCACACGCGCAGACAGACCATCGCACATGCACATAACACAGGAGCCCCATCGCTGGCAGCATTAGGCTACCAGCAGTCCAGCGGAGGACCACGATGAGGACTTATCAGGACCTCGCCGGAGGGGTAAGTATTGGTAAATACCAGTAAATTTTTCGTTTGTATCACAGTGATATTAAACGAAAAATTGCGCTGGTGTTTACCATCGTTGATAAATGGGGGCCTAATTTACTAATGCTGCTTAATAACTGACAGGATGGTGCTACATTATTCAAATACATTTTTTCTAATATTGTATATTCACATTTTTAACAGTCAAATAAAACATTCAAAAGGATATACCGCAAATCCAAAAATACATATATCAAATCCAATATAGTGCACTTTCACAATGTCATCAGGAGAATATCCATATAGACGACAGATATGAAATGTCTCAGGAACAAATGAGAATCTGTACAAACTGTCAACGTAAAGGAAGAGTGTGTATATTTGCAATATGAAAGCATGTAGGACACGGCTCGGGTGGCCATGGGTAATAAGGGCAACAGATCAGGTGGGGGGGGGGGGGACTCACTTTCCAGGGCATATGAAGGCAGTTGCTATCAGGACCAGATTTTTCAAATCTTCCGTCATATACAAAACGTTCATGTCCGATTGCGGCACTGGCTATAACCTAATCCACTCAAAAGTACAGAGCAAGCTTTGGATAACCTACATAAATAATTTACATAGAGTTGAAGTGTAGAGTTAAGGAAAGTCGCCTGTACCAACGGAATCGGTATGAAACACCGCCGGCCGGTTCGATTCCCGGCAGCGGCAGGCCGACATCAGCAGAGATCCCGCCAGCGGAAGCCTGACAACGCTGGAAATCCCGATCGTGGATAGGTGAGTATCTACTAACCTAACCCCCCTAACCCTCCTTAGGGGTGCCTAACCCTAACCACCCCCCTTCCCCGCTGCCTAAACCTAAGTCCTCCGGGGGGGTGCCTAACCCTAAGTCCCCCCCGGGGGTGCCTAACCCTAACCCTCCCTCTCCCTAGCCTAACCCTCCCCTCCCCCCCCCCCCCCCCGCGCGGCTGTCCGCTCGCGGCGCCCGGCATCGCTACGATCGGGATGCCGGTCTACCGGCGTCGGGGCAATGCCGGGCGTCTACATCTAGACGCCCTGCATTTCACCCTTGCCGGGATATGACAGCCGGGAAGCTGGCTGCCGGTATTTAGTGCTTACCGTACCAACACATGCCTCAGGAAGCAATCCACCCTCAGCAATGATTTACTTGTTTGGAAGACATTTGTTCCTAGTAAATGACTCTTGTTATAGCGTTATTGAAAACATTTCAAGCTAATAGCTGGCAGTTTTAAAAATGTTGTTGTTGCTTACCTGAAGTGTATTATTCCCTATTGAGTAAAGCATGTGTACTGCCATGTATGGATGATACTGCGAGTTGCTTGTGACAAACAAGCAAACATTCCGCAATGTATCACACCATATCACCGCGGAGTGTCTGTGCTTTGGAACCTGTGACAGATTGTATCACCTGCACATAATATACATTTGTGAACGCAAGATAAACTGTGATGCTATGCTTTCCTGGACATTTCTAAGATAATAAGCCTTGTCAAAGTAATTATATGTGTAAAGTTAGGAACTTGTCTGTACGCATTTGTATATACGCTGTTCTTCCCCCTTCGTATGGCGGTACGGAACCCTTGTGGTGCCTTATACATAAAATATAATACTAAATAGTAAAAAAAAACCTGGGTATAATCTTCTTTTTAAGTGTTACCAGAATTTTGTTTATTATGTTGATTTTTTTTTTTTTTTAGGCTTCTACAGCACTGTAAGAAAATAAAAGTCCCTGTAAGCAAGCTGGGGAATGTGAAAAGCCTCGGGAAAGAGTTGGCAGAAGAACAGCGTAAGATGGAAATAAACCAAGACACCTTGGAGTCTTTGACTGTGCGTAGGATATATGTTTTCTACATAGAAACCCCTGATCAGTCAGAAGTAGTTTACACCACAATGACCAGATCCGTATTCACATAGCAGAGTTTGTGACTTTTTTTCGGCGACATTGTTGATTAAATAGATGTTATTTTACGATCTATATTCTGTTTTAAGGAAACCTAGGATAAAAAAAGAAAGCAAATGAAACCCTTTTTATACAGTCTTTTTCATGGCCGGTATGGCTTCGATTTCTTTCCATTGTATAATAAATACATTTATTTTAAGCCATTACAAAGGAAAAAGACCGGCACAAAATGTCCATGATAACGCAAGTAATTATAGACCAAGTATGTACCGATGTGTACTGTGTGACCTTGCTTTTGCAGAGCTTCTCATCCAAAAATGCACTGATTGATTTTATGTGTGACCTGGGTCTGTATCTGTATACAAAGTGCTACGATTTTATACGCCAAGTTCCGTTGTGCATCGTATACAAACTCAGACGTACACAGTTACACATGTGTCGTATATCAAATTAATCAGTGCGATCTCCTGAAGCAGGTTGTCGCACCCTAAGACACATTTTTGGGTGAAAAAAGATGCTTGGCACAAGCCGAGTTGCAAGGGACATGGTGACTCACTAGCGTCGCAGGGTGTATGAGGTGTATCTGTGTGCTACAATGTAATGCACTACTCCCTAATATAAGCATGCTAAATATGTATACTTTATATATACCGTTCTCCAGGGCCGGACTGGCCATTGGGCAATTCTAAGGACCAGCTCGAGGAAGGGTGAAGGAAAAGACCTCCACCCAACGGTTCCGTAATCATTAAGATTTCACGGAGCCGGAAGGGGTGAAGGCATGTATGGGCTGGCAGCGGCTGTGCTGGGCCGAAAAGAGACAGGGGCGGGCCGCGAGGCCAGCCCCCGTGACTCGCGGCACGCCCCCCTTGCATTTTCCACGCCCCCTCTACACGGAAGTGCAGGTCGGACTGCCAGAGCTGATATACAGCCCCTTTCCGTCCCTGCCGTTCTCGGATCTAAGTACTAAGATCTTCATTTTAAAAGTTTTCTTTTTTACCCTCACACAATGCTCACACTGCTCATTACTTTTTTTTTGTAATTGTATATTTTGAATTTGTCCCCTTGCTCACCTTTGTCTTATCTAATGCCAATGGGAGACCAAGCAATGGAGTGGTATAAAGCTGGCATTCTAGCAGTACTGTATAGAAAGATCAGACCTTTGAGGGAGGAATATAAAAGTTAACTGTGAATGTGTACACAACTATCTGCAGCAAAAATGGTGTAAAAGTAACACATTTGTTTTGCTTAGCATGAAGTTAAAAAAGCTGTGGAGGCTGCGAACTCGATGGAAGAATCTACGGAGGCTTTAGAAGCAAAGCTCGAGCTTTTGAAACAGCGAGCGGATAATTCCCAGTCACCGGTGTGTATTGCTCACAGGCAAATGCCAAATAGAATGGCCTCACTGACGGAAGCATAATGAATAATATCACAGCATTCTTCCATGTCCCTGATACGCTTTGGACACCACCTGTCCCCTTCCTCAGTCATTGTCCGCAGATCCAGTTCTGCTGTCTTTAGGCATTTGGACATAATTTGACCACTGTAAGGAAAATTCTTGTATACTTTAAAAGTCATGCTTTGACTTGAATATTTTTGTAATGTTTTGTATAGGTCACACAGCTGTCTAAACATTTATATGGTTTCAAAGTACATGACCTCTTCATTTTACCATTTCTGATTTACAGGGTACAGTTAAAAATTTGGACTCCTTGCAGCTTCCAAAAGGCACCTTTAAGGCTCCAACAATGCAGGTATGTTTTTTTTTTTTCTACTTCAGGGTCCATAGGGGGTCCACAGGGTTGACCTTGGGGTATAGCTGGATCTGGATCCATGGGCACCACGCAGTTAAAGCTTTGCTGCTCCCAGGATGCACTTGGGTCCGTCCTCCTCTATACCCCGCCCCGGCCACAGGCACCTCAGTTTTAGTTGGTGCCCGGCCGGAGTCGGGTCACCCTGCGCAGTGGGGCTGCATAAGCAGCCCCTAAGCTTTATTCTTTATTTAAAAAAAAAAAAAAGATTTTATTTTATTTTTACTGTCTTCAGAGCGGCAGCATCAGACTGTCCATCTGGACGTCTATGCTGCCGCTCCAACAGCCCCGCTGGTGCTGCGACGCCGGTACTGATCCGGGGATCGCAGCGGGACCCCGGAGTCAGTGCTAGCGTGGCTCCGGGACCACCCAAGGACTGCTGCCGGACTGAAGGGGCCAGGTAAGCCGCGTGCAGCGCTGTCAGCGCTGCACGCGGGGATAATGCAGTCTTCATGCCGCCGGTCTCTGGGGACAGACCGGCGGCGTTAGTAGCGGCGGCGGCCTCCCCCTCTTCAGGCATACCCCGCGTGTCCGCTGGCCCCCGGGGTGTAAGTACCAGCGGGGAACCGGCTTCCCCGGGGGTTTAGTACTAGCAGGGGAGGCAGCCTTCCCTGCTTCAGCGCTCCTCCCCTCAGCCCAGCGCGCCTTCTCTCATGTGTGCTGGCGTCGCTGGGCTGTAATCTCCTGGCCACTCCTCCTCAGAGCTCTCCGGCGGCCATCTTCCTCAGGCAGCATCGCAGAGCTCCCAGGCAGGCTTCCAGTGGACCAGTCCCCCTGCGTACCTCTCCCCCTGCAAAGGACAGTGTTCGCAGCGCTATAGTCCTCCCAGACACTGAATCTGGGAGGTTGATTGTAGCGGAAGGTGCAGTGAGTATAACTTCTCTGCATGGTATGTGACTATTGCTAGTGCTGCTGTCTGTGCTTATTTTCTACTTACTGTCAGCTTTTTACCTATCCCTTTCCTTCTCCTACGGCCCGCAGGTGCGTGGGGGAGGGGTGTTCTTTCTGTGTACCTCACTTATATAAATCTACGTATTTGTGAGGTCCGTCACATACTGCGGTGTGCTCCTCAGTACCAGTTTGTGGGCTGTTTGGGTTGCATACTTGGGAGTGCGTGGGTGTTATACGCCTTTCCTCGTTTCGGTGAGACACTTTTTTTTGCAAAAAAGTTTGTGTCATGTCTGATGAGGGGAATGAGCGCTCCGAGGCTCCTGTGTTGTTTTCCTGCCGACGCTGTTCGACAGGGGTTGACGGGGCAGAATTGTCTGAGGATGGTCTGTGCGGGCGGTGCCAGTTGGTACCTGGACCGTCTAAACCCCCGGTGGCGCAGGATCCTCCATGGGCAATGTTTACGCAAGTGCTGGCGTCAATCGCGGACAGACTTGCGGTCCCGACTGCGGCCCCTTCTAGGGCGTTGCCCCAGCCTACCATGCCCCGTTCCCCGGGTGTGACTCGTCTGGTGCAGTCTCCTCCCGGGTCTCAGACTGTGGGTCCTTATGCGGGTTTGCCGGTATATGTGCAAACCCCCACCGTGCCGCAGCAGTCGATGGTACCTTTTCAGGGGTATCCTCAGGCAGTACCCCCGCCTTGGGTGGATGTCCTCTCCAGCTCTGTTCAGAGTCTGGCGGCTTCGTCGTTGGCTTTTCAGCATATGTTGCACAGTGATTTGCCCCCACGGGCGTCCAAGCGTTCCGTTACGGCTTCACCGGCGGCTCAGTTCATGGACACGGACGTGTCTTCGGATGACGGGGAGATCCATGAAGACTCTGACTCGGATGCCGGGGCCCAGGAGATGGAGGCTAAGTCTTCCATTAATGTGCCGGCATTGGTTAGGGAGGTGCGGGCCATCCTTCACATTGAGGAGGATGTGCCCGCCCCCAGGTCAAAATACCCTAATTTTAAAAAGGCCAAGGTAGCTTCGACGGTTTTTCCCCTGTCCGATCAATTGACGGATCATATGGCAGGGGCCTGGCAGTTGCCCAGCAAGAGGTTCCAACCGCAGAAGCGGTTGGCTTCGAACTATCCGTTTCCGGAGGCTCATTGCAGGAAGTGGGAAACTCCTCCAGCGGTGGATTCCCACGTTACCCGCTTAATTAAAAGCGCTACGCTGCCTTTGCCGTCGATCTCCTCCCTGAAGGATCCCACGGACAGGAAGGTGGAGACTTGTTTGAAGTCTATTTACTCTCTCTCGGGGGCGGTGGCCCGTCCGTCCATGGCCATCTCTTGGGTGGCTAAGGCCATCGAGAGCTGGGCCAATGCTTTGGAGGATACCTTTCCGGAAGATGCTCCGGAGATCCAGAGAGCGTTGATAGGTCAAATGAGGGATGCGGCTTCCTACATTGGGGAGGCATCGTTAGACGCAAGCCTGCTAACCTCTCGGGTGTCGGCTGCAGCTGTGTCGACGCGTCGGTCTTTGTGGCTGAGGTCTTGGAGAGCTGACGCTGACTCCAAAAAGGGACTGGAGGCCTTACCTTTTAATGGGGAGTTGCTTTTTGGTCCAGACTTGGACAAAATTGTGGACACTCTGGCTAAGTCTAAATCAGCCTTCCTCCCTTCGGCTTCTGCTCCTACCAAGGTACGGAGCTCTGCTTTTCGGTCCTTTCGGGTTCAGGGCAAGGCAAAAGGTCAGTCCTTCCCGAGGCAGTCGACGACCAAGGCCGCTTCTAAGCCCAAGAAGCAGCCATGGAGTGCCAGGCGCCCTTCTTCCAAGCAGGAAGATAAACCTTCTGCCTGATGGGACGGGCCTCCCTCTGGGGGACCCCAGAGTGGGAGGCCGACTTCTTCTATTTGCCCAGTGCTGGCACAATACCACCACGGATGCCTGGGTTCGAGAAGTGGTCTCCCAGGGGTACGCCCTGTCTTTTCGGCACAGACCGCCCCACCAGTTTTTCTGCACGAGTCCTTCTCAGGATACGACGAAGTCTTTACAGATTCAGGAAGCTATAGAGTCCTTGCTGACAGCAGGGGTCATTGTTCCCGTTCCTCCATTACAACGAGGGACGGGGTTCTATTCTTCTCTGTTTCTGGTGCGGAAACCCAATGGTTCTCATCGCCCTATCCTCAACTTGAAGTCTCTGAACAAATTCCTCAGAGTTCCCAAGTTCAGGATGGAAACATTACGTTCCATCATTCTGGCGATGGAACCGGGGGATTACATGGTGTCCCTGGATATCCAGGACGCCTACCTCCATGTTCCGATAGCACCTTCGCACCAGCGGTATCTGAGGTTCGCTATCCTTCAACACCATTACCAGTTCCGGGCGCTACCCTTTGGTCTCTCCACGGCACCGAGGGTGTTCACGAAGATTATGGCGGTCATGGCCGCACATCTTCGGAACCAGAATGTACGGCTACTACCGTATCTGGACGACCTCCTGTTGCTGGCGAGTTCCCCGGAGTTACTGCTTCATCATCTCCACTTGACGGTCGCTTGCCTGCAAGCGCACGGGTGGCTGATAAATTGGAAAAAGTCCTCCCTGATTCCATCTCAGCGGATGGTTCATTTGGGAGCCCTGCTGGATTCTCGGCAGCAAAGGATCTTCCTGACCCCGGAGAAGGTCTCCTCCCTGCAGCTGAGGATACGCAGTTGCCGCCTGTCGGTCCATTCGGCTATGAGGATTTTGGGCTCCATGGTGTCAACATTCGACATGGTGGAATTTGCCCAGTTCCATTCCCGGCCTCTACAGGGGCTGATTCTATCGGAATGGAACGGGTTACCTCACCGGATCCGCTCTCAGTTGCTGGTGTTGTCCCCGGAGGTTCAGCAGTCTTTGGCTTGGTGGCTTCAGAAAGCTCATCTGATCGAGGGGCGTCCCTTTTGGATCCCGGACTGGGTCCTGTTCACGACGGATGCCAGTCTTCGGGGTTGGGGGGCAGTGACCGGCTCGTTGTCACTTCAGGGTCGTTGGTCTGCGGAAGAAGCTCTTCTTCCCATCAACATTCTGGAACTGCGGGCGGTTTATCGGGCCCTGCAGTCGTCCGGTCCCGCTCTTTACGGACGGCCGGTTCAGGTGCAGTCCGACAACGCCACCACGGTGGCGTATATCAACCACCAAGGAGGAACTCGAAGTCGGGCAGCAATGTCGGAGGTGTCTCGCATCCTTGCTTGGGCGGAGTGTCACATTCCGGCGATCTCGGCAGTCTTCATTCCCGGAGTCCTCAATTGGGAGGCGGACTTCCTCAGCCGTCACGACGTGCATCCCGGGGAATGGTCGCTTCACCCAGAGGTGTTTCAGCTACTCGTGGACAGGTGGGGGCTGCCGGAGCTGGACTTGATGGCCTCCCGTCACAATCACAAATTGCCCGTTTACGGGTCAAGGACAAGAGACGCGCTGTCGGTGAAATGGACGTTTCACCTGGCGTATCTGTTTCCTCCGATATCCTTACTTCCTCGGGTTCTGCGGAAATTCAAGCAGGACGGCGGCACGCTCGTGCTGGTTGCTCCGGCGTGGCCCAGACGTCCTTGGTACTCCGATCTGAGGTGTCTCTCCATCGACGCTCCGTATCTTCTTCCTCAGCGTCGGGACCTGTTGTCTCAAGGGCCCTGCCTTTACCCGGATCTGGGTCGGCTGTCTTTGACGGCGTGGCTCTTGAGACAGCCGTCTTGAGGTCTAGGGGTTTCTCCAGTTCAGTCATTGGTACCATGCTTAGGGCACGCAAGCCTGCCTCCGCACGGATTTACCACAGGGTGTGGCGCACTTACTTTCAGTGGTGTGAATCCAGAAACTATGATCCTCAGGTGTTCCGGGTTTCCAGAATCTTGGAGTTCCTTCAATCAGGTTTGGACCTCGGCTTACGCCTGGCCTCTCTGAAGGTTCATGTGTCTGCATTGTCCGTGTGGTTTCAGCGACGGATTGCTACACTACCGGATGTTCACACCTTTTTCCAGGGTGTTCTCAGGATACAGCCTCCCTTCGTGCCTCCTGTGGCTCCTTGGGACTTGGCGGTGGTGCTACGGGTCTTGCAGGGTCATCTTTTTGAGCCTCTTGAGGCGGTGGACCTCAAGTGGCTGACGCTCAAGACCGTTTTTCTCCTAGCAATTGCTTCTGCCAGGAGGGTGTCAGAGTTGGGGGCGCTTTCCTGTCGCCCTCCTTTTCTGATTTTTCATCAGGACAGAGCGGTGCTCCGCACTCGTCCTGAGTTTTTGCCCAAAGTGGTATCGCAGTTCCACATTAATCAGGAACTTGTTGTGCCAGCTTTTCAGTCGCCTGATCTTTCAGCTGGTGAGGCTTCCTTAGATGTAGTCCGGGCACTTAGAATCTATGTGGATCGGACTGCTTCGGTTAGGAAGTCGGATTCTTTGTTTGTCCTCTTCGGTTTTCACAAGAGGGGTTGGCCTGCCAACAAGCAAACGTTAGCCCGTTGGCTTCGTTCCGTTATTTGTGAGGCTTATGCACAGGAGGGTTTACCTGTGCCAGCCTCTGTTAAGGCTCATTCCACTCGTTCTGTGGGTCCCTCTTGGGCTGCTAGACGTGGCGCCTCCGCTGTTCAGCTGTGTAAGGCGGCCACTTGGTCTTCAATTCAAACGTTTTTGAGGTTCTATGCGTTTGACACCTTCGCCTCTCAGGATGCATCCTTCGGGCGCCGGGTACTCCTTTCAGCACAGGAGCGTCTCCGCCCTTAGTTGAACTGCTTTGGGACATCCCCAAGGTCAACCCTGTGGACCCCCTATGGACCCTGAAGTAGAAAACAAGAGATATGGTAAGAACTTACCTTTGTTATCTCTGTTTCTACGAAGTCCATAGGGTCCACAGGGCGCCCGCCCTGACGCACCTGGCTTCAAATGGGCTGTGTGGCTGGTCACCGGTTTTCCGTCTCCCATTTCTGTGAGTATGGTTTCTTGTGTGTTCCAGTCTTCCTTCTCTCTGTTTAGTCTCCTCCTCCGGCCTTAGCTGCTTACCAACTGAGGTGCCTGCGGCCGGGGCGGGGTATAGAGGAGGACGGACCCAAGTGCATCCTGGGAGCAGCAAAGCTTTAATTGCGTGGTGCCCATGGATCCAGATCCAGCTATACCCCAAGGTCAACCCTGTGGACCCTATGGACTTCGTAGAAACAGAGATAACAAAGGTAAGTTCTTACCATATCTCTTGTTTTTCCTTTTATTTAAAATTTACTAGAGAACCGTTCTTAAACCACTTTGTTTTTTGTCTTAGTAAGCACGTCTGTCAGTGCCCACTATGCATACAATAGCATTTGATTTATAAAAAAAAACCAACTGTTAACCGACATTTGGTAAATTGCCTGCCCTTGACACCTGAATGGGCAATATTTGGTATAACACCTGCAGGTACTAGAATGGCACAAGGGATTCGGAAATTCTTAATAATTATATCAGCTGTAGCAAAAAAATTAATCCTTCAAGTGTGGATACAACCCACAGCTCCCACTCTTTCTCTATTCTTAGGAAAACTTTTTAATGTATTTGAATGGAATGGCTGGAAGCCTCGCTACAAAAAGAAAGCTTTACAGAGAGATTTTTTGAGACACGGGAAAGCTACACAGACACATTGTCGCAGTCACTCAAAGAACAGATTTGGAAATGTTTCAGAAATATGCTATGGTACGAAACACGAGTTTGTGAGCAAGACCCCCCCCCCCCCGATATCACTTAGCACTGTCTAGCTTATGGCTGGGAAGTGATAGTCGCGGGCCTGTGCTCACACCAGTTTATTCGTATTCTCTTTTGGATACACCATTGTGAAACATGTTAACTTATTTTATTTGCATACTGATCAATTGTTAATGATGTGTATTCTACTATACCCACAAATGAGTGTGCTTGTTCCAGTTTTTTTGTATACCTGTCATGCTTAAATATAGAAAAACTTGTTAAAAAAAAAAAAACAGGTCACGCATGAAAAAGAAAACACAAATGCATCCAAGGTTGACAGGGAAGCCAGTTATGAGGGTTTAGAGTCGCTTGTTCATTAAAGCTTACATTCTAAAGGGAGAGACCAATGCAGACACCATAGGAGCGAATGGCACTGTACCTGGCAGTATACCCACAATTGTTTTTCTTAATTAAAGGTTGGGAGAGTGTCTGTTCAGGCAGGGTATGGAGAGCGATAAGTGGATGGCAGCAAAGTAAAGTGTAGCAGAGCACGGAGGCGGTAGCTGGAGAGATAAAGTTGAGAGAGAGTTTCCTTTGTGTTTAAAATGCAGTAGAAAAAATGGCAACATAATGGAACGGGAAGCCGACGGACGGAATCCCGACTGTCTAGTCCCGGCAAGGGTTAAAAGACAGGCTACTAGAAATTTAATAAAGGTGCCTGTGACTAGCTGCTGATTTAAAATATTTTACTTCAATCAATATCATATAAAATATACAAAATATAAAATGCAGGTGGAAAGTTGTTTTAGATTACAATATGTACTAACAACAATTATGCCATATATACTTATTAAATTAGCATTAGTTCTTAGTCATTTAGTTTATAATGACTTTAGTGACATAGCACAATTAATTCAAACAGTTCATCTGTATATAGAAATGTGTTGTAGCAGCAATAGAGTTGTTCATTGAGCAGATTAATTTCAGAGAGTACAGTTCAGCAGTGTGTTAGTAAGCCAAAGAGTTAATAAGCCAGCAGTTAATGGAGACAAAGTTCATGCATGCATTTGGTGAATTCCTCTACCTAAATTGAGGGAGGATGTCTCCAGACAGTCCGTGCCTTGGCTATCTTAAATAGTGTGCAGATGTAGTGATCTCTTGGCACTCAGGAGCCAGGGCCTGCACTGTTCATGAGCTGTGTACCGGAGTATATATTGCTGATGCGACTCCCGACTGCTCACCTGGCCACTGGTGGCGCCGAGTCTCAGCGCAAAGGGACCTCCACTCCTGTGTCACGGCCCCTCCACAAGCCCTGGATAGGGGATGCGGGTGATGCAGGTATAATCCACCGCTACCTCGTGCTGCTAACCACCGGATGTTGGTGTGTAGACTTCCTGTTTCCGCATTCCACCTGCATGCCACTGACAAATGACCACCTGACACGTTTCTCCGCATACAAAACGGGGTTTCTTCAGAGGGATGGTCTTACAGCTATCAGAGCCTTCTTAAGTACCTCATATGGAGCCGCTGATTGGTTGAAATTTCTAACCTTTCTTCGGATCGTTATAATCTGCTTTGGCTCCGTTATGAGAACCAATATATCAATACTACACACATCACACACAAAGAAACATATTAAAAAATAAATAAAATTTACCAAAAATATATTAAATAATGTAAATGTGACACTGAGGTGTATACTATTACTATACCATTTTACGATATTTTGTAATCCCATTCATTCTACCTTCACATTATTTTAATAATGTGTATTCTGGATACTCATGTACCTTCTATTTCATAGACATTGTAATATCAGTATTTTATATCATTTTAATACAATCGATATAATAGTAATTTAAGTACAATAACTAGTTAGTGGCCAAATATCTACCTTTAGCTCAGACACAACAAGAAATCATTTATTCTATAGTTAATATTTATCATAACTTACAAAATAGAGAATATTATATACATAATCATTAATAAACAATACTCTATATTATTTTAATACCATCGGTATAATAGTGACTTGAGGTATAAAAAACTGATTAGTTGCCAAGTATCTACCTTTAACTCAGACACAGCGAGAAGTATTTAATCCTATAAAATAGAGACTATTATATACATAATCGTTAATAATCGATAGTAGAACAAAGGACATGAAAAAAACAATTGATAAGGAAAAGGGAAGTGTACCAACAAGCAAACAGTAGATTCTAATAATCAACAGGGGATAGAGGTAATCCTAAAGGTTATTTAAGTTTTATAGTTTCGTTCAGACCTAGGGGTTCAAGAGTCCGAAGTCTAAATATCCAATAAGCTTCTCTCCGACAAAGGAGATGAAACCTATCTCCCCCTCTTTCTGTTGCTTTGATCTGTTCTATACCTTTCACTTTTATATTTGAAACAGACCCTTTCTCACATTCCATTATGTGTTTGGAAAGATTACGATACATATTTCTTTTCATGACATTCCTACGATGCTCATGAAACCGGATATTTAGTGAGCGTATGGTACGCCCAACATATTGGCGGCCACAGCCACACTCTAAAAGATACACCACATACGGTAATTGGAATTGCAATTGAGAAAGCCATTTATCTGAAAAATTTCCCCTGTGGCAAATGAACTAAAATTAATGCTCCTCTTATCTGTATGTGTGCAAGTAATGCACTTATCCCTCCCACACTTGAAAAACCCTAATGGTCTATCTGGTAACCAGTTAACACTTTGCGTGTCCAACCTAGACTCTATCCCTAGCCCGCTAAGTTCCCACTTAGTAATGCCAGATTGCTGCTTCCTCTTATACATGCTTTTTTTTTTTAAATTGAGTAATTTTTATTGGATTTTTCAAGAAAAGAAATAGAGAACATCCACTACAGACAATAACAGTTATAACATAGTTCACTGCATACATATTGTTGTGTCAGATAGGGGAACAAACAGAGAAGTGTGGTACAAGTTTAAACACTGTGTCTATACCCCTTAATTATTACAATATATAAACAACATTCCAACTATATAGAGATGCCACATATGGTACAAATCAGAACTATTCGGTATAACTCAGTCCTTACATATAGGCGTTCTGGTAATAATACCCATTAGGACAACTATACCACAAAACTATTAGACTATTCCTATAGTGGTCAAAACCCCCTTATAACAAAACTATAAAAAAAAATATACTATAAAATTAAGAGAGAGAAGAGGAGCTCCTCTTATGCCTGCTCTGTATCATATAACCATAAGACAGCGGTTAGACATTACACATCCAAGATAGCCCATCTGGACCCATTCCATCTACACCAGATGCGGTCGAATTTATACTCTGCCCGTCGAGATAAGTAGAGGTATTTCTCTTGCCTAACAGTGGTGCGGACCAACGCGAGCCATGCACAGAAGTCCGGACCCTGAGAGGCCAGCCAGGTTGAGCAATACTAACCTTAGCCAGGGTACACATATTGATGACATACTGCCTATCATACCTATCGAGAATGGTATCCTCCTGGATACCCAAACAACATACCCTCGGAGTGAGAAAAGGGACCTGAATCCCAGTAGTGGAAAGAACCTGTATAACCTTACTCCAGAATGTCTGAACCATGGGGCATTCCCAGAGTAAGTGCCAAAAAGTACCGACAGCCATCCGACATTTCGGACAAAGATTGGAGGTGAGGCCCCCAAATTTTATCAGCCTAACTGGGGTCAAATAAACTCCTATGTAAGATATATAACTGGATTTGCTGAAATCTTACTGAGGCAGTGGAGGTACGGGGAATTCTCAGTGCCATATCCCATTCACTATCATCCATTAAGCCCACATCAGCCTCGCATTTTACTTTAAGATCGGGTAACCTGGATTCGTGGTAGAAGGACGAAAGATATGAGTAAATAAACGACAGCGACCTACGGGGACTCAATGAAATAAGTACTGTTTTAATGGAAAATTACTGAATGTCAGGGGAGTTAGTCCTAAACTGGACATCGAGGGCGTGCCTCAGTTGCAGAAATCTGTAGAAATATGCTCTAGGTAAGGAAAACTCCTCCTGCAATTGAGTAAAGGATTTGAGTCCAGAACCTACATATAACTGATGAAGGGAGACAATACCCTTGGAGCCCCACACTTGTCTAACCTGAAGAGATTTCAGTTCAGACAATGCCCTAGAGTTCCATAAGGGTGTGTCAGGATCCAGACTACAAGATAGCGTGATATTGAGGGTTGCACGCCAAATCTTAACAGACTGTATTAATATTTGGGGAAGGGAGCCATCAACCCTGTCACACAACAAGGTCTGTAGGGTCGTGTGTCCAGGGGAAGCCTGAGATACCAGCAGTGAGTGTAGGGCAGTGGGAGAGCTGTCCTGAAGCCAATCTCTCACGTAAGTTAGTTGTGCTGCGTAGTAGTACAGTTGAAAATTAGGGAGTGCTAACCCTCCAGTGGATTTAGGTCTTGTCAATATTTTTAGCCTAATGTGGGGCCGTCTATTCACCCATATCAGGGAAGATAACATACTGTCTAGTTTTCGGAATACTGAGGCAGGGATAAACACTGGGGATTGCTGGAGTATATATAATATTTCAGGTTGTATAATCATTTTGATTAGGTTGATCCTGCCTGTAACCGTGAGGGGCAATTTACCCCAAGTTTTGATTTTGGCTTTTAGGTTAACAAACAAGGGTTCTAGATTTAGCTTTATATAATCATGTGGGGAGTTTGTAATGCAAATGCCCAAATATTTAAACTGGGATACCCAACGCAGAGGGAGAGGTATGGGAGACGGTAAAGAGGGTTGTCCTCTAAGAGGGAGGATAAAGGATTTATTCCAATTAATTTTTAACCCAGAGTAGACGCCAAATAGGTCAATAACCTGAAGAGCTGCAGGCATAGCCTCTATATAATTAGTCAAAAATAAGTCATCGGTGTATAAAGCCACAGTATCTATTCTGGTGCTTAACTGAAGGCCTACAATGTTAGGGTGTGACCGTAAAACACAGGCAAGTGGCTCAATTGCCAACGCAAATAGGGCCGGGGACAGCGGACAACCCTGCCTCGTACCTCTTTCCAACATGAAGGGCGAGGAAATAAAACCATTGACAGAGATCCTAGCAACAGGCCTATAATATAACAGCTGAACCCACCGTAAGTAAACTGGGCCAAAACCCATACATTTCATGACCTCCCACAGGAACGGCCATTCCACCGAATTATAAGTCTTAGCTGCATCCAAAGACACAATGACTGAGGAGGACTTGTCCCCTTGAGAGGCCTGAACATGAGTAAACACACACCTCACATTGATAGAAGTAGACTTGCCCGGCATAAAGCCGGTCTGGTCTGAGTGGACCACAGAGGTGTTAACTTTATTTAATCTTAAAGACAGAATTTTGGCCAGGATTTTTACATCTGTTGGTATTAAAGAAATAGGACAGTACGAGTCCGGGAGCCTGAGGTCCTTGTCTGGCTTTAACAATACAATAATTAGTGCTTCTGACATAGATGGTGGGAGGGATTTCAATTCAAACAGGTCGTTATATAGCTCTAATAATTTAGGGGCAAACACCTTGGCGTGCTTTTTATAGACCTCTACTGGTGCTTTACCCCCAAGAAAATAATTAATGGCCCCCTCCACCTCCTCTGCAGTCAGTGGAGCATCAAGAGAGGTTTTAGCCTCCGGCGAAAGTCTTTGCAGCCCAGTTGATGTAATATATGTATGTAGATCTTCCCCACTACATGTCAAATGAGACCTATAGACGTCCTTGTAGAATGCTAGGAAGACAACAGCTATACCAGAGACAGATGTAGCCACCCCACCATCCCCACCCACAACCTCTGAAATGGTATTAACCGGTCGATCAGACTGTACCAATCTTGCTAGATAGCTACCTAGTTTATCAGCATATACATAATGGGAGTTGGCACGGAATTGGAGTTGACGATTAGTTCTGTCTAATAAGTGGGCAGACCATGCCTCCTGAGCAGCCAGCCAGTTGATACGAGAAGCATCAAGCCCACCCTGTAGAAATTGTATTTCAGAGCTTCTACAAGCGCATTCCAGCTCAACCTCCCTGTCTCTAATATTTTTTAATTTCGGCAACTCTTTTCAGCAAGTTCCCTCTCATGAAGGCCTTGAAGGAATCCCATATCATGTCAGATCTAGCAGACCCAATATTATCTCCAAAGTATCCCATCCAAAGTGCCTCGAGCTCAGACCCTACCCCCATCTGCGTCAACCAGGAGGGATGCAGCTTCCAAAATTTCTGTCCCCTCGACCCACCTAAATCTAGTCCCAATACCAATAGAGAGTGGTTTGAGTCCCCTCTGGTCTTGTACTCAATTTTAACTATCATAGAGACTAGGCCGGGTGAGACCAGTGCCATATCAATCCTTGAAAAGGAGTTGTATGAGGAGGAGAAACATGAGACTTGGCATACTTCAGGATGCTTTTTACGCCACGCATCAATCCAACCCAAGCTGTCAATAAACCACGCGAAGCTGGTATTAGTCAAACTCTGATTATCAGGTGTCTGCCGCCACCTATCCAGATAACCATTCATAACATTGTTACAGTCCCCCAGGCATATAACATGTGTGTTAGGGGAGTCAGCAATAAACCCAGTAGCTAGTTTTAGTACATCATAGCTAAATGGAGGAGGGATATAAACTGCCAGCATATATATCAGTTTGGACTTTATTCAGTATAAAGGGCACATTTTTATTTATAAGTACAGACACCCCCATAGAGGATGTGGTGTACGAGGCATGGTATGCCCATCCTACCCAAGGACGTTTTAAGGAGAGAACTGTGCCTGTCAGAAACCCACTTGGTGGGCAGCAAACCATATCCGGACAGTATTGTTTAAGGAGTCTAAAAATTAATGACCGCTTAATCTTATCTTATCAGCTCCACGTACATTCCATGGCAATAAATTCAGCATTATCGTAGATAATAAGCATATTTATCAAAAATATGAACAGACCTAGAGTGGGCCCTCTAACAAAAGTATCATGGACACATTTTGAGCAGTACAGCGCAGACAAAAGTAAAAATAAAAAATATTGTAAATAACATAACCATACAAAACCCCTTGAACCACCCACCTCCCTATATCTTCTTATACATACTTGGTGTGAGTTTGAGTTTTAAATTGTCCGATTTCCTATAGACTATCTTTACTTTATCTCCCAAAATCAGACCCAATAATGATTCTGCCTGTAAAAACGGTGTATTTTTTGTATGACTTTCTTGATAGCTGCAGCATATGTGTTGAATTGAGTCACAAATGAACATCCCCCTCTTGATGTATCTATTGATGCATCTTTAGATTTGTTATGTCTATCGTATTCCAACAATTCCATTCTCTTTCATTTCTGTATCTTGTAATGCTTTGTGTAAGACATGAGTAGGATATCCTTGTTCAAGGAATGCTGAATATAGTTTAGTGACCTGTTTGTTAAAACTGTCCACATCAGAACAGTTTCTTTTGATCCGATAAAACTGACTTTTTGGAATATTATCCCTCCAGCTTTTAAGATGACTACTCGTATAGTTCAAAAAGCCATTTGTATCTTTCTTAAAGAAGGTCTCTGTGTGTATGTTGTCCACTGTGGCACGGAGTGAGATATTAAAAAAATGTATGCATGTTGTGCTGATAGTGCTCGTGAATTTTAAACCATATGTGTTAAGTGAATCAATAAACATGTTAATAGAAGAAGTGACTTAACTTTTCAATGCTAGCTGTCTTTTGATCAGTGGTTCTTTTCTCTACAGGAAAATGTTCAGAAGTTGAATAACTCCCAGTTACTTTTAGGAGAACTCTCCCAGGTTGAATCGAGTCCAGTGTATAAAGACATGTTGGCGCTAATTGAGAAATCCTATGCTGAAGTTGATTCCTTGTGACTGAACGGTATATTAGGATCCATGTTTGCTGAAATCTGTTGTTTTGTCCTTGTACTACAGTATATTTATAGAAATAAATGTTTTATATAAGGTTGGTAATGGGCCTTTTTGTCTGTTTTCGCATCTTGATTCATTTGTCCAATTTGCAGATGTTTCCTGTCTACATTCTGTTTAAATAGTCTCCACATTAAAAATTGAAAATGGAGAGGCTTCATTCCCTGTACGAAAATGGCTGCTGTGCATGCGCATCACAGTCTTGCCCCTAAGTAGAGTGACATGGTGGGAGACGGGGCGTCTTCTGCTTGGCTCCTAACAAGAGACCTTATTGTTACCTGCTAATACGCTGGTACAATATCCTGCACCGCTACCCACAAGCATCATACACTCACCGATTGGTGAGCTGTGTGAAACCACACTCCTCAACAAGCTCCACTACATCACCAGTGTGCAGTGGCGTATCTTCCTATTGGCCAGGATGGCACTCGCAGGGGCGCAGACCCAGGGGGGGGGCCTGTGCCACCCGCGGCCAGTTCTATCCCTTTGTGGGCACACAGGTTCCCCGCGGCCTGTCCCACTGATCTTGGCTGCCCGGCACTTAGTATACACATGTCACAATCACTACAGAGTGACAGACTGGATCTGGCAGCACTGGGCAGCCCTGGCTTGCTTTGATAGAGGAGAGGACACATGCCTAATGGCAGCATCAAGATGCCCTTCACAGCATGGGTCAGGGAGTGGTCAGGGCACATGCTGCACTGCTGACTCCGGCGGGCGGAACCTGCGAGGGTGAGGACTAAGCAGGCAGGAGGAGTGTACAGCAGCGTGAGGACTCGGGACGGGAAAGTTGGACTCTGTCTGTGAATGGGGCTGGATGGTGATCAGGAAGATGATGGGGCTGGCTGAGGAACGTGATGGGGGGCTGAGGAAGGTGATGTGGCTGAGGGCTGAGGAAGGTGATGTGGCTGAGGCCTGAGGAAGGTGATGTGGCTGAGGCCTGAGGAAGGAGATGTGGCTGAGGCTTGAGGAAGGTGATGTTCTCTGAGGCCTGAGGAAGGTGATGTGGCTGAGGCCTGAGGAAGGTGATGTGGCTGAGGGCTGAGGAAGGTGATGTTCTCTGAGGCCTGAGGAAGGTGATGTTCTCTGAGGCCTGAGGAAGGTGAAGTGGCTGAGGCCTGAGGAAGGTGATGTGGCTGAGGCCTGAGGAAGGTGATGGGGTGAATAGTCAAAAAGCAGTCTTTTTTTTTTTTTTTTTTTCAATATGGCTTAACACACAATTGCAGCAGACTGTAGGCCGATTCCTTTCTACGGTTAAATCACAGCTGCTCCAGTACACATCACTGAATGCCTGCACTTTCTCCATAACGCCCTCTTGCAGCCCAGAATTCACACGTATCAACCTCTCCACATACATTCTAGTGTAAAATGGCAGCTGCACAAATACACATTTATTGCCATCACCCTCTCCACTCTCTGTAACCCATTTTTAAGCACACGAGTATACACCTATTTATCCACCTTATATACGATCCAAAATATGAGGTATTCCACATCTGAAATTTAAGGGAAATTATGTTTAACTTTGTTTTCAGATAGTCTGTTCACGCTGGTTCCCCAAAATTCACTTCTGTCGGATTCTTCTGCATTCGAACCATTCATCTATTTATTTAATAACATTTATTGGGTTGCGGTCAGAATGCCGACCTCTGAGATTCTAGCGGTCAGAATGCAGACGCCGGAATCCTGACACGTGTCAGAATACCGTCGCTAGCATCCTGAAGGTAAGCACTGAGGATAGGTTAAGGGGTTATGCAATAAGGGAAGGGTTAGGCTGTGGGTGGGAGGTTTAGGCACCGGAGAGGGAGGGTTAGAGGCTAGGGTAAGGGGTTAGGTTAGGCTTACTACCGGGTGGCATCGGAATTCTAACCTATGCCGGTGTCAGGATTCTGACCGCCAGGATCCCGTACCCAACCCAAGTGTATTATTTGTATAGCGCGCACCTCTGCTCAGAAAGCTCATAGGCACAGCTGTCTCAGGATCCTCAGAGGAACAATTGTCTAGGGACCCTCTGGTATCAGACTCAGAGGCTGTATCAAGATCAGCAGAATCAGTTGGTGCCCATACTTGGGTACCACCTAGACCGTGTCCACAGGCTCGAAGCCCTTGGCAGCAGGTCTGTCCTCAGTAGGCCACTCAGCAGGTGCAACCATGTACTTTGGTAGTTGGGCACAGAGACAATCAATGTACTTGGAGAGAGATAAAGTGGATGGAGATAAAGTACCAACCAATCGGCTCCTAACTGTCACTTTCAAATGCTGTGCTTAAAAAATGACAGGAGCTGATTGGTTGGTACTTTACGTCCACTTTCTTTCTCCAAGGGGGTATATTTACTAAAATGCAGTTTTTTAGAAGTGGAGATGTTGCCAATAGCAACCAATCAGATTCTGCTTATCATTTATCTAGTACCTTCTGGAAGATAATAGCTAGATTTTGATTTGGTTGCTATGGGTAACATCACCACTTCTAAAAACCTGCACTTTAGTAAATAAACCCCCAAGGCTTAGTATATAGACCCCAGAGTCTCACGGTCACTTCCGAGACCTTTGGCAAAGCAGAGTCTCAGACACCACTTGCAAAGCAGTCATTGCAGACACCCCTGGCTCCTGGGTAGGGCTTTCAATTCTATAAGCAAGAAAAGATGTACAAAATAATAATGTGTACATATTTTGCAACTCTGATATCAATAATTACATTTCTAATGGTAATAAACTTCTAGTTGTGATAGAATACCATTCCATTTACCTAATTTCTGCTTTGTTTAATGTTCTGCAATGGATTTCACAGTTATTTATGTGGAATGGGTATGAAGTCCTGGCGGCTGAACATCCCGACACCGGCTGCCCGAAGGGAGACGTTCCCGACAGGGCAGTTAAGTACCCTCCCTTAGTGGTGCCTAATCCTAGCCCACCCTCACCGCACCTAAATCTAACCCTCCCCCTGCGGTTAACGCTAAGGGCGCCCCGGACTTACCTCTTTCGGTACGGCGTTCCGGCGTCGGGATTAAGATGGGCGTCGTATTTCGACACCTATCTTAAGTCCCTTGTCGGGATTCGGGTGTTGGTATTGAGATGGTCTCATAACTATAGTGCATACATATCATGCAGCGCTATTCTTTTACATCCACACCTGCCCCTGTGGAGCTTTCAATCTATATTCCCTGTACATATTAGGGTTAATTATTATTTTTACTTTTTTTTCAGAAGCCAATTAAGCTACCAGACCCTGGCCCCTCTCTCTTTCCTGGTCCTTCCCCATGAGGCCATTCCCCTTTTATGGGTGTGTTAAGGCCCTATTTGAAAAATGGGGGAGCGCCAATCCTCTTTCTGGCATAGGGCACCAAAAAGTCTAGTTACGGCTCTGCCCCTACATTACTGTCAATTCTCCATATAGCTGCCGCCACAGCAGTAAGTTACTGAAATATGTGTTGCTGCTTAAATCAGTCATTGCAGTCTGTCATCTACATTACCTATTAATCTCTGTCAATAATGTTGTTTCTCCACCTTGGTCCTCATGGAACCCTAAGGGCTATTTCACATGCAGCATTTTTGTCTGGACAGAAAAAAACGTAAAGTTTTTTTTCCTGTGGATCAGTCCCTTTCACACACAATGTTTTTGAGCCGTGTGTAATGTTTTTGCCGTGTGTTTGTATCTCTATTAAATCTTCAACACTGAAACCGTGGACAGCAGCCGTCCTAGTCAGTGGTTATCACAGCTGTAACACGGTGAACATGCCGTGGTCTGGTCTTGCAGTGTGGAAGCCCTAATGTATTTTTAAACTACGGTAAAACAAATGTACGGTACTGTGTGAAATGGCCCTAACAGTGCATGTTTTCCAGATCATCTAACTGGAGCACAGGTGTGTTTATACACTAAAGGGCCCCATACATCAAGCAGGTGTTTCACTGATTCCTCAATCCGACCGGACCCGCTGATCCACCGGTTGGAAATGCCCATTGGCGGTCATCAATGATTGCCGATCCGTCGTGGAATCGGTGAAATTCTACATGTTGTTAAAAATCCCCAATTTGGTAATCACGATCATATTTTGACTGTGATCGGCAAATCAGGGAAATCTAATGTCTGATTTCAACGATGCCCAGACTTCGGCATCTGGGGATCGTGGAATTTGCCCAATCCATCTCTGATTCCCAAACGCAGTCTTGCAGGCACACTCACCGTTCAGGTTTTAGATATATCCATAATTGTGCACAGATTACTTATTTAGTACCTCAGTTAATTTGATTTAACCACCTGTGCTCAACCATGGATATCTCTAAAACCTGAACTGTTGGAGGAGCCTTGAGAGCTGCGTTTGGGAACTTCTGGTTTAATAATTAAATCAGAATAAATAAAGTCAATTGAGATGCCTTTCTTTACTGTAAGCAATTAGATGGGCCTGATACAGAGCTGTGCGCTATTGCCACCGCAGCTGCAATCCCGTATGCAAGGGACATGCAGTCAGAGGAGGCAGAGCCTCCCCTGTCATACCCCTGAGATTTGATAACAAAATGATTAGAATAATACAAAGAAGATATTTCTAACTTATAAACATAATCATCATCTTTGTTTCTTGTAATCATTTTTATAATTAACACTCACCGGCTTTGTGGTGCTCCCTGGAACTGCAGGGAGATGAGGCAGCAATAGCTCAGCCTCGTAACTGTATAGTCAGACACTGCTTGCAGAGCTGGGGATGGGGCCACACCACGGGCAGTAAGCTGCACAGAATGAGAGCTAATAGAGGTATGTCTCTGAGTATGGGGGGGCGTGCATTGAACACTGATGGACACCTTGGATGTGTCATGTGACCAGGAAGTGCACTGCGGTGTTTAGATATCGGAGCTCAGTCAGCAGCAGCAAGAGAAGACAGTGATGCAGGTAGGAGAATCAATGGACACTGAAGCTTAGTGTAGTGAGGGGAGAGTTACAGTGAGTAGGGGGTGAGACAGGCTCCCAGTACTCAGACCCATCTCCATGGTTGCCTCCCCAGCCATTGACCTCACCGCACGTCACTGCTCTATGAAAATATGCAAATGTCACAGCTGCTGGGATATATATTGAGACACCCCCCGGCGAATGCAAATACAAAGATGGAGCATCGGTCGCAGATCACTCGATGTTAGCAGTCCTGAGTAGCCCTACAGTCGCGCACAATGGCCTGCAGGAAATTAGATGCTGGAGCCATGTTTACAGCGTACGGATCGCAGAAGCAGGATCTGATGCCCCTGACACAGTCACGTCACGACTGTGTTTTTAGCCCACACTCTCTGTTACTGGGATGTAGTCGCCACCAAAGCGTGTGGGATACCGACGGTCTAAATACCGGCGCCGAAATCCCAACAGGTCTTGATCCCAGCACCAGTATCCCGACCGTCAGCATCCAAAGGCAAGTATTGTGTTGTTAGGGGGAGGTTAGTGTTAGGTAGCGTGGTTAGGGTTAGGCATTAGGGGGAGGGTTAGGATTAGGGTGCGGAGAGGGTGAGGTCAGGTTTAAACAACGGGGAGGGAAGTGGAGGTTAGGTTTAGGCACTAGTGAGGGGGGTTTAGGGAATGGGATAGAAAATTACTTACTGCTCTTTTCTATGGGTGTCGGGATTCTGACAAGCGGCATACCGACAGCCAGGATTTCATAAACAACCCCTGTTACCTCCCCCAAACACTTCCTGACTGTCAATCACACTGCGAATAAATACTCTGCGAGCGACTACGGTAATGTACCTTGACGTATGCGCGGTGTGACTCCGAAGCATGCACAGTTTGCCGATGTAATCTCTCAACTGCGAAAAAACTGGCATAGCGTAGTACTCTGATTCAGGCCCAGTGTACACACAATGGCACTGTTAGAGATGGCATTCACTTCTAAAACAGGCTCTGTTTCTAGAGTCGCTCAGTGGCCAGTCTGACATTATCTGCACTCCAGGAGCATGGCAGGATTTCTGGTTTGGAGATGGTACTGTCATTTTCCATAGAACGGATTTCTTTTCTAAGCCACTACATTTAAGCAATTATGGCATTATAGGATGGAGTCTGAGCAGGAATTTCCACATTAGCAAAGTTGGCCAGATTAGAAGCAGGTTTTTCAGTAAAACAATCTCTTTAGGGCTCAGGTTCTCAAACTCGGTCCTCAGGACCCCAAACAGTACATGTTTTCCAGGTCTCCTAACAGAACCACAAGTGAAATAATTAGTTCCACCTGTAGACCTTTTAAAATGTGTCAGTGAGTAATGAATACACCTGTGCACCTGCTGGGTGACATGCAAAACATGACCTGTGATGGGTCCTGGGGATCGAGTTTGAGAACCACTGCTTTAGGGCATTGTGGTCACTTTGGAATTTTCTCTATCACCTGCTGTTTAAAATGTAAAACATGTTTTTTCTAGCGTGGTTAAACAAGTTATTGCTTTTTTTTTTTTTGCAAAGCAATCCCTGATCAGACCCCATTTGTTAACCTGGGTTTTGCAGTGTTTCCTGGAAAGGTTGCATCTCTCGTGTGTAGGATTCCATGGAAGAGTCCCCCCCCTCGTGATTAGGCACCATATCACACAGGAGAGTGGAGGAAGTGGGACTGCAGGCTGTAGCCGTGCTAATAAAAACACCTTTAGGGCACCATTGTGACAAAGGGGGGCATCCAATTAGCAGCGCTAAAGTAGTGCTGCTATTTGATCGCAGCGGGGGCAATCCTAGTAGCCCCAAAGTGCCACCCGACACTGGCACTTATTGTGGATATTTTTCTGGTGTGTCCCGAAAAATAATCCATGATAAGTGCTGTTTTTTCACCCCCCTCGGACCCTATGTGTTTTCGTGAGAGATATCCTATTATTTTGTTCGAAATAATAGGATAGGGGGGAAATAAACATCAGAGAAAAACGGGGATAATCCCAATTTTTCGCCGATCGCAGGGATCCGTTAGCTCCCGAACAATGTTCGGGGCTAATTGGTTACCGCCCAAAGAGTTGTTGTAGTAGGTAGAGGTAACCAGAAAGAAAAAACACATGATAAAAGCCCACAGGAAAACTGCACACAGAAAAAACCCCACTGTCATAAATGCGCACACGGAAAAATACACACATATAGTAATTTTCACGTATTAATAATAAAAATATGGCTATGTTGTAAGTGCAATTTTGTCCTCTCCAGAAGAAGCCCGGAGAGGATGCACATTGGCCGGGCTCCTATGTCATTACCAGCCAATTATCTCCACATCCTGCCCACTTTACTAGGAAGTGGGTGGGATGCAGGAGATCGGGACAATCTCCCTTGGGTGCGGGGGGGTTTACCCGAAAATTCGGGGAGCCTCCTGCAACTTCCGGGAGAGTAGGTAAGTATGTATAAGTGGGTGTGGTTTTAAGGGTCGGCATGTACATTGCTGACATTGGTAAGGTCGACAACAGTACTTAGTACTGTTAAGTCAACTAAAACCATGTCGGCAGAGTCTTTATGCCGACTATAGTAAGGCTGACAAAGCTGTTATGTTGGCCTTACCAATGTCGGCAATCAAAATGCAGAGCAAACCCCTAATACTAACCCCCTAACCTCCAGCAGCGGCCGTAACTGGTTCCTTGTATATTCTTGAGTGTAAATGTTTGTAAAGGAAATACAGGAAATAAAAGTGAACAGTTTTTTAACAACAAACTTGATTTAGAAGGAAAAACAATAATTGTGCACATTTATGACAGTGAGTTTTTTTTTCCCTGTGCAAATTTTTGGTGGGCTTTTTTCATGTGTTTTTTTTCATAGAACCGTAGGTCATACTTGCCTACTCTCCCGGAAGTTGCTTGAGGGTCCCGTTTTTTTGGGGTAGCCCCCCGCACCCCTTGAAGAGTAGACAGATCACTTGTATACCGCCTACTTCCTAGTAAAGTGGGCAGGATGGGGACATTTTATGAGGAATTTGCAGGTCCGTAGGGAGGGGCGGGGCTAATATTATGCAAATCACATCATTTAGCCCCATCCCTCCTTGCGAACCTGCAAATCGCTCCCTTTTCCTGTGAAGGGGGCGGGTCTAATGACATCTACAGTCCGGCCCCACCCCCCAAAGCTGTCAGCAGCATCTCCTCTCCGGGCTGCTCCCGGAGAGGAGTTTTGTAAAGTCGGTATGTATGCCATAGGTAGATACAAACAGACCCCAGGCTGATAGCCCGGGGCTATCCTCCACACCCCTGGGAAGTGGGTGCGGAGTTGATTGTGTAAAACATAGAAATACGAGGGCTGATTGAAAAGTAATGAGATTGATTTTTTTTTTATTCAGAATCTGATGACTCCACAGAATCTGAACATTTTTCTTTTTCAAAGTAGCGTCTTTCACATTCAATACATTTTTTACAGTGTTTCAACAACGATTCAAAGACGTGGAGTAACCTGTTTTGTGACTTCGCTTTTAGTGTTGCAGCTGTGACATTTTTAATTTCATCATCTGTTGAGAACTTCTTTCCACGCAGTTGTGTTTTCAGGGTTAGGAATGCCCAGAAATCATAGGATGCTAAGATACTATATGGAGGGTGTTCCAGTGCCAGGCTTGCCTACCCTCCCGATTTGGCCGGGAGCCTCCCGATTTACGGGTGCCGCTCCCGGCCCCCCGGAAAGGCAGACAAGCCTCCCGGCAGCCAGCGACCCTCCCGACCTCCCCCCAGATTAAACTAGAAACCCCCGCAGCAGGGGGGCCGGTGACGCGATTCGCGCTGAATCGCGTCATCGTGGCTGCCCCTGCTTTACAGCGCCGAAAAGAACGGCATTGTGAAGAGGGGGCGGGGCCACAATGTGACATCACTTGCCGGCCACGCCCCCCGCTGTTAGGCGACAATCACCTCCCTCCCGGAAGGAGGGAACTGATTGTCGGCAAGTATGCCCAGTGCTGTCCTATTTATTTCAGTCAGTGCTGCCAATGCAACAGCAGCAACATGTGGTCGGGCATCGTCATGGAGCAAAACCATTGTTGCAGATGTGGTCTTTTCTCCCTTATGGCTCCACCACAATGAGTTTACATAGTAGTCACCATTAATTGTCTGTCCACACGGAACCCAGTGCTGTAGGATCATACCGTGCGCATCAAAGAACAGCAGATGCATGACTTTACACTCCAAAGGAATCACACTAAGTTTTCTGGGTGGAGGAAAATTTGCATGTTTCCATACACTGGACTGTTTGGATTGCGGATCATAATGAGGAATTCACGATTCGTCAAACGTCATAATTGATGTGAGGAAATCGGGTATCCTCTCTGACATTCGAACGGTGTTCTTGCACAATTTAACTTTCATGAGCTGCCACGCTGGTCAGGACGGCTCACATGTCCCCATCTCGTCCAGGCCATTGCAAAGTGACCTGGATGCTGCATGACCTCATCACGCCGGCTGCAATACCTTCTGATCCCAACTGTTGCCTGGCAGCCGGGACACTTTCTCTCTGCCATTTCCCTTTACAGCTGGCAGCTGCAGCGTATTACACGGATTACGGGGTTTGTCCCAGAAGCCATGCTGATTGGGTGCCTACTTAGGTAAAAGGCAATGGGATCTTAGCCTTACTGCCGGTTATAGCGTCCTTGCCCTGCATAGAAGCTGACCTGCCAAGCACCCGGCTTTGTCCTCTGTTCCTCGGGATCTCCTGATGTGTTTTATGCCTGCCAGCAATATTTAGCTTGCCTCCTTTATCCTCTCTTTTCCTCTGGGATTCCAGACTATGTTGGTTTGTCAGCAATAATCAGACTTCTCAGTATCTGCCAGCAATCAGCCCTCCTGCATTACACATGATTGCCATGTTTAAGTTACCTCAGCCTGCCTGTATTCTCTGCAGCTATAAGTGTTTCTGCATTACACCTAACTCAGGTACCCTGCTGCTAGTTACCTCCTCCAGCCTTATTCTCTGCAGCCACCCAGCTGCTAACATAAGCTCCTACTATCTAGAGTTTAAGTCCTCGTGGCATCTAGGTACCGGTGGGATTAATAATATCTTTGGGAAAATGGCAGCTGTTATAAAGTTAAGAGCTGTCTAGCTGTGGTTTATCTGGGTGTGCCATAATATGAGATAATAGATAAAACAAGTGGAGAGTGCATTCAGTGCATATTCTTATGCCAGAGAATAATGTCACTCAGTACTATTTGATAGTAATGCACTTGGTGTTAAATATATTGTTGGCAATCAGAATTATATTAGTCATATGAGCAACATGTTCTCTCCGTGAGGTTGCTTATTCAATTGAAATATTATTTAATGATTAAAAGCAGTTATCACAGCTTGACTTGACTTAGAGTGAACTTAAGTGTTAATAAGGTCTGTTGCCCACCTTTTTTAGGCATGTCAGAGTCTTCTGATGCAGATTTCCTGGCCCCAGCTAAGAAGTTCCGTTGCCCATTCTGAGTGAGCATAATCTCGAATGATGGTCACAATGGTTTTCCGATGCTGCATTTTTGAATTTGCATTCAATGCGTTTCACCTTGTGAGGCTTTTTCAGGATAACAGATAATTCGTTCCCCAGCACCGCCAAAGGAGGACTATTTTTAACCAGTCTGAAGACCAGCAGGTATTTCAACTACCAACACTGCCGCAGCAAGGCGATTACAATACTCGCATAGCCTCCGCAGGACGGAGACAGATTACAACACTCTTGGTACATAATGCACTGAAGGTGTAATATAAGTGTATACAACGGAATACCCCAGAGGGCGACTGAATAGGTCCAGGGGAAGACTGTTGATACCGAAACGGCCGTTGGGAACAGGTGCTGGGTATGACTGTTAACCCCAGCAATGGCTGAACATATGGATATGTGATGTATTAAAATATCTAAGACTTGTAAATATGCTGCTGGTATATGTGTTGCTTAAGAGATATCACCATGGAGATTAAAAATAATAAATTAGGTTACATAATGATATATTTACTAAATTCATATGTATAGATGATACCTGATATAGGTTTATACCTATATCAGAACCTTTTATTCAGGTCAAAATTTGTACAGGTTGAGTCTCCCATATCCAAATATTACAAGATACGGAATATTTTCAGCATGACTGAGATAGTAAAACCTTTGTTTTTTGATGGTTTAATGTACACAAACTTTGTTTAAGGCACAAAAGTATTAAAAATAAAGTATAAAATTACCTATAGGCTGTGTGTATAAGGTGTATATGAAACATAAATGAATTTCATGTATGAACACAAACTTTGTTTGAGCCACAAAATTATTGAAAATACTTTTATAAAATGACCTTCAGGCTGTGTGTATAAGGTTATATAAAACATAAATGCATTCTGTGTTTAGATTAGGGTCCTATTCCTATTCCTAAGACATTTCAATATGGTATGCAATTATACCCTTGGTCCCAAGCATTTTGGATATGGGAGACTCAACATGTAATTAATCTAAAATACGAATCATATGTAATGACATTCTTCCTATCATGGTGGAATAATGTTTGTAATTGAATTCTGTGCATACACCGTGACAGCCTATGGTTACAGTTCTGTACACACAATTTATTATAATACACTGTGCATGCATGATTGTATATTCTCAGATGTAATACACCTAGGACCTCATTCAGAGTCGGTCGCAAGCGCCGATGCGCTCGCAAACGACTCGATGGTTAGTCCTGCGCACATGCAGCGGCTGCACTGCGCATGCGCAAGCCCCGGAGCGAGAGATAAACTCTCTCAAAGGGGCGGCCAAAGGGGCGGCTGTCGATGTTGATCGACAGCTCGCAAGTTTGGTAGGCGGGCCAGGGGGGTGACAGCACAAACGGAGGCGTTCCCATGTGAACGCCTGCCGTTTTGTGGGCGGCCGCACTGACATCATCAATGATGTCAGTGGGGAGCTTCCTGCTCAAACAGAGCAGGAAGCTCCCTGGGGCTTACGAGTGCCAAGACCCAACCTTAGGGTCTCGTCATAAGCCCCGATGGTCGCGATGGTGATGACCATCGCGACCATCACCCTGGTAACACACTGCTTAGCTTGCGACCAGGAGGCCACACTTTAAAAAATGAAGTGCCCGCCCTCATTCAGAGAGAGCGATCGCTTCTTGTGACCGCTTCTGAATGAGGGCCCTAGTTTATGTCTAATTATTCACTGAGAATGAGTGATAGTAAATTACACGCAGTTAAGTGATTACTGAATCAAACATGTAATATGTAATACATCATCTAGTTTTTGCAGGTTTGATTTAATTAATCCTTCTATGCATAATATACACCAAATCCCATGTACATGAGGCAGATTATCACATCAGTCAACACCGTGACTGTTGTAGTCACTCTCATCTAGTTGTTTTCTGATAATTACATCCAATTGAGCAGTTACTAAACCAAACATACAGGTTGTAAAACAGTATCCAGCTTTTGCAAGTTTGAAATAGTGTGCAACTGTGTAACAATATTTAATCATCCATATATACAGAATAAACCAAAATCCCATGGACATAAGGCATATTATCACCTCAGCCAAAGCAGTGACAGTTGTGATCTCTCACATCTAGAGTAGTTGATTATCTGAGAATTACATCAGTGAGTCAGTTGATTGTGCCACCAATATGTCAGAGATTTGCTTCAAAGCTCTGGCAGTTGTGTAGTCTCTATGTAATATTACCTGTAACAGTTTGATACAGTGTATTGTGTATTCAGTTAGTTAGACATATACTGTAATTGCAACAGTGACAATTGTGTAATCTCTCTGCAATGCTGCCGGTACCTGTTATTTCAGTTGTTATTTTTAGCACAAATCAGATTGGACAGGTACAGTATATACTAGGAGAATTATTTTCTTGTACTAACATCCCCAAGATCGCTGCTGTGCTATCGCTTGCCTCAAGGACATTGGACGATGGATGAGCGGATCCTAGTTAGTGTTCCAAGTCAGAAGGAAGAAAAGACCAGCACTTCTGGTATCCGTATAGAGTTAACCCAAGGGTCCCCTGATACAATGTAGTGCAGGGGATTCCTCGGGGACCTGATGAGGGAGTGGTGTGCAGACCCGGCTGCGCAGTCCGGGTACTGCTAGTTCAGCCTAACGCGCGTTTCACTCGATTGAGCTTGTTCACAGATCAGCCATTATGTATAGGAGGATTGATTCAATTTTGTTGCACAGTTGTGCACTATTTGAAACCTGCAAAAACTAGATGATGTATTACATACTATATGTTTGATTCAGTAATCACTTAACTTCGTGTAATTTACTATCACTTACTGATTCTCAGTGAATAATTATACAGTTTTATACCTAAATTCCGGGTCTGACACGGAGGTTGGAACAGGGGGCCTGATTCAGACCCGGTCGCTAAGCTGCGTTCGCACGCAGCCATCAGTAGGCAAAGTATGCAAATCCCACCATCGCTAGCAAAACATTAGCACGCCCACTATGTTTTGCTGTGCGATCACGGTATCTAATTAGACGCCCACCAGCCTGACACAAGACGCCCACTTGCCCTTCGTAACATACATCATCTCCAGGAAGTGTATTAAACCATCTGTACCATCGGCCAACATCGGACCAATAAGCAGCACTTGTGGTTGACCATACCCTACCACAAGCACTGCGAATGCTGCTGTCTTTATTTCAGCCATGTGACGTGTATCCTGAGGCGTCTTAATTATGCACGCCCCTGAAACGGCATTTTTACACTCAGACACGCCTGCGTGGGCACCACCACACCCCCATTACCATCGACCTCCCCTGTCACCACAAACTTGCGGGGCATCTGTGTACACGCTGCGATCCCTTCCCGATCGCAGCAACTGGTTTGCGCATGCGCACTGCGTCTTATATGCATGTGCATATTGCAAAAATCGACCAGCAGCGTGCGAACGCAGCTTAGCGATTGGGTCTGAATCAGGCCCTCTGTTCCAATCTGGATCAGACACGGAATTTCCCCAACACCGGCCCAGGATATTCCCGAGTCGGCGCCGTACACACCAGAGCCTGATCTGCAATGACCCGGCTTTTCTGGCGTTGAAGTGGACGCTTGGAGATGATGTCATCTCCAAGCGCCACTGAAGCCGGCCAATCGGCAGGCATGCGGCGTGCTCTAGGTCATCATGACCCGGATCGCGCCGTGTACACTGCAGGGTTTCACAGGTCATTCCTGTGTTAAAACCTGCAAGTTACCTGGGTTGGATTGCCAGGTCACTCGACACAGGAATCTATCTCTGTCCCCTTTTACACCAAGAAGCTACCCGAGTTAACCCTGCAATAACCTGGGTTTTAGCTCTGGTGTAAAAGGGGTATTAGACAGACACTAGTGCCCTGATTCAGAGCTGCTCACTGTCGCTGCCCAGCACACTGGGATTTTTTATCTCCGGCCGCTCGCAAAGCTGTGGTAGACCCACAGCTTGTGTGAGCGGCCAGGAGACCATTGCGATAATCGCGTCCATCGACCTTACGACGAGACCCTACGGCAGGGTCTAGGCTGCCGCAAGGCCGAGTGGACTTCCTGCTCTGATAGAGCAGGAAGTCCACTACTGACATCAGTAGTGACGTCAGTAAGACCTCCCTACAAATGCCAGGCGTTCCTAAGGGAACGCCTGCGTTTGTCCTGCCACCCCCCCTACCTGTCCACAAAACGGAGCGAGCTGTCACTCACCTTCGACAGCCATCCCATCTGAACTTCATTTGCTCGGCGGGGCTTACGCACACCGGACGCGGCGCATGCGCAGTGCCTCAACATCGGGCCGCTTGCGAGCGCACAGTGCTTGCGAGTGGCTCTGAATCAGGGCCTAGGTGTATTACATCTGAGAATATACAATCATGCATGCACAGTGTATTATAATAAATCATGTGTAGCTCTGAACTGTAACCATAGGCTGTCACGGTATATGCACAGAATTCAATTACAAACATTATACCACAATGATAGGAAGAATGTCATTACATATGATACGTATTTTAGATTAATTACAAATTTTTACCTGAATAAAAGGTTTAGCCAATTACGTATAAACCTACATCAGGTATTATCTTTACATATAAATTTAGTAAATATATCATTATGTAAGTAACCTAAATTATTATTTTGTGCCACTGAATTATTCAAATATTTTCACCCATAAGAAACTCCTATCAGAAAATTGTGGTCGGAATAATAATTTTTTATTATACAACAGAACTACTTAAGGTCTAGGAACTTACCTTAGATCATAATTTTGGTGCGTATGATTGTTTGAAGATATGTGTTTTGTTTTGACCTTGTTATAACTCATATTTATTCAAAAATGTTTTAGTCTATATTAATAAACGTTATGTTTTAAACAGCAATATTGTCAAATAAAGAGTGCCCCCACCAAGGAGCCTTCTTTTGCTCTACATATTTGTAGGGAATCTTTTTTGTTTTAATGACAAATTTACATTGCGAATCAAGGGTGCACCACCAACACAAATAACTGATATAGGACTGAATAAAAGGCTTTCCTAGGATTTTTGTGATTGTTGGTTTACAAAAAAATTACAGAATAATTCCAAAATCCTGTGCGGAAATCATCCTCCAAACTTTGTTTACTTATTACATTTTACCAGAACAGAGTTGATTGTAGCATTTACACCAGCATGTTGCGGGATGTAGTCTGGAAGCCGGCAGTCAAAATGCCGACCACCGGCTTCCCGACAGGGAAATCCCGGCATTAGACTAATGATAGGCGTTTAAATACCGACGCCTATCATTAGCCACACGCTGAAATCCTGACGCCCGGCATACCAGACGCAGGTAAGACGGGCGTCGGGAGTGCTAAGCCTCGGGGGGGAGGGTTAGGTTTAGGAACTCCCGAGGGGACTTAGGGTTAGGCAATCCCCCGGGAGGGTTAGGTTTAGGCTAGGGGAAGGGGGGGTTAGGTTTATGCACCCCCCCAGAAGGGTTAGGTTTAGGGTGCGGGGAGGGGGGGTTAGGTTTAGGCCCCCCCAAGAGAGTTAGGTTTAGGGTGCGGGGAGGGGGGTTAGGTTTAGGCCCCCCCAAGAGAGTTAGGTTTAGGGTGCGGGGAGGGGGGGTTAGGTTTAGGCACCCCTGGGGGGGAGGTTAGTGTTAGGCACCCCTAAGGGAGGGTTAGGGGGGGGAGAGGGGAGGATTAGGGTAGTTACTCACCTCAGTCGGGATCTTCAGCTGCCGGCCTTCTGGCATCGGTATTTCATCTGCCGGGCATAGATCCGACGGTGATTCATACCGATTCCGAGGTTTCAGGTTGCTTGATTTTAGCAAAAATGATAAATTAGCATACTGTTTGTATTGTTGTGCAAACTGTTACAAAACTAATTGATTGGTACTGATATTGTTCATTATTGATTGTATTACTTTTTGTTTCTGTTTTATCATAATTGTGGTCTTAGTATTTTTAAATGTCACAAATATTTAGAGAATATAAACTTTAGATCAGCGTTGTCCCAATCCCCATCTCTTCTTTGGAGGAAACTTATCTTAAATATTTAACTCCATCAATTCTTGATTTTCGAATGTTATTAAATTAGAATAAATAAAGTAAATGGAGATGTTATAAATGGATTAGTGATTTTGCTGCTGGTAAATAACATTTTCTCTATATTCTTTGTCATTTTGTAGAATTTTAAATTATCTTGATTAGCAGCTGCTGCTCTCACATCCTCGGGGTATATTTACAAAAGTGCATGTTTATAGAAGTGGTGATGTTGCCCATAGCAACTAATTTTATTCTAGCTATTATCGTCTAGAAGGTGCTAGATAAATGATAAGTAGAATCTGATTGGTTGCTATGGGCAACATTTCCACTTCTTTAAACTAGGGGTGAGCGGGTTCGGATTTCTGAAATCCAAACCCCCCCGAGCCCCCCTGATCCGAGTCCGATCCGAGTCAGGCTCGACTTTTCCCGCCTGACTCGGATCTGAAATCGAGGCAAAACGTCATCATCCCGCCTTCCGAGTCTCGCGGGTTTTGGATCCTATATAAGGTACCCGCGTCGGCGCCATTTTCTCACTCGGCTGTGGACAGTGAAGAGGGAGGGTGGGAGTTAGGGCTGGCTGGGCTGTGTAGTGTAGTGTGGTGTAGTGCTGCTGTTGTCCACTACTTCAAAGTCCATAGGGGCTGGCTGTGTTGTGCTGTGCTGCTGTTGTTAATAGGGGCTGTGTCCACTACTTCAAAGTCCATAGGGGCTGGCTGGACTGTGTTGTGCAGTCAGTTCTCCATAGGGGCTGTGTCCACTCCAAAGTCCTGTGCAGTGTCCCAGTCCTAAAGGGGTGCTGTAGTGTTGTCCAGGGGGTGTTCTGTCCATCAGGGGTGCTCCCCCCAAGTGCTAAAAAAATTATATATTTTCTGTGTTTGTGAATTGTGTGCGCAGTAGCCGCACGTGCATCAACAAAGTAGTGCCAAGCGTGCGCCTGTGTCATAAGTAAAGGGCCGGCTGGCTTGACCATTAAAGGGTGCTGTAACCCCCAAAGTACACTCCAGTCCAAACCAAAAAAAAAATTATTTTCTGTGTTTGTGAATTGTGTGCGCAGTAGCCGCACGTGCATCAACAAAGTAGTGCCAAGCGTGCGCCTGTGTCATAAGTAAAGGGCCGGCTGGCTTGACCGTTAAAGGGTGCTGTAACCCCCAAAGTACACTCCAGTCCAAACCGAAAAAAAAAAATTTATTTTCTGTGTTTGTGAATTGTGTGCGCAGTAGTCGCACGTGCATCAACAAAGTAGTGCCAAGCGTGCGCCTGTGTCATAAGTAAAGGGCCGGCTGGCTTGACCGTTAAAGGGTGCTGTAACCCCCAAAGTACACTCCAGTCCAAATCAAAAAAAAAATTATTTTCTGTGTTTGTGAATTGTGTGCGCAGTAGCCGCACGTGCATCAACAAAGTAGTGCCAAGCGTGCGCCTGTGTCATAAGCAAAGGGCCGGCTGGCTTGACCGTTAAAGGGTGCTGTAACCCCACAAAGTACACTCCAGTCCAAACCAAAAAAAAAAATATTTTCTGTGTTTGTGAATTGTGTGCGCAGTAGCCGCACGTGCATCAACAAAGTAGTGCCAAGCATGCGCCTGTGTCATAAGTAAAGGGCAGGCTGGCTTGACCGTTAAAGGGTGCTGTAACCCCCAAAGTACACTCCAGTCCAAATCAAAAAAAAAATTATTTTCTGTGTTTGTGAATTGTGTGCGCAGTAGCCGCACGTGCATCAACAAAGTAGTGCCAAGCGTGCGCCTGTGTCATAAGTAAAGGGCCGGCTGGCTTGACCGTTAAAGGGTGCTGTAACCCCCAAAGTACCCTCCAGTCCAAACCAAAAAAAAAATTATTTTCTGTGTTTGTGAATTGTGTGCGCAGTAGCCGCACGTGCATCAACAAAGTAGTGCCAAGCGTGCGCCTGTGTCATAAGTAAAGGGCCGGCTGGCTTGACCGTTAAAGGGTGCTGTAACCCCCAAAGTACACTCCAGTCCAAACCAAAAAAAAAATTATTTTCTGTGTTTGTGAATTGTGTGCGCAGTAGCCGCACGTGCATCAACAAAGTAGTGCCAAGCGTGCGCCTGTGTCATAAGTAAAGGGCCGGCTGGCTTGACCGTTAAAGGGTGCTGTAACCCCCAAAGTACACTCCAGTCCAAATCAAAAAAAAAATTATTTTCTGTGTTTGTGAATTGTGTGCGCAGTAGCCGCACGTGCATCAACAAAGTAGTGCCAAGCGTGCGCCTGTGTCATAAGTAAAGGGCCGGCTGGCTTGACCGTTAAAGGGTGCTGTAACCCCCAAAGTACACTCCAGTCCAAACACAAAAAAAATATTATTTTCTGTTTGTGAATTGTGTGCGCAGTAGCCGCACGTGCATCAACAAAGTAGTGCCAAGCGTGCGCCTGTGTCATAAGCAAAGGGCCGGCTGGCTTGACCGTTAAAGGGTGCTGTAACCCCCAAAGTACACTCCAGTCCAAACCAAAAAAAAAATTATTTTCTGTGTTTGTGAATTGTGTGCGCAGTAGCCGCACGTGCATCAACAAAGGAGCAGCGCCAAGCGTGCGCCTGTGTCCCATAAGTAAAGAGCTGGCTGGCTCATTTCTTAAAGGCTGGTGTAACCCACAAAGTGCACTACTCTCCAGCAAAAATAAAAAAATATTTTCTGTGTTTAGCCGCACGTATATATCAAATCGATATAACATAAATGGAGGACCAAACTTTCTCCAATAAAAATAAAATAGAGAAAGAGCAAGAACCACTTCCTCCTAGTGCTGAAGCTGCAGCCACTAGTCATGACATAGACGATAACATGCCATCAACGTCGTCTGCCAAGGCCGATGCCCAATGTCATAATAGAGGGCACATACAATCCCAAATGACAAAGTTCAGGAAAATGACCTTGAAAAAAACATTTAAATCAGCTGAAGAGAAACGTAAACTTGCCAATATGCCATTTACGACACGGAGTGGCAAGGAACGGCTAAGGTCGATCCCTAGTATGTTCATGACTAGTGGTTCAGCTTCACATGACGATGGAAGCCCTCCTCCCACTAAAAAAATCAAAAGAGTTAAGCTGGCAAAAGCACAGCGAAGAAGATATCACAAATCCCCAAGGAGAGTCCAAGCATGGTGGTGGTTGCGATGCCTGACCTTCCCAGCACTGCACGGGAAGAGGTGGCTCTTTCCACCATTTGCACGCCCCCTGCAAGTGCTGAAAGGAGCACCCACAGTCCACTTGCTGATATGCAAATTGAAGATGTCACTGTTGAAGTACAACAGGATGAGGATACTGGTGTAGCTGGCGCTGAGGAGGAAGTTGGCGAGGAGGATTCTGATGGTGATGTGGTTTGTTTAAATCAGGCTCCGGGGGAGACAGTTGTTGTCCATGGGATGAAAAAGCCCATCACGGTCATGCCTGGGCAGAAGACCAAACATTCCACCTCTTTGGTCTGGCAATATTTCTATCCAAATCCGGACAACAACTGTCTTGCCATATGTACCATATGTAAAGGTGAAATAAGTAGGGGTAGGGACGTCAACCACCTAGGAACATCCTCCCTTATACGGCACCTGCAGCGCGTTCATAAAAAGTTACTGTCAAGTTCAGAAACTTTGGCTAAGACCGTAAGCAGTCCAGGGACACCTAAATCCCGTTGTCCTGTTGTATTCAAGCGCCTGCAAACCACACCGTCAACTCCCTCCTCGTCAATTTCCTCCTTAGTCAGGATCGGAAGTAGTCCTGCAGGCCATGTCACTGGCATGACTGACTCTCCTATCTGGGATTCCTCCGGAGGATCCTGCATTGCTACGCCTACTGCTGCCGCTGCTGCTGTTGCTGCTGCTGGGAGTCGTTCATCATCCCAGAGAGGAAGTAGGAACACCACTACTTTTACTAAACAATTGACCCTCCAACAGTCCTTAGCGAGGAGGATGAAGTACGACAGCAGTCATCCTGAAGCAAAATGTATAACTGAGGCCTTGACTGCTATGTTGGTGTTAGATGTGCATCCGGTATCCGCCATTAGTGCAGTGGGATTTAGACAATTGATGGAGGTAGTGTGTCCCCGGTTCCAAATCCGTCTAGATTCCACTTCACTAGGCAGGCGATACCGAGACTGTACAGAAACGTCAGAAAAAGTGTCCTCAGTGTCCTGAAAAATGCCGTTGTACACAATGTCCACTTAACCACGGACATGTGGACAAGTGGAACAGGGCAGACTAAGGACTATATGACTGTGACAGCCCACTGGGTAGATGTATCACCTTACGCAGCAACAGCAGCAGCGTCACCAGTAGCAGCATCTCAGAAACGTCAGCTCGTTCCAAGGCAGGCTACACTGTGTATCACCGGTTTCAGTAAGAGGCACACCGCCGACAACCTCTTAGAGAAACTGAGGGAAATCATCGCCCAGTGGCTTACCCCACTTAGACTCTCCTGGAGATTTGTGATATCTGACAATGCCACCAATATTGTGCGGGCATTACATCTGGGCAAATTCCAGCACGTCCCATGTTTTGCTCACACAATAAACTTGGTGGTGCAGAATTTTCTGAAAAGCGACAGGGGCGTGCAGGAGACGCTTTGGGTGGCCCGAAAAATTTCTGGCCACTTTCGCCATTCAGCGACTGCGTGCCGAAGACTGGAGCGCCAGCAAACACTCTTGAACCTGCCCCGCCATCACCTGAAGCAAGAGGTTGTGATGCGGTGGAACTCAACCCTCTATATACTTCAGAGGATGGAGGAGCAGCAAAAGGCCATACAAGCCTATACATCCACCTATGACATAGGCAAAGGAGGGGGTATGCACCTGACTCAAGCACAGTGGAGAATGATTTCCGTGTTGTGCAAGGTTCTCCAGCCCTTTGAACTTGCCACACGTGAAGTCAGTTCAGACACTGCCAGCTTGAGTCAGGTCATTCCCCTCATCAGGCTTTTGCAGAAGCAGCTGGAGAAAGTGAAGGAGGAGCTAAGACGGAGCGATTCCGCTCGGCATGTGGGACTTGTGGATGAAGCCCTTCATTCGCTTTGCCAGGATTCCAGGGTGGTCAATCTGTTGAAATCAGACCACTACATTTTGGCCACCGTGCTCGATCCTAGGTTTAAAGCCTATGTGGTGTCTCTCTTTCCGGCCGACACAAGCCTGCAGAGGTGCAAAGACCTGCTGGTGAACACACTGTCAGCTGAAGCGGAACGTGACACGTCAACAGCTCCTTCATTTTCTCCCGCAACTGGGGCTGCCAGGAAAAAACTTAGGTATCCTAAGCAACCCGCTGGCGGTGATGCAGGGCAGGCAGGACCAAGTTTGGACATCTGGTCCGGACTGAAGGACCTGGCAACAATTTCTGACATGTCTACTGTCACTGCATATGATACTGTCACCATTGACAGAATGGTGGAGGATTACATCGGTGACAGCATCCAAGTAGGCATGTCAGACAGTCCATACCTGTACTGGCAGGAAAAAGAGGCAATTTGGAAGCCCCTGTACAAACTGACTCTATTTTACCTGAGTTGCCCCCCCTCCAGTGTGTACTCCGAAAGAGTGTTTAGTGCAGCCGGGAACCTTGTCAGCGAAAGGCGTAGGAGGTTGCTTCCACAGAATGTGGAGAAGATGATGTTCATCAAAATGAATTATCAGCTCTTCCAGGGAGACCAGCCTCCAGAACGTACAGAGGGACCTGTGGTGGTGGATTCAAGTGGGGACGAGTTAATACTTTGTGAGGATGAGGATGTACACACTGAAGAGGGTGAGGAATCGGTGGATGAGGAGGATGAGGATGACATCTTGCCTCCGTAGAGCCAGTTTGTGCAGGGACAGATTAATTGGCAGCTTGTTTTGTGGGGGCCCAAACGAACCAATCATTTCAGCCACAGTTGTGTGGCAGACCCTGGCGCTGAAATGATTGGTTTGTTAAAGTGTGCATGTCCTGTTTATACAACATAAGGGTGGGTGGGAGGGCCCAAGGACAATTCCATCTTGCACCTCTTTTTTTTCTTTGCATTATGTACAGTTTGGGGCCTAGTTTTTCAAACTGCCATCCTGTCTGCCACTGCAGTATCACGCCTAGATGGGTCACGTGTTTGTGCCGCCCACTCGTGTCGCTTAGCATAGTCATCCAGCTACCTCGGTGCAACCTTTTGGACATAAAAACACTATTGTGAGGTGTGAGGTGTTCAGAATAGACTGGAAATGAGTGGAAATTAAGGTTATTGAGGTTAATAATAGCATAGGAGCAGAAAAACCTACAAATTCTGTGATTTTAGCTGTTTTTATGCTTTTTTTCAAAAAAATACAGATCCAAAACACAAAACCCAGAACCCAAAACACGGAAGGGTGGTTTTGGCAAAACCAATCCAGATCCAAAACACGAAGAAAGATCCAGATCCAAAACCAAAACACAAAACACGAAAAGTGGCCGGTGCACACCCCTACTTTAAACTAGGGGTGTGCACCGGCCACTTTTCGTGTTTTGTGTTTTGGTTTTGGATCTGGATCTTTCTTCGTGTTTTGGATCTGGATTGGTTTTGCCAAAACCACCCTTCCGTGTTTTGGGTTCTGGGTTTTGTGTTTTGGATCTGTATTTTTTTTTAAAAAAGCATAAAAACAGCTAAAATCACAGAATTTGTAGGTTTTTCTGCTCCTATGCTATTATTAACCTCAATAACCTTAATTTCCACTCATTTCCAGTCTATTCTGAACACCTCACACCTCACAATAGTGTTTTTATGTCCAAAACGTTGCACCGAGGTAGCTGGATGACTATGCTAAGCGACACGAGTGGGCGGCACAAACACGTGACCCATCTAGGCGTGAAACTGCAGTGGCAGACAGGATGGCAGTTTGAAAAACTAGGCCCCAAACTGTACATAATGCAAAGAAAAAAAAGAGGTGCAAGATGGAATTGTCCTTGGGCCCTCCCACCCACCCTTATGTTGTATAAACAGGACATGCACACTTTAACAAACCAATCATTTCAGCGCCAGGGTCTGCCACACAACTGTGGCTGAAATGATTGGTTCGTTTGGGCCCCCACAAAACAAGCTGGCAATTAATGTGTCCCTGCACAAACTGGCTCTATGGAGGCAAGATGTCATCCTCATCCTCCTCATCCACCGATTCCTCACCCTCTTCAGTGTGTACATCCTCATCCTCACAAAGTATTAACTCGTCCCCACTTGAATCCACCACCACAGGTCCCTCTGTACCTTCTGGAGGCTGGTCTCCCTGGAAGAGCTGATAATTCATTTTGATGAACATCATCTTCTCCACATTCTGTGGAAGCAACCTCCTATGCCTTTCGCTGACAAGGTTCCCGGCTGCACTAAACACTCTTTCGGAGTACACACTGGAGGGGGGGCAACTCAGGTAAAATAGAGCCAGTTTGTACAGGGGCCTCCAAATTGCCTCTTTTTCCTGCCAGTACAGGTATGGACTGTCTGCCATGCCTACTTGGATGCTGTCACCGATGTAATCCTCCACCATTCTGTCAATGGTGACAGTATCATATGCAGTGACAGTAGACATGTCAGAAATTGTTGCCAGGTCCTTCAGTCCGGACCAGATGTCCAAACTTGGTCCTGCCTGCCCTGCATCACCGCCAGCGGGTTGCTTAGGATACCTAAGTTTTTTCCTGGAAGCCCCAGTTGCAGGAGAAAATGAAGAAGGAGCCGTTGACGTGTCACGTTCCGCTTCAGCTGACAGTGTGTTCACCAGCAGGTCTTTGCACCTCTGCAGGCTTGTGTCGGCCGGAAAGAGAGACACCACATAGGCTTTAAACCTAGGATCGAGCACGGTGGCCAAAACGTAGTGGTCTGATTTCAACAGATTGACCACCCTGGAATCCTGGCAAAGCGAATGAAGGGCTTCATCCACAAGTCCCACATGCCGAGCGGAATCGCTCCGTCTTAGCTCCTCCTTCACTTTCTCCAGCTGCTTCTGCAAAAGCCTGATGAGGGGAATGACCTGACTCAAGCTGGCAGTGTCTGAACTGACTTCACGTGTGGCAAGTTCGAAGGGCTGGAGAACCTTGCACAACACGGAAATCATTCTCCACTGCGCTTGAGTCAGGTGCATACCCCCTCCTTTGCCTATGTCATAGGTGGATGTATAGGCTTGTATGGCCTTTTGCTGCTCCTCCATCCTCTGAAGCATATAGAGGGTTGAGTTCCACCGCGTCACAACCTCTTGCTTCAGGTGATGGCGGGGCAGGTTCAAGAGTGTTTGCTGGCGCTCCAGTCTTCGGCACGCAGTCGCTGAATGGCGAAAGTGGCCAGAAATTTTTCGGGCCACCCAAAGCGTCTCCTGCACGCCCCTGTCGCTTTTCAGAAAATTCTGCACCACCAAGTTTATTGTGTGAGCAAAACATGGGACGTGCTGGAATTTGCCCAGATGTAATGCCCGCACAATATTGGTGGCGTTGTCAGATATCACAAATCCCCAGGAGAGTCTAAGTGGGGTAAGCCACTGGGCGATGATTTCCCTCAGTTTCTCTAAGAGGTTGTCGGCGGTGTGCCTCTTACTGAAACCGGTGATACACAGCGTAGCCTGCCTTGTAACGAGCTGGCGTTTCTGAGATGCTGCTACTGGTGACGCTGCTGCTGTTGCTGCGTAAGGTGATACATCTACCCAGTGGGCTGTCACAGTCATATAGTCCTTAGTCTGCCCTGTTCCACTTGTCCACATGTCCGTGGTTAAGTGGACATTGTGTACAACGGCATTTTTCAGGACACTGAGGACACTTTTTCTGACGTTTCTGTACAGTCTCGGTATCGCCTGCCTAGTGAAGTGGAATCTAGACGGGATTTGGAACCGGGGACACACTACCTCCATCAATTGTCTAAATCCCACTGCACTAATGGCGGATACCGGACGCACGTCTAACACCAACATAGCAGTCAAGGCCTCAGTTATACGTTTTGCTTCAGGATGACTGCTGTCGTACTTCATCCTCCTCGCTAAGGACTGTTGGAGGGTCAATTGTTTAGTAAAAGTAGTGGTGTTCCTACTTCCTCTCTGGGATGATGAACGACTCCCAGCAGCAGCAACAGCAGCAGCGGCAGCAGTAGGCGTAGCAATGCAGGATCCTCCGGAGGAATCCCGGATAGGAGAGTCAGTCATGCCAGTGACATGGCCTGCAGGACTACTTCCGATCCTGACTAAGGAGGAAATTGACGAGGAGGGAGTTGACGGTGTGGTTTGCAGGCGCTTGGATACAACAGGACAACGGGATTTAGGTGTCCCTGGACTGCTTACGGTCTTAGCCAAAGTTTCTGAACTTGACAGTAACTTTTTATGAACGCGCTGCAGGTGCCGTATAAGGGAGGATGTTCCTAGGTGGTTGACGTCCCTACCCCTACTTATTTCACCTTTACATATGGTACATATGGCAAGACAGTTGTTGTCCGGATTTGGATAGAAATATTGCCAGACCAAAGAGGTGGATTGTTTGGTCTTCTGCCCAGGCATGACCGTGATGGGCTTTTTCATCCCACGGACAACAACTGTCTCCCCCGGAGCCTGATTTAAACAAACCACATCACCATCAGAATCCTCCTCGCCAACTTCCTCCTCAGCGCCAGCTACACCAGTATCCTCATCCTGTTGTACTTCAACAGTGACATCTTCAATTTGCATATCAGCAAGTGGACTGTGGGTGCTCCTTTCAGCACTTGCAGGGGGCGTGCAAATGGTGGAAAGAGCCACCTCTTCCTGTCCAGTGCTGGGAAGGTCAGGCATCGCAACCACCACCACACTTGGACTCTCCTTGGGGATTTGTGATATCTTCTTAGAAAGCACAGTTCTTCGCTGTGCTTTTGCCAGCTTAACTCTTTTGATTTTTTTAGTGGGAGGAGGGCTTCCATCGTCATGTGAAGCTGAACCACTAGTCATGAACATACTAGGGATCGACCTTAGCCGTTCCTTGCCACTCCGTGTCGTAAATGGCATATTGGCAAGTTTACGTTTCTCTTCAGCTGATTTAAATGTCTTTTTCAAGGTCATTTTCCTGAACTTTGCCATTTGGGATTGTATGTGCCCTCTACTATGACATTGGGCATCGGCCTTGGCAGACGACGTTGATGGCATGTTATCGTCTATGTCATGACTAGTGGCAGCAGCTTCAGCACTAGGAGGAAGTGGTTCTTGATCTTTCTCTATTTTATTTTTATCGGAGAAAGTTTGGTCCTCCATTTATGTTATATCGATTTGATATATACGTGCGGCTAAACACAGAAAATAATTTTTTTTTTGGTTTGGACTGGAGTGTACTTTGTGGGTTACAGCACCCTTTAACGGTCAAGCCAGCCGGCCCTTTACTTATGACACAGGCGCACTCTTGGCACTACTTTGTTGATGCACGTGCGGCTACTGCGCACACAATTCACAAACACAGAAAATAATTTTTTTTTGGTTTGGACTGGAGTGTACTTTCGGGGGTTACAGCACCCTTTAACGGTCAAGCCAGCCGGCCCTTTACTTATGACACAGGCGCACTCTTGGCACTACTTTGTTGATGCACGTGCGGCTACTGCGCACACAATTCACAAACACAGAAAATAATTTTTTTTTGGTTTGGACTGGAGTGTACTTTCGGGGGTTACAGCACCCTTTAACGGTCAAGCCAGCCGGCCCTTTACTTATGACACAGGCGCACGCTTGGCACTACTTTGTTGATGCACGTGTGGCTACTGCGCACACAATTCACAAACACAGAAAATAATTTTTTTTTTGGTTTGGACTGGAGTGTACTTTCGGGGGTTACAGCACCCTTAACGGTCAAGCCAGCCGGCCCTTTACTTATGACACAGGCGCACGCTTGGCACTACTTTGTTGATGCACGTGCGGCTACTGCGCACACAATTCACAAACACAGAAAATAATTTTTTTTTTGGTTTGGACTGGAGTGTACTTTGGGGGTTACAGCACCCTTTAACGGTCAAGCCAGCCGGCCCTTTACTTATGACACAGGCGCACGCTTGGCACTACTTTGTTGATGCACGTGCGGCTACTGCGCACACAATTCACAAACACAGAAAATAATTTTTTTTTTGGTTTGGACTGGAGTGTACTTTCGGGGGTTACAGCACCCTTAACGGTCAAGCCAGCCGGCCCTTTACTTATGACACAGGCGCACGCTTGGCACTACTTTGTTGATGCACGTGCGGCTACTGCGCACACAATTCACAAACACAGAAAATAATTTTTTTTTTGGTTTGGACTGGAGTGTACTTTCGGGGGTTACAGCACCCTTAACGGTCAAGCCAGCCGGCCCTTTACTTATGACACAGGCGCACGCTTGGCACTACTTTGTTGATGCATGTGCGGCTACTGCGCACACAATTCACAAACACAGAAAATAATTTTTTTTTGGTTTGGACTGGAGTGTACTTTCGGGGGTTACAGCACCCTTAACGGTCAAGCCAGCCGGCCCTTTACTTATGACACAGGCGCACTCTTGGCACTACTTTGTTGATGCACGTGCGGCTACTGCGCACACAATTCACAAACACAGAAAATAATATTTTTTTTGGTTTGGACTGGAGTGTACTTTCGGGGTTACAGCACCCTTTAACGGTCAAGCCAGCCGGCCCTTTACTTATGACACAGGCGCACGCTTGGCACTACTTTGTTGATGCACGTGCGGCTACTGCGCACACAATTCACAAACACAGAAAATAATTTTTTTTTTGGTTTGGACTGGAGTGTACTTTCGGGGGTTACAGCACCCTTAACGGTCAAGCCAGCCGGCCCTTTACTTATGACACAGGCGCACGCTTGGCACTACTTTGTTGATGCACGTGCGGCTACTGCGCACACAATTCACAAACACAGAAAATAATTTTTTTTTTGGTTTGGACTGGAGTGTACTTTCGGGGGTTACAGCACCCTTAACGGTCAAGCCAGCCGGCCCTTTACTTATGACACAGGCGCACGCTTGGCACTACTTTGTTGATGCACGTGCGGCTACTGCGCACACAATTCACAAACACAGAAAATAATTTTTTTTTATGGTTTGGACTGGAGTGTACTTTCGGGGGTTACAGCACCCTTAACGGTCAAGCCAGCCGGCCCTTTACTTATGACACAGGCGCACTCTTGGCACTACTTTGTTGATGCACGTGCGGCTACTGCGCACACAATTCACAAACACAGAAAATAATTTTTTTTTGGTTTGGACTGGAGTGTACTTTCGGGGGTTACAGCACCCTTTAACGGTCAAGCCAGCCGGCCCTTTACTTATGACACAGGTGCACGCTTGGCACTACTTTGTTGATGCACGTGCGGCTACTGCGCACACAATTCACAAACACAGAAAATAATTTTTTTTTTGGTTTGGACTGGAGTGTACTTTCGGGGGTTACAGCACCCTTAACGGTCAAGCCAGCCGGCCCTTTACTTATGACACAGGCGCACGCTTGGCACTACTTTGTTGATGCACGTGCGGCTACTGCGCACACAATTCACAAACACAGAAAATAATTTTTTTTTTGGTTTGGACTGGAGTGTACTTTGGGGGTTACAGCACCCTTTAACGGTCAAGCCAGCCGGCCCTTTACTTATGACACAGGCGCACGCTTGGCACTACTTTGTTGATGCACGTGCGGCTACTGCGCACACAATTCACAAACACAGAAAACAATTTTTTTTTTGGTTTGGACTGGAGTGTACTTTCGGGGGTTACAGCACCCTTAACGGTCAAGCCAGCCGGCCCTTTACTTATGACACAGGCGCACGCTTGGCACTACTTTGTTGATGCACGTGCGGCTACTGCGCACACAATTCACAAACACAGAAAATAATATTTTTTTTGGTTTGGACTGGAGTGTACTTTCGGGGGTTACAGCACCCTTAATGGTCAAGCCAGCCGGCCCTTTACTTATGACACAGGCGCACGCTTGGCACTACTTTGTTGATGCACGTGCGGCTACTGCGCACACAATTCACAAACACAGAAAATAATTTTTTTTTTGGTTTGGACTGGAGTGTACTTTCGGGGGTTACAGCACCCTTAACGGTCAAGCCAGCCGGCCCTTTACTTATGACACAGGCGCACGCTTGGCACTACTTTGTTGATGCACGTGCGGCTACTGCGCACACAATTCACAAACACAGAAAATATATTATTTTTTTAGCACTTGGGGGGAGCACCCCTGATGGACAGAGCACCCCCTGGACAACACTACAGCACTCCTTTAGGACTGGGACACTGCACAGGACTTTGGAGTGGACACAGCCCCTATGGAGAACTGACTGCACAACACAGTCCAGCCAGCCCCTATGGACTTTGAAGTAGTGGACACAGCCCCTATTAACAACAGCAGCACAGCACAACACAGCCAGCCCCTATGGACTTTGAAGTAGTGGACAACAGCAGCACTACACTACACTACACTACACAGCCCTAACTCCCACCCTCCCTCTTCACTGTCCACAGCCGAGTGAGAAAATGGCGCCGACGTGTGTACCTTATATAGGATCCAAAACCCGCGAGACTCGGAAGGCGGGAAGATGACGTTTTGCCTCGATTTCAGATCCGAGTCAGGCGGGAAAAGTCGAGCCTGACTCGGATCGGACTCGGATCGGGGGGGCTCGGGGGGGTTCGGATTTCAGAAATCCGAACCCGCTCACCCCTACTTTAAACCCACATTTTAGTAAATATACACCCTAGACAGTGACAGAGCGCCATTTTTTGTGTGTCCAGAGTCTCCACTCTAGGGTGTAAATTTACTAAGAATTGTGTTTGAAGTCGAATCTGAATCCCTGGACATCGCCGTTATGTTTTATGATCAAAAACCCAAAATTTACCAATCAGCATATTTGACTGACTATTAACAATCAATGCTGATATTCAACGATTTCTAACGTGTATGAGATCAGCCGATTTACCTCGTTCACAATTGACTCTGCTGACAAATCAAAGCATGACTCCGCTTACAATCGGCAGCAGATTCAAAGCACTGAAAAAGGTCAGTATTATGTGTGCAGGCTTTTATGTTTAAAAGATAAAAGATACAGTAATATACGCTGCATCTCAAAAACACACTATGCAAACTTTTTAATTTATTTATAAAAGACACACACCAGTATAAGAAAATTACTTTCCAATATTTATTTTGGGGTAAAGATTACAGGGATATCGCTACATAGAGTAAGAATAGTAATATACACTGCGTCTCAATAACACACTGTGTTTTTTCAGTTTATGAAAGATTGGCAATTTTTAATTTTACGCACCAGGATAAGAACATTTCTTCTTTGCAAGCACACATACAAAGATGTCTGCAGTCACCCTTCCTACCTACGATATCGTTCTGATGGAGTTTTTCTATGAGAACCTACAGCCCACACCCACCAACTACACTCTCCTGTGTGAAATGGTGCCTGATCATGAGGGATGGTCTCTCAGGTGTATAGTTACTAAAGTGCGGGTTTTTAGAAGTCGAGTTGTTGCCCGTAGCAAACTAATCGGATTCTAGCTATTGTCTTCTCGAAGGTGCTAGATAAATAAATAGAATCTGATTGGTTGCTATGAGCAACATCTCCACTTCTATAAACATGTGTTTTAGTAAATAGCTAGTGTGCAATCCAAAACACACGAGATCCAACATTTCAGGAAGAATGATGCTTTGCATTGTTCTGAGATCTGAACTAGGCAGGGAGACCCAAGCCGGGACTCGGATCCACTTGGAAACTCCAAGTTCGGGTGCTTTCGGATTACGGCAATCAGAACGCGCACATCTCTAGTTAGGTGCATATCTCTCAGTAAGGGGCATACTTATTAATTATCGGTTTTAGACCAGATAATTATAGTTTCTTATTGTCACTTTGGAGGCAATAAGAAATTATTTAGCACACAGGTGTATTAAGAAACACAGCTAGGGGCTCTGATGTGCATTATAAAGTGATCACTGATGTGATCACTTTACTGTGACCTTTTGGACCCCCACTCACTACTGCGAATATGCCATCATCAGATTTCCCCAAGTATCCCTCTTATGGATCCCTCTCATGGTAAAATATACAATCTGTAGCCTATAGCGACCAGGGCCTAACTCCGGAATGCTTTGCATTCTGGTGCTTGGTAAACCAATGGGGGCTGCTATTGTGACCAGACACAGGAGAACCTCAGAAGATATGTCCGATATGATATCTGGTGCAGAACCCCCGTCATGCGTCCAGGGGATGCTTACATTTTGCGGACATCTGATATGTCCCTATGGGCCTCATTTATCAACAAGTTTTATAATTCACAACGAGTGATAAAACTCGTTGTGTATGATAATGATGCTTCAGCCAATCAGCTCCCAACTGTCATCTGTTTGAGAAATGACAGTTGGGAGCTGATTGGCTGGAGCAACATTTATCATACACAACGAGTTTTATCACTCATTGGATGGAGATTAAGTGAATGGAGAGAAAGTCTCAACCAAACAGCTCCTAACTGTCATTTTTCAAACTGAGCCAGTGACATGGCAGTTAGGAGCTGATTGGTTGGTACTTTATCTCTGTTCACGTTATCTCCATCCATGGCTTAGTAAATAGACCCCAAAGATTCTTAGTACCGATTGCTCTGTTATGGTCTGTGTTAATTTCTGCTTGTTCATGTGACCACATCCACTCATTATCTTTCTTCAAATAACCATCTATGAGGAGCTGATTGCTCTGAGTTGAAAAATAAACTTTCCTAAGTAATCATTTCTAGGAATCTGCTGATGTCATCTTTGTTGTTTGGTTGTTCCATATCCACTATAACTGATTCACACCTTGATCTGAGACCACTTTGTGTTTTCATGCCAAATTCTCATTTGTTCTTGTTTAGCTTTAGCTTAATTTTCCTGGTAAGTTCCATCACTTATCTCTAAAGACCCCCATTCACGGGGCGATTTGTATCCGGTCTGATCTCGCATACGATTCCTTTAAATATTCTTCCCTTGACATTCTGTTCGATTTGTATTTAGAAATGGTGCGATTCTACAAATGACTATATGATCCGATGTATCTTAAACGATTGTAAATCGTTTACCATCAATCGTATGCAGCAAATACACACATGATGCATCTGTTGGAATGTCAGAAGGGGAGGGCTTATCTAGGGGGTATAAAAGGCAGAATCCATTTTAGATCTGTGCACACTCTGCTCAGTGACTAGTGAGGCTTGGTTTTATGCCCTGCTCAATGCTGTACTTTGCTAGTGTGTTTTGCTTTGTTTTAAGGCTTGCCTTTTACAAAGTGTGTTATTTCTCCATACCTCCCAACATGACCCTCTCCAGGAGGGATACAATGCTCTGGTCCTGGACTTCCCTGGTAATTTATGATTGGTGGCTGGTCCAGAGGTGGGGCTGCAGTACAGTCCAAAATTCAAATAGGGGAGTTGCACCAACTGCCAGTGAGTCCCAGCCAGTGATGTTTGGCAGTGTGTGAAATGACAGTTGGTGTAGCTCCCCTATTTGAATTTTGAGCTGCGCTGCAGCCCCACCTCTTACCAGGGAAGTCCAGGACCAGAGCATTGTGTCCCTCCTGGAGAGGGTCATGTTGGGAGGTATGTTTCTCTACTTTCTGATGGATTCCATTCGCCATAAGCTTCTGCTAGCCTATGGCTATCTGAGGCTGAAAGGTGTAGGGCCTGAGGAGAAGAGGAGGATGCGGTCTTGCTGGACCAAGGAGCGGCTGACGAGGAGGGAGAGCCACTCCCATATGCCCCTGCTGATGGAGGAGGGGAGTGTCTAGGGACATCGCACATCGCATCGTACTGCAGCAAAAGTACGTACGATGAGTGTCAAATCATACACGATGGATCGCAGATCTTTCTGCAAAACCATCTGATCTACGATGCTGATACATGACGCCGGATCATAATTGTCTATGAAAACACTAATTTTCACACGATTGGTCGTTTCGATCGTGTATGGGGGCCTTAAATCATGTTCTTAGAGAAAGTGGGATTATTTTCTGAATGAGTGATGAATATCATTGTCAGCACTCACCCCAGCAAGTATGGTTACCAGAAGCCCAAAGAGAGTCAGTATCTAAAGAAATTTTAAAAATGTTGGAATTGGGTGTAATTAAAGAATCACATAGTGAGTGGTCAAGTCCCATTGTGCTTATTCCTAAGCTTGATGGGAGTGTGCATTTCTGCAATGACTTCCGGAAATTGAACAGTGTGTCAAAATTCGATGCATACCCAATGCCTCGGGTGGATGAACTAATTGAAAGACTAGGAACAGCCAGCTATTTAACCACTCTAGACTTAACCAAAGGGTATTGGCAAGTCCCGTTAACTGAGAATGCCAAAGAAAAGACAGGTTTTTCTGCACCGGAAGGGTTGTTCCAATACAAGATGTTGCCCTTTGGGTTACATGGGGCACCGGCTACCTTTCAAAGGATGATGGACAGAATTCTAAGGCCCCATAGACAGTATGTTGCTGCTTATCTAGATGATGTGGTCATTCATAGTCCTGATTGGCAGTCTCACTTGCCCAGAGTACAAGCAGTGGTGGACTCCAACTATAAGGCAGGATTGACAGCCAACCCATAAAAATGTTGCCTAGGGATGGAAGAAGTAAAGTAGCTTGGATACACCATTGGCAGAGGTTTGATAAAGCCACAGCTTAATAAAATTGAGGCAATACAAAACTGGCCACGACCCCTGAATAAGAAGCAGGTGAGAGCCTTCTTAGGGATTACTGGGTATTATAGGAGATGTATACCCAATTTTGCCACCATTGCAGTCCCACTGACTGACCTTACCAAAGGCAAACAGAAAGTCATGGTTAAATGGAGTCCTGAAGCAGAGAAGGCTTTTCAGGAGTTAAAAATTGCATTGTGTACCCAACCAGTTCTGATGACCCCTGATTTTGACAAGGAGTTTGTTGTGCAAACTGATACATCAGATGTAGACATAGGAGCGATCCTGTCCCAGGGTAAAGAAGGTGAAGAACACCCTATTTGTTACTTAAGCAGGAAATTGAATGTGCATAAGAGAAACTATGCTACGGTCGAGAAAGAAGCGTTGACCATAAAGTGGGCATTAGAAACTCTCAGGTACTACTTGGTGGGAAGGAAATACAGGCTGATCACTGACCATGCCCCTTTGAAATGGATGTCAGAGAACAAAGAGAGCAATGGGAGAATAACAAGGTGGTTCTTGGCATTGCAAAACTTAAAGTTTTCAGTTGAACAGAGGCCAGGAAGCCAGCTGGCCAATGCAGATGCTTTGTCGCATGTTTATTGTTTGGGGGTTGTAGTTGTTCCATCCCACAGGTCGAAACAAAGGGGGGATATGTGATAGAAGCACTGGAGAAGTCTGGGATGGCATATATGTGTGTCCCAAATTAATTTCATATGTGTTTTAAAAAACCCCAGGAAAAGTCTGTTATGCCAAACAGACCAGAAGTGTCGGCTTTTGGTAAAAGCCGGATAATGGGTCCTGGGGGTGTGGATGTGAGAAGAGAGGGAGGGCTCCGTCCACAGACCATTCCAGTCGTTGGGCCTTTCAGTCTGAGAGCAGGCTGATTAGTAGTTGCACCTGGAAGTGGCTCAGATAAGCTGTGTTAGGTTTTGGTTCAGTGTCTCACATATGCTGGGGAGAATGGACACTGAGGTTTCTTCAGAGACACTGTGATATTTGAAAGTGCTGTGTTTGTGGTAAGGCAGTAGGCCCTGCCACATGTAGAAAGGGAATAACCTGTCTAGTTAGTGCCCAGACATGCTAGGATTTATTTTTATGTTTTGTTTATTTTGTTGTTTATATTGCACAATAAAACTGGTTCCGACCAGCTTGCACAAAAACCCTAGACTGGTGTGCTGTTTCCTGGCTGCTGTGTGTGAAGATGTCCATCTACCCCAGGAGAGGGACCCCCTACCCCAACTATATCACAGTAAGCTGAGGCGTACTCAGCTGTGTGGCCGCCCGGCGCCATCCACCATCATGACCATCGACCACCGATGGTCATGATGGTGATCACAGCCTGCGACCTCCGTCGCAGTGCTGGGATCGCAAATGCAGCAAGGGGTGTCATACACCTCTTGCTGCATTTGCATTGTTGCAAGGATCGCAATTGCAAAGCTGCTTATTATATATATATATATATATATATATATATATAGCCTGCATGCAGCTTTGCAATTGTGAACCTTGCTGAATCAGGCCCTTTGTTCCTGTTGATTTATGCCATCCTCAGATGGCATAAATCACTTTATGCTAATGGAGGCATTCTCGCAGGAGAGGCATCTTCCGAATGGCAGCACTAGGGAGGTGTAGGGGGAGCAGGCTGCACCAGATGACACCATCCGAGGTGGTGATACCATAATAGCAGAGCTGCTCTGCTATTTTGGTGTCACCCCCTTGGATGGTGTCACTGAATAGTGAACATATTACACTCGCCCCGGGTATCAGGAGAGTCTGGAGGCTGCCCAGCAGCTCTCAGAGCGCTGGGCAAGCCCCCAGCGGGCGTGTACTGCAGAGAAGAGGGGCGTGACCTATCATGCCTTAGGTGTGAGTGAGGGGTGCATAATTGCCACATCAGTTGGGACACCAATGCATCTTCTGATCCCCCTCAACCCTGCTCCAATATGACACTGTGCACATGCATTGTCAGTTTCCCCAAATATGCCGAGGATGTAACTCGCAGGGACAGCAATTATCGCTATCACTGTCCCTGTGAACTAACTTTAGTACATAGCGGGATTATTTCATTATTAACGTCTGTTAATAATTACGGCAGTATATTTATAATTTACTTTTGCAAATTTCATTATATCATTCTTATTTATTATTATTACCTCTAATTCCATTTTATTTTACATTTTATTGACTAATAAGTAAATTTTTATATACGTACCTACAGTACATCTATATAATCTATGTATTAATATTATTGTTAAATTGCATGTGTGTGGGGTGTGGCAATAACACCTATCCCAGTGATGGAGAGATAATAAAGGATTGATAGTAGAAAGACCAATATTTCTTGTATACAGTAGCTGTTAGTCAGCTATGTACTAAACAGGTCTTCTGTCTCTGTAGCTCAGTCTTTCTCACCCTGCAGCAATGTAGCTGCCCCCCCTTTCATCTTTCACATATCCCAAATATCATCACCTGTGCCAAAAAGCATCGTCCAATCAGATCGGAGGGGATGGAGGTCAGCTCAGTGACAGTGATTTATTAATGGCAGCCACCTCTACACAATCTACCTTCTCCCAACAGCACAAATCAGTTCCACTCCTCCACCTGACTGAAGGGTTGAAGGCACACTGGCATTTCCCCACACTGAGCAGGACATTGTGTGTTCATTGTTGCTGATACCTGTTATTATCTCTCTGAGCCTGAGGTAAGTAATAATATCCATTCACATGCTGATGTGTATCACATATCTCAGGACTGTCCTTATTATGACTCTTTTATGTTCTGCGCAAACTTCATGTCACATAGCTGTGTAGTATGATGCCAGCCCTGGCAGAATGGGAAAGTACTTGTCTATGTGTACAGATAGCCATAGGCTGGCACAAGAAATTCTTTTAGAAGGCAGAAAAAGTTTAATGAAGTGCTTGACCCAAAAGTGATAGTCAGCGGCCTTTGAGATGGTACTTAGACCCTGTGTATTTCCAGCTGTACTCACAGTTATGGTAAGGGGGGCACACAGTTGTGTTACAAGGGCAGATGCCAGAAGCAGATTATGTGCATGTATATTTGTATGTACTTCCTTTTGAAAAAAACCCTGAAAGAGGGGAGAAACGCATCAACGGCTTTGATTGACTGCAAAAACACCTGCCACTGCCAGCAGTCCCAGAGAGTCTGAACCAGCACGCCTGACTGGATCCCCGCTGACTATCTGCGGCGGACCTCCGCTGACTTCCATTGTCATCTGCTTGCCTCAGTAGATCCCCACTGACAAACCACTACTATCTGCGGCGGGTGAACACTCAGGGGCCACACAATCTCTCCACTGCCATGACTTGTGGCTCCTGCAGTGGTAAGTGTGGACCGGTGGAGGATACAGGGCTCCCCCATTCACCATGACCTGTCGGCTCCGGTGTGTGGCAACACTACAGGTGAGAACGGTGCACAAACCGGCTTTCCCACTGAAAAGAGACCCATTGCACTGTAACCCTGGTTAAGGGTTAAAATAAGTACTGTACTCATAAATGATTGTAATATTTATAAATTTACAATTTGTGAGGTAAAGTATATGTATTTACTGTATATGTAGCTAATTGTATTCATGTACATGGCCCTTCTATAATTTATTCATACAGGTATATCTATTTTATGTATTTTTTATGTATTTCCATGGAATTGTATATGGTACTTCTTTCTTTGGTGGTGATTTGTCTCATTGTATGGGATACACGCAGACTAGAAGAATGGGCGGAGTGATTTAGCTGGGAGTGGTTTGGTTCCTGTCAGAAAAGGAAGGGCAGGGACAGAGAGAGATAAGAGGAGCTGCCAGCAGACTGAGAGGGCATGAGTGCTCACCCCCCCTGTGTCCCAGGTGACAGCTCTTGGGCACAGAGGGGTCTATTCGGAGAGGGAGCATGGAAGCTGGTAGAAGCAATGGTTCCTGCCTTGCCGGAAAGGCGGCTGTTGGTGCTGATGTGTGTCAGGAGTGGGTATAAGACAGCGGCACCCTGGCTGGCAGCTCTGAAAAAGCCATCTCCTGGGCTGGTGAGCAGTGGCAATGATGGAAGCTGCTGGCAGTGAGGATGCAGCAGCTGTAGCATCCTGTGACCAGGGGTAGAGAGCTGTATTCGGAAGGCAGCATAGCTCTTTGTCATACAGCTGATTGGCTATCCTATCTGATGAAGGCTCCCGAGGGCTTTAGTAAATGGCTGGACCAGCCCTAAGCAAGACAGCTGCTGGAAGTACTGCTGGGGACAGGTTGGCAGTGGCTGTGGTCATACCTCCCAACATCTGGTCGGAGGGATTTGGGACCTGCGTGTCCGAAAAGGGGCATGGCCTAATCCTAAAGGGCGTGTTCAGGTGACACGCCCCCGTTTATGTCACTAATGGGGCATGCCTAGCATCTCCGAGATGCTAGGCAGCCCCCGGGCTTCCCCCCGTACTCAGAGTATACGCTGTGCGCATGCGCACAGCATCTATTCTACCTCTGCATACACGCTGCTCTGCATAGCAGGGCAGCATGTATGCTTCTCCCAACTTCCCACCCCACCGCGGGACACTGCGGCCCGTGGGCGGGACAGCGGGACAGTCCCAGGAAAATGGGACTGTCCCGCTAAATGCGGGACAGTTGGGAGGTAAGCTGTGCCCTTTCAGATTCTCATCAGTGAATATTAAAGAGCAGAAAATACTAACAGATATCTACCTGTAACTAACAGGTATCGGTTGGAAATAGAGTAAAGCCCCCTTCAGCTGATCGAGCATAGGTAGGAGATAGAGGACACCTGCCAGCAAATAGCTAGTCCTCCCAGCTCAGTAAAGAGGGGTATCCTGGTATTGTACACAGCAGCAGTCAGTAGAGGTTCATCACTATTGGCTGTCAGTGAGTAAATCATATGCACAGCACACATACAGCTACAGTATAGTGAGAGAGCTGTGCAGTCACACCAATAGCAGGCCGTGTTACCTGCAGTTACTAGCCTCATGTACTATACCATACAGCTATGGTATAGTGAGAGAGAGCTGTGCAGTCACACCAATAGCAGGCCGTGTTACCTGCAGTTACTAGCCTCATGTACTGCACACATACAGCTACGGTATAGTGAGAGAGAGCTGGGCAGTCACACCAATAGCAGGCCGTGTTACCTGCAGTTACTAGCCTCATGTACTGTACACATACAGCTATGGTATAGTGAGAGAGAGCTGTGCAGTCACACCAATAGCAGGCCGTGTTACCTGCACTTACTAGCCTCATGTACTGTACACATACAGCTACTGTATAGTGAGAGAGAGCTGGGCAGTAACACCAATAGCAGGCCGTCTTACCTGCAGTTACTAGCCTCATGTACTGTACACATACAGCCACGGTATAGTGAGAGAGAGCTGGGCAGTCACACCAATAGCAGGGCGTGTTACCTGCAGTTACTAGCCTCATGTACTGTACACATACAGCTATGGTATAGTGAGAGAGAGCTGTGCAGTCACACCAATAGCAGGCCGTGTTACCTGCACTTACTAGCCTCATGTACTGTACACATACAGCTACTGTATAGTGAGAGAGAGCTGGGCAGTAACACCAATAGCAGGCCATGTTACCTGCAGTTACTAGCCTCATGTACTGTACACATACAGCTACGGTATAGTGAGAGAGCTGGGCAGTCACACCAATAGCAGGCAGTGTTACCTGCAGTTACTAGCCTCATGTACTGTACACATACAGCCACGGTATAGCGAGAGAGAGCTGGGCAGTCACACCAATAGCAGGCCGTGTTACCTGCAGTTACTAGCCTCATGTACTGTACATATACAGCTATGGTATAGTGAGAGAGAGAGCTGGGCAGTCACACCAATAGCAGGCCGTGTTACCTGCAGTTACTAGCCTCATGTACTGCACACATACAGCTACGGTATAGTGAGAGAGAAAGCTGGGCAGTCACACCAATAGCAGGCCGTGTTACCTGCAGTTACTAGCCTCATGTACTGTACACATACAGCTATGGTATAGTGAGAGAGAGCTGTGCAGTCACACCAATAGCAGGCTGTGTTACCTGCACTTACTAGCCTCATGTACTGTACACATACAGCTACTGTATAGTGAGAGAGAGCTGGGCAGTAACACCAATAGCAGGCCGTCTTACCTGCAGTTACTAGCCTCATGTACTGTACACATACAGCCACGGTATAGTGAGAGAGAGCTGTGCAGTCACACCAATAGCAGGCCGTGTTACCTGCAGTTACTAGCCTCATGTACTATACCATACAGCTATGGTATAGTGAGAGAGAGCTGTGCAGTCACACCAATAGCAGGCCGTGTTACCTGCAGTTACTAGCCTCATGTACTGCACACATACAGCTACGGTATAGTGAGAGAGAGCTGGGCAGTCACACCAATAGCAGGCCGTGTTACCTGCAGTTACTAGCCTCATGTACTGTACACATACAGCTATGGTATAGTGAGAGAGAGCTGTGCAGTCACACCAATAGCAGGCCGTGTTACCTGCACTTACTAGCCTCATGTACTGTACACATACAGCTACTGTATAGTGAGAGAGAGCTGGGCAGTAACACCAATAGCAGGCCGTCTTACCTGCAGTTACTAGCCTCATGTACTGTACACATACAGCCACGGTATAGTGAGAGAGAGCTGGGCAGTCACACCAATAGCAGGGCGTGTTACCTGCAGTTACTAGCCTCATGTACTGTACACATACAGCTATGGTATAGTGAGAGAGAGCTGTGCAGTCACACCAATAGCAGGCCGTGTTACCTGCACTTACTAGCCTCATGTACTGTACACATACAGCTACTGTATAGTGAGAGAGAGCTGGGCAGTAACACCAATAGCAGGCCATGTTACCTGCAGTTACTAGCCTCATGTACTGTACACATACAGCTACGGTATAGTGAGAGAGCTGGGCAGTCACACCAATAGCAGGCAGTGTTACCTGCAGTTACTAGCCTCATGTACTGTACACATACAGCCACGGTATAGCGAGAGAGAGCTGGGCAGTCACACCAATAGCAGGCCGTGTTACCTGCAGTTACTAGCCTCATGTACTGTACATATACAGCTATGGTATAGTGAGAGAGAGAGCTGGGCAGTCACACCAATAGCAGGCCGTGTTACCTGCAGTTACTAGCCTCATGTACTGCACACATACAGCTACGGTATAGTGAGAGAGAAAGCTGGGCAGTCACACCAATAGCAGGCCGTGTTACCTGCAGTTACTAGCCTCATGTACTGTACACATACAGCTATGGTATAGTGAGAGAGAGCTGTGCAGTCACACCAATAGCAGGCTGTGTTACCTGCACTTACTAGCCTCATGTACTGTACACATACAGCTACTGTATAGTGAGAGAGAGCTGGGCAGTAACACCAATAGCAGGCCGTCTTACCTGCAGTTACTAGCCTCATGTACTGTACACATACAGCCACGGTATAGTGAGAGAGAGCTGGGCAGTCACACCAATAGCAGGCCGTGTAACCTGCAGTTACTAGCCTCAAGTACTGTACATATACAGCTATGGTATAGTGAGAGAGAGAGCTGGGCAGTCACACCAATAGCAGGCCGTGTTACCTGCAGTTACTAGCCTCATGTACTGCACACATACAGCTACGGTATAGTGAGAGAGAAAGCTGGGCAGTCACACCAATAGCAGGCCGTGTTACCTGCAGTTACTAGCCTCATGTACTGTACACATACAGCTATGGTATAGTGAGAGAGAGCTGTGCAGTCACACCAATAGCAGGCCGTGTTACCTGCACTTACTAGCCTCATGTACTGTACACATACAGCTACTGTATAGTGAGAGAGAGCTGGGCAGTAACACCAATAGCAGGCCGTCTTACCTGCAGTTACTAGCCTCATGTACTGTACACATACAGCCACGGTATAGTGAGAGAGAGCTGGGCAGTCACACCAATAGCAGGCCGTGTTACCTGCAGTTACTAGCCTCATGTACTGTACACATACAGCTATGGTATAGTGAGAGAGAGCTGTGCAGTCACACCAATAGCAGGCTGTGTTACCTGCACTTACTAGCCTCATGTACTGTACACATACAGCTACTGTATAGTGAGAGAGAGCTGGGCAGTAACACCAATAGCAGGCCGTCTTACCTGCAGTTACTAGCCTCATGTACTGTACACATACAGCCACGGTATAGTGAGAGAGAGCTGGGCAGTCACACCAATAGCAGGGCGTGTTACCTGCAGTTACTAGCCTCATGTACTGTACACATACAGCTGTGGTATAGTGAGAGAGAGCTGTGCAGTCACACCAATAGCAGGCCGTGTTACCTGCACTTACTAGCCTCATGTACTGTGCACATACAGCTACTGTATAGTGAGAGAGAGCTGGGCAGTAACACCAATAGCAGGCCATGTTACCTGCAGTTACTAGCCTCATGTACTGTACACATACAGCTACGGTATAGTGAGAGAGCTGGGCAGTCACACCAATAGCAGGCAGTGTTACCTGCAGTTACTAGCCTCATGTACTGTACACATACAGCCACGGTATAGCGAGAGAGAGCTGGGCAGTCACACCAATAGCAGGCCGTGTTACCTGCAGTTACTAGCCTCATGTACTGTACATATACAGCTATGGTATAGTGAAAGAGAGAGCTGGGCAGTCACACCAATAGCAGGCCGTGTTACCTGCAGTTACTAGCCTCATGTACTGCACACATACAGCTACGGTATAGTGAGAGAGAAAGCTGGGCAGTCACACCAATAGCAGGCCGTGTTACCTGCAGTTACTAGCCTCATGTACTGTACACATACAGCTATGGTATAGTGAGAGAGAGCTGTGCAGTCACACCAATAGCAGGCCGTGTTACCTGCAGTTACTAGCCTCATGTACTGTACACATACAGCTACTGTATAGTGAGAGAGAGCTGGGCAGTAACACCAATAGCAGGCCGTCTTACCTGCAGTTACTAGCCTCATGTACTGTACACATACAGCCACGGTATAGTGAGAGAGAGCTGGGCAGTCACACCAATAGCAGGCCGTGTTACCTGCAGTTACTAGCCTCATGTACTGTACACATACAGCTATGGTATAGTGAGAGAGAGCTGGGCAGTAACACCAATAGCAGGCCATGTTACCTGCAGTTACTAGCCTCATGTACTGTACACATACAGCTACGGTATAGTGAGAGAGCTGGGCAGTCACACCAATAGCAGGCAGTGTTACCTGCAGTTAGTAGCCTCATGTACTGTACACATACAGCCACGGTATAGCGAGAGAGAGCTGGGCAGTCACACCAATAGCAGGCAGTGTTACCTGCAGTTACTAGCCTCATGTACTGCACACATACAGCTACGGTATAGTGAGAGAGAGCTGGGCGGCCACACCAATAGCAGGCCGTGTTACCTGCACTTACTAGCCTCATGTACTGTACACATACAGCTATGGTATAGTGAGAGAGCTGGGCAGTCACACCAATAGCAGGTCATGTTACCTGCAGTTACTAGCCTCATGTACTGCACACATACAGCTATGGTATAGTGAGAGAGAGCTGGGCAGTCACACCAATAGCAGGCCGTGTTACCTGCAGTTACTAGCCTCAAGTACTGTACATATACAGCTATGGTATAGTGAGAGAGAGCTGTGCAGTCACACCAATAGCAGGCCGTGTTACCTGCACTTACTAGCCTCATGTACTGTACACATACAGCTTCTGTATAGTGAGAGAGAGCTGGGCAGTAACACCAATAGCAGGCCATGTTACCTGCAGTTACTAGCCTCATGTACTGTACACATACAGCTACGGTATAGTGAGAGAGCTGGGCAGTCACACCAATAGCAGGCAGTGTTACCTGCAGTTACTAGCCTCATGTACTGTACACATACAGCCACGGTATAGCGAGAGAGAGCTGGGCAGTCACACCAATAGCAGGCAGTGTTACCTGCACTTACTAGCCTCATGTACTGCACACATACAGCTATGGTATAGTGAGAGAGAGCTGTGCAGTCACACCGATAGCAGGCCGTGTAACCTGCAGTTTCTAGCCTCAAGTACTGTACATATACAGCTATGGTATAGTGAGAGAGAGAGCTAGGCAGTCACACCAATAGCAGGCCGTGTTACCTGCAGTTACTAGCCTCATGTACTGCACACATACAGCTACGGTATAGTGAGAGAGAGCTGGGCAGTCACACCAATAGCAGGCCGTGTTACCTGCAGTTACTAGCCTCATGTACTGTACACATACAGCTATGGTATAGTGAGAGAGAGCTGTGCAGTCACACCAATAGCAGGCCGTGTTACCTGCACTTACTAGCCTCATGTACTGTACACATACAGCTACTGTATAGTGAGAGAGAGCTGGGCAGTAACACCAATAGCAGGCCGTCTTACCTGCAGTTACTAGCCTCATGTACTGTACACATACAGCCACGGTATAGTGAGAGAGAGCTGGGCAGTCACACCAATAGCAGGGCGTGTTACCTGCAGTTACTAGCCTCATGTACTGTACACATACAGCTATGGTATAGTGAGAGAGAGCTGTGCAGTCACACCAATAGCAGGCCATGTTACCTGCACTTACTAGCCTCATGTACTGTACACATACAGCTACTGTATAGTGAGAGAGAGCTGGGCAGTAACACCAATAGCAGGCCATGTTACCTGCAGTTACTAGCCTCATGTACTGTACACATACAGCTACGGTATAGTGAGAGAGCTGGGCAGTCACACCAATAGCAGGCAGTGTTACCTGCAGTTACTAGCCTCATGTACTGTACACATACAGCCACGGTATAGCGAGAGCTGGGCAGTCACACCAATAGCAGGCCGTGTTACCTGCAGTTACTAGCCTCATGTACTGTACATATACAGCTATGGTATAGTGAGAGAGAGAGCTGGGCAGTCACACCAATAGCAGGCCGTGTTACCTGCAGTTACTAGCCTCATGTACTGCACACATACAGCTACGGTATAGTGAGAGAGAAAGCTGGGCAGTCACACCAATAGCAGGCCGTGTTACCTGCAGTTACTAGCCTCATGTACTGTACACATACAGCTATGGTATAGTGAGAGAGAGCTTTGCAGTCACACCAATAGCAGGCTGTGTTACCTGCACTTACTAGCCTCATGTACTGTACACATACAGCTACTGTATAGTGAGAGAGAGCTGGGCAGTAACAACAATAGCAGGCCGTCTTACCTGCAGTTACTAGCCTCATGTACTGTACACATACAGCCACGGTATAGTGAGAGAGAGCTGGGCAGTCACACCAATAGCAGGCCGTGTAACCTGCAGTTACTAGCCTCAAGTACTGTACATATACAGCTATGGTATAGTGAGAGAGAGAGCTGGGCAGTCACACCAATAGCAGGCCATGTTACCTGCAGTTACTAGCCTCATGTACTGTACACATACAGCTATGGTATAGTGAGAGAGAGCTGTGCAGTCACACCAGTAGCAGGCCGTGTTACCTGCACTTACTAGCCTCATGTACTGTACACATACAGCTACTGTATAGTGAGAGAGAGCTGGGCAGTAACACCAATAGCAGGCCGTCTTACCTGCAGTTACTAGCCTCATGTACTGTACACATACAGCCACCGTATAGTGAGAGAGAGCTGGGCAGTCACACCAATAGCAGGCCGTGTTACCTGCAGTTACTAGCCTCATGTACTGTACACATACAGCTATGGTATAGTGAGAGAGAGCTGTGCAGTCACACCAATAGCAGGCCGTGTTACCTGCACTTACTAGCCTCATGTACTGTACACATACAGCTACTGTATAGTGAGAGAGAGCTGGGCAGTAACACCAATAGCAGGCCGTCTTACCTGCAGTTACTAGCCTCATGTACTGTACACATACAGCCACGGTATAGTGAGAGAGAGCTGGGCAGTCACACCAATAGCAGGGCGTGTTACCTGCAGTTACTAGCCTCATGTACTGTACACATACAGCTGTGGTATAGTGAGAGAGAGCTGTGCAGTCACACCAATAGCAGGCCGTGTTACCTGCACTTACTAGCCTCATGTACTGTGCACATACAGCTACTGTATAGTGAGAGAGAGCTGGGCAGTAACACCAATAGCAGGCCATGTTACCTGCAGTTACTAGCCTCATGTACTGTACACATACAGCTACGGTATAGTGAGAGAGCTGGGCAGTCACACCAATAGCAGGCAGTGTTACCTGCAGTTACTAGCCTCATGTACTGTACACATACAGCCACGGTATAGCGAGAGAGAGCTGGGCAGTCACACCAATAGCAGGCCGTGTTACCTGCAGTTACTAGCCTCATGTACTGTACATATACAGCTATGGTATAGTGAAAGAGAGAGCTGGGCAGTCACACCAATAGCAGGCCGTGTTACCTGCAGTTACTAGCCTCATGTACTGCACACATACAGCTACGGTATAGTGAGAGAGAAAGCTGGGCAGTCACACCAATAGCAGGCCGTGTTACCTGCAGTTACTAGCCTCATGTACTGTACACATACAGCTATGGTATAGTGAGAGAGAGCTGTGCAGTCACACCAATAGCAGGCCGTGTTACCTGCAGTTACTAGCCTCATGTACTGTACACATACAGCTACTGTATAGTGAGAGAGAGCTGGGCAGTAACACCAATAGCAGGCCGTCTTACCTGCAGTTACTAGCCTCATGTACTGTACACATACAGCCACGGTATAGTGAGAGAGAGCTGGGCAGTCACACCAATAGCAGGCCGTGTTACCTGCAGTTACTAGCCTCATGTACTGTACACATACAGCTATGGTATAGTGAGAGAGAGCTGTGCAGTCACACCAATAGCAGGCCGTGTTACCTGCACTTACTAGCCTCATGTACTGTACACATACAGCTACTGTATAGTGAGAGAGAGCTGGGCAGTAACACCAATAGCAGGCTATGTTACCTGCAGTTACTAGCCTCATGTACTGTACACATACAGCTACGGTATAGTGAGAGAGCTGGGCAGTCACAACAATAGCAGGCAGTGTTACCTGCAGTTAGTAGCCTCATGTACTGTACACATACAGCCACGGTATAGCGAGAGAGAGCTGGGCAGTCACACCAATAGCAGGCAGTGTTACCTGCAGTTACTAGCCTCATGTACTGCACACATACAGCTACGGTATAGTGAGAGAGAGCTGGGCGGCCACACCAATAGCAGGCCGTGTTACCTGCACTTACTAGCCTCATGTACTGTACACATACAGCTATGGTATAGTGAGAGAGCTGGGCAGTCACACCAATAGCAGGTCATGTTACCTGCAGTTACTAGCCTCATGTACTGCACACATACAGCTATGGTATAGTGAGAGAGAGCTGGGCAGTCACACCAATAGCAGGCCGTGTTACCTGCAGTTACTAGCCTCAAGTACTGTACATATACAGCTATGGTATAGTGAGAGAGAGCTGTGCAGTCACACCAATAGCAGGCCGTGTTACCTGCACTTACTAGCCTCATGTACTGTACACATACAGCTACTGTATAGTGAGAGAGAGCTGGGCAGTAACACCAATAGCAGGCCATGTTACCTGCAGTTACTAGCCTCATGTACTGTACACATACAGCTACGGTATAGTGAGAGAGTTGGGCAGTCACACCAATAGCAGGCAGTGTTACCTGCAGTTACTAGCCTCATGTACTGTACACATACAGCCTCGGTATAGCGAGAGAGAGCTGGGCAGTCACACCAATAGCAGGCAGTGTTACCTGCACTTACTAGCCTCATGTACTGCACACATACAGCTATGGTATAGTGAGAGAGCTGGGCAGTCACACCAATAGCAGGTCATGTTACCTGCAGTTACTAGCCTCATGTACTGCACACATACAGCTATGGTATAGTGAGAGAGAGCTGGGCAGTCACACCAATAGCAGGCCGTGTTACCTGCAGTTACTAGCCTCAAGTACTGTACATATACAGCTATGGTATAGTGAGAGAGAGCTGTGCAGTCACACCAATAGCAGGCAGTGTTACCTGCACTTACTAGCCTCATGTACTGTACACATACAGCTACTGTATAGTGAGAGAGAGCTGGGCAGTAACACCAATAGCAGGCCGTCTTACCTGCAGTTACTAGCCTCATGTACTGTACACATACAGCCACGGTATAATGAGAGAGAGCTGGGCAGTCACACCAATAGCAGGGCGTGTTACCTGCAGTTACTAGCCTCATGTACTGTACACATACAGCTATGGTATAGTGAGAGAGAGCTGTGCAGTCACACCAATAGCAGGCCGTGTTACCTGCACTTACTAGCCTCATGTACTGTACACATACAGCTACTGTATAGTGAGAGAGAGCTGGGCAGTAACACCAATAGCAGGCCATGTTACCTGCAGTTACTAGCCTCATGTACTGTACACATACAGCTACGGTATAGTGAGAGAGCTGGGCAGTCACACCAATAGCAGGCAGTGTTACCTGCAGTTACTAGCCTCATGTACTGTACACATACAGCCACGGTATAGCGAGAGAGAGCTGGGCAGTCACACCAATAGCAGGCCGTGTTACCTGCAGTTACTAGCCTCATGTACTGTACATATACAGCTATGGTATAGTGAGAGAGAGAGCTGGGCAGTCACACCAATAGCAGGCCGTGTTACCTGCAGTTACTAGCCTCATGTACTGCACACATACAGCTACGGTATAGTGAGAGAGAAAGCTGGGCAGTCACACCAATAGCAGGCCGTGTTACCTGCAGTTACTAGCCTCATGTACTGTACACATACAGCTATGGTGTAGTGAGAGAGAGAGCTGTGCAGTCACACCAATAGCAGGCCGTGTTACCTGCACTTACTAGCCTCATGTACTGTACACATACAGCTACTGTATAGTGAGAGAGAGCTGGGCAGTAACACCAATAGCAGGCCGTCTTACCTGCAGTTACTAGCCTCATGTACTGTACACATACAGCCACGGTATAGTGAGAGAGAGCTGGGCAGTCACACCAATAGCAGGCCGTGTTACCTGCAGTTACTAGACTCATGTACTGCACACATACAACTACGGTATAGTGAGAGAGAAAGCTGGGCAGTCACACCAATAGCAGGCCGTGTTACCTGCAGTTACTAGCCTCATGTACTGTACACATACAGCTATGGTATAGTGAGAGAGAGCTGTGCAGTCACACCAATAGCAGGCCGTGTTACCTGCACTTACTAGCCTCATGTACTGTACACATACAGCTACTGTATAGTGAGAGAGCTGGGCAGTCACACCAATAGCAGGCCGTGTTACCTGCACTTACTAGCCTCATGTACTGTACACATACAGCCACGGTATAGCGAGAGAGAGCTGGGCAGTCACACCAATAGCAGTCCGTGTTACCTGCAGTTACTAGCCTCATGTACTGTACATATACAGCTATGGTATAGTGAGAGAGAGAGCTGGGCAGTCACACCAATAGCAGGCCGTGTTACCTGCAGTTACTAGCCTCATGTACTGCACACATACAGCTACGGTATAGTGAGAGAGAAAGCTGGGCAGTCACACCAATAGCAGGCCGTGTTACCTGCAGTTACTAGCCTCATGTACTGTACACATACAGCTATGGTATAGTGAGAGAGAGCTGTGCAGTCACACCAATAGCAGGCTGTGTTACCTGCACTTACTAGCCTCATGTACTGTACACATACAGCTACTGTATAGTGATAGAGAGCTGGGCAGTAACACCAATAGCAGGCCGTCTTACCTGCAGTTACTAGCCTCATGTACTGTACACATACAGCCACGGTATACTGAGAGAGAGCTGGGCAGTCACACCAATAGCAGGCCGTGTAACCTGCAGTTACTAGCCTCAAGTACTGTACATATACAGCTATGGTATAGTGAGAGAGAGAGCTGGGCAGTCACACCAATAGCAGGCCGTGTTACCTGCAGTTACTAGCCTCATGTACTGCACACATACAGCTACGGTATAGTGAGAGAGAAAGCTGGGCAGTCACACCAATAGCAGGCCGTGTTACCTGCAGTTACTAGCCTCATGTACTGTACACATACAGCTATGGTATAGTGAGAGAGAGCTGTGCAGTCACACCAATAGCAGGCCGTGTTACCTGCACTTACTAGCCTCATGTACTGTACACATACAGCTACTGTATAGTGAGAGAGAGCTGGGCAGTAACACCAATAGCAGGCCGTCTTACCTGCAGTTACTAGCCTCATGTACTGTACACATACAGCCACGGTATAGTGAGAGAGAGCTGGGCAGTCACACCAATAGCAGGCCGTGTTACCTGCAGTTACTAGCCTCATGTACTGTACACATACAGCTATGGTATAGTGAGAGAGAGCTGTGCAGTCACACCAATAGCAGGCCGTGTTACCTGCACTTACTAGCCTCATGTACTGTACACATACAGCTACTGTATAGTGAGAGAGAGCTGGGCAGTAACACCAATAGCAGGCCATCTTACCTGCAGTTACTAGCCTCATGTACTGTACACATACAGCCACGGTATAGTGAGAGAGAGCTGGGAAGTCACACCAATAGCAGGGCGTGTTACCTGCAGTTACTAGCCTCATGTACTGTACACATACAGCTGTGGTATAGTGAGAGAGAGCTGTGCAGTCACACCAATAGCAGGCCGTGTTACCTGCACTTACTAGCCTCATGTACTGTGCACATACAGCTACTGTATAGTGAGAGAGAGCTGGGCAGTAACACCAATAGCAGGCCATGTTACCTGCAGTTACTAGCCTCATGTACTGTACACATACAGCTACGGTATAGTGAGAGAGCTGGGCAGTCACACCAATAGCAGGCAGTGTTACCTGCAGTTACTAGCCTCATGTACTGTACACATACAGCCACGGTATAGCGAGAGAGAGCTGGGCAGTCACACCAATAGCAGGCCGTGTTACCTGCAGTTACTAGCCTCATGTACTGTACATATACAGCTATGGTATAGTGAAAGAGAGAGCTGGGCAGTCACACCAATAGCAGGCCGTGTTACCTGCAGTTACTAGCCTCATGTACTGCACACATACAGCTACGGTATAGTGAGAGAGAAAGCTGGGCAGTCACACCAATAGCAGGCCGTGTTACCTGCAGTTACTAGCCTCATGTACTGTACACATACAGCTATGGTATAGTGAGAGAGAGCTGTGCAGTCACACCAATAGCAGGCCGTGTTACCTGCAGTTACTAGCCTCATGTACTGTACACATACAGCTACTGTATAGTGAGAGAGAGCTGGGCAGTAACACCAATAGCAGGCCGTCTTACCTGCAGTTACTAGCCTCATGTACTGTACACATACAGCCACGGTATAGTGAGAGAGAGCTGGGCAGTCACACCAATAGCAGGCCGTGTTACCTGCAGTTACTAGCCTCATGTACTGTACACATACAGCTATGGTATAGTGAGAGAGAGCTGTGCAGTCACACCAATAGCAGGCCGTGTTACCTGCACTTACTAGCCTCATGTACTGTACACATACAGCTACTGTATAGTGAGAGAGAGCTGGGCAGTAACACCAATAGCAGGCCATGTTACCTGCAGTTACTAGCCTCATGTACTGTACACATACAGCTACGGTATAGTGAGAGAGCTGGGCAGTCACACCAATAGCAGGCAGTGTTACCTGCAGTTAGTAGCCTCATGTACTGTACACCTACAGCCACGGTATAGCGAGAGAGAGCTGGGCAGTCACACCAATAGCAGGCAGTGTTACCTGCAGTTACTAGCCTCATGTACTGCACACATACAGCTACGGTATAGTGAGAGAGAGCTGGGCGGCCACACCAATAGCAGGCCGTGTTACCTGCACTTACTAGCCTCATGTACTGTACACATACAGCTATGGTATAGTGAGAGAGCTGGGCAGTCACACCAATAGCAGGTCATGTTACCTGCAGTTACTAGCCTCATGTACTGCACACATACAGCTATGGTATAGTGAGAGAGAGCTGGGCAGTCACACCAATAGCAGGCCGTGTTACCTGCAGTTACTAGCGTCAAGTACTGTACATATACAGCTATGGTATAGTGAGAGAGAGCTGTGCAGTCACACCAATAGCAGGCCGTGTTACCTGCACTTACTAGCCTCATGTACTGTACACATACAGCTACTGTATAGTGAGAGAGAGCTGGGCAGTAACACCAATAGCAGGCCATGTTACCTGCAGTTACTAGCCTCATGTACTGTACACATACAGCTACGGTATAGTGAGAGAGCTGGGCAGTCACACCAATAGCAGGCAGTGTTACCTGCAGTTACTAGCCTCATGTACTGTACACATACAGCCACGGTATAGCGAGAGAGAGCTGGGCAGTCACACCAATAGCAGGCAGTGTTACCTGCACTTACTAGCCTCATGTACTGCACACATACAGCTATGGTATAGTGAGAGAGCTGGGCAGTCACACCAATAGCAGGTCATGTTACCTGCAGTTACTAGCCTCATGTACTGCACACATACAGCTATGGTATAGTGAGAGAGAGCTGGGCAGTCACACCAATAGCAGGCCGTGTTACCTGCAGTTACTAGCCTCAAGTACTGTACATATACAGCTATGGTATAGTGAGAGAGAGCTGTGCAGTCACACCAATAGCAGGCAGTGTTACCTGCACTTACTAGCCTCATGTACTGTACACATACAGCTACTGTATAGTGAGAGAGAGCTGGGCAGTAACACCAATAGCAGGCCGTCTTACCTGCAGTTACTAGCCTCATGTACTGTACACATACAGCCACGGTATAATGAGAGAGAGCTTGGCAGTCACACCAATAGCAGGGTGTGTTACCTGCAGTTACTAGCCTCATGTACTGTACACATACAGCTATGGTATAGTGAGAGAGAGCTGTGCAGTCACACCAATAGCAGGCCGTGTTACCTGCACTTACTAGCCTCATGTACTGTACACATACAGCTACTGTATAGTGAGAGAGAGCTGGGCAGTAACACCAATAGCAGGCCATGTTACCTGCAGTTACTAGCCTCATGTACTGTACACATACAGCTACGGTATAGTGAGAGAGCTGGGCAGTCACACCAATAGCAGGCAGTGTTACCTGCAGTTACTAGCCTCATGTACTGTACACATACAGCCACGGTATAGCGAGAGAGAGCTGGGCAGTCACACCAATAGCAGGCCGTGTTACCTGCAGTTACTAGCCTCATGTACTGTACATATACAGCTATGGTATAGTGAGAGAGAGAGCTGGGCAGTCACACCAATAGCAGGCGTGTTACCTGCAGTTACTAGCCTCATGTACTGCACACATACAGCTACGGTATAGTGAGAGAGAAAGCTGGGCAGTCACACCAATAGCAGGCCGTGTTACCTGCAGTTACTAGCCTCATGTACTGTACACATACAGCTATGGTGTAGTGAGAGAGAGCTGTGCAGTCACACCAATAGCAGGCCGTGTTACCTGCACTTACTAGCCTCATGTACTGTACACATACAGCTACTGTATAGTGAGAGAGAGCTGGGCAGTAACACCAATAGCAGGCCGTCTTACCTGCAGTTACTAGCCTCATGTACTGTACACATACAGCCACGGTATAGTGAGAGAGAGCTGGGCAGTCACACCAATAGCAGGCCGTGTTACCTGCAGTTACTAGACTCATGTACTGCACACATACAGCTACGGTATAGTGAGAGAGAAAGCTGGGCAGTCACACCAATAGCAGGCCGTGTTACCTGCAGTTACTAGCCTCATGTACTGTACACATACAGCTATGGTATAGTGAGAGAGAGCTGTGCAGTCACACCAATAGCAGGCCGTGTTACCTGCACTTACTAGCCTCATGTACTGTACACATTAAGCTACTGTATAGTGAGAGAGCTGGGCAGTCACACCAATAGCAGGCCGTGTTACCTGCACTTACTAGCCTCATGTACTGTACACATACAGCTACTGTATAGTGAGAGAGAGCTGGGCAGTAACACCAATAGCAGGCCGTCTTACCTGCAGTTACTAGCCTCATGTACTGTACACATACAGCCACGGTATAGTGAGAGAGAGCTGGGCTGTCACACCAATAGCAGGGCGTGTTACCTGCAGTTACTAGCCTCATGTACTGTACACATACAGCTATGGTATAGTGAGAGAGAGCTGTGCAGTCACACCAATAGCAGGCCGTGTTACCTGCACTTACTAGCCTCATGTACTGTGTACATACAGCTACTGTATAGTGAGAGAGAGCTGGGCAGTAACACCAATAGCAGGCCATGTTACCTGCAGTTACTAGCCTCATGTACTGTACACATACAGCTACGGTATAATGAGAGAGCTGGGCAGTCACACCAATAGCAGGCAGTGTTACCTGCAGTTACTAGCCTCATGTACTGTACACATACAGCCACGGTATAGCGAGAGAGAGCTGGGCAGTCACACCAATAGCAGGCCGTGTTACCTGCAGTTACTAGCCTCATGTACTGTACATATACAGCTATGGTATAGTGAGAGAGAGAGCTGGGCAGTCACACCAATAGCAGGCCGTGTTACCTGCACTTACTAGCCTCATGTACTGTACACATACAGCTACTGTATAGTGAGAGAGAGCTGGGCAGTAACACCAATAGCAGGCCGTCTTACCTGCAGTTACTAGCCTCATGTACTGTACACATACAGCCACGGTATAGTGAGAGAGAGCTGGGCAGTCACACCAATAGCAGGCCGTGTTACCTGCAGTTACTAGCCTCATGTACTGTACACATACAGCTATGGTATAGTGAGAGAGAGCTGTGCAGTCCCACCAATAGCAGTCCGTGTTACCTGCACTTACTAGCCTCATGTACTGTACACATACAGCTACTGTATAGTGAGAGAGAGCTGGGCAGTAACACCAATAGCAGGCCATGTTACCTGCAGTTACTAGCCTCATGTACTGTACACATACAGCTACGGTATAGTGAGAGAGCTGGGCAGTCACACCAATAGCAGGCAGTGTTACCTGCAGTTACTAGCCTCATGTACTGTACACATACAGCCACGGTATAGCGAGAGAGAGCTGGGCAGTCACACCAATAGCAGGCAGTGTTACCTGCAGTTACTAGCCTCATGTACTGCACACATACAGCTACGGTATAGTGAGAGAGAGCTGGGCGGCCACACCAATAGCAGGCCGTGTTACCTGCACTTACTAGCCTCATGTACTGCACACATACAGCTACAGTATAGTGAGAGATAGCTGGGCAGTCACACCAATAGCAGGCCATGTAACCTGCACTTACTAGCCTCATGTACTGCACACATACAGCTATGGTATAGTGAGATAGAGCTGGGCAGTCACACCAATAGCAGGCAGTGTTACCTTCACTTACTAGCCTCATGTACTGCACACATACAGCTATGGTATAGTGAGAGAGCTGGGCAGTCACACCAATAGCAGGTCATGTTACCTGCACTTACTAGCCTCATGTACTGCACACATACAGCTATGGTATAGTGTGAGAGAGCTGGGCAGTCACACCAATAGCAGGCAGTGTTACCTGCAATTACTAGCCTCATGTACTGCACACATACAGCTATGGTATAGTGAGAGAGCTGGGCAGTCACACCAATAGCAGGTCATGTTACCTGCACTTACTAGCCTCATGTACTGCACACATACAGCTATGGTATAGTGAGAGAGAGCTGGGCAGTAACACCAATAGCAGGCCGTCTTACCTGCAGTTACTAGCCTCATGTACTGTACACATACAGCTACTGTATAGTGAGAGAGAGCTGGGCAGTAACACCAATAGCAGGCCGTCTTACCTGCAGTTACTAGCCTCATGTACTGTACACATACAGCCACGGTATAGTGAGAGAGAGCTGTGCAGTCACACCAATAGCAGGCCGTGTTACCTGCACTTACTAGCCTCATGTACTGTACACATACAGCTACTGTATAGTGAGAGAGAGCGGGGCAGTAACACCAATAGCAGGCCATGTTACCTGCAGTTACTAGCCTCATGTACTGTACACATACAGCTACGGTATAGTGAGAGAGCTGGGCAGTCACACCAATAGCAGGCAGTGTTACCTGCAGTTACTAGCCTCATGTACTGTACACATACAGCCACGGTATAGCGAGAGAGAGCTGGGCAGTCACACCATTAGCAGGCAGTGTTACCTGGACTTACTAGCCTCATGTACTGCACACATACCGCTACAGTATAGTGAGAGAGAGCTGGGCAGTCACACCAATAGCAGGCCATGTAACCTGCACTTACTAGCCTCATGTACTGCACACATACAGTTATGGTATAGTGAGAGAGAGCTGGGCAGTCACACCAATAGCAGGCAGTGTTACCTGCACTTACTAGCCTCATGTACTGCACACATACAGCTATGGTATAGTGAGAGAGCTGGGCAGTCACACCAATAGCAGGTCATGTTACCTGCAGTTACTAGCCTCATATACTGCACACATACAGCTATGGTATAGTGAGAGAGAGCTGGGCAGTCACACCAATAGCAGGCCGTGTTACCTGCAGTTACTAGCCTCAAGTACTGTACATATACAGCTATGGTATAGTGAGAGAGAAAGCTGGGCAGTCACACCAATAGCAGGCCGTGTTCCCTGCAGCTACTAGCCTCATGTACTGCCCACATACAGCTACGGTATAGCGAGAGAGAGAGCTGGGCAGTCACACCAATAGCAGGCAGTGTTACCTGCAGTTACTAGCCTCATGTACTGTACACATACAGCTACTGTATAGTGAGAGAGAGCTGGGTAGTAACACCAATAGCAGGCCGTGTTACCTGCAGTTACTAGCCTCATTTACTGCACACATACAGCTACAGTATAGCGAGAGAGAGAGCTGGGCAGTCACACCAATAGCAGGCAGTGTTACCTGCATTTACTAGCCTCATGTACTGTACACATACAGCTACGGTATAGCGAGAGAGAGAGCTGGGCAGTCACACCAATAGCAGGCCATGTTTCCTGCACTTACTAGCCTCATGTACTGCACACATACAGCTACGGTATAGCGAGAGAGAGAGCTGGACAGTCACACCAATAGCAGGCAGTGTTACCTGCAGTTACTAGCCTCATGTACTGTACACATACAGCTACTGCATAGTGAGAGAGAGCTGGGCAGTAACACCAATAGCAGGCCGTGTTAGCTGCAGTTTCTAGCCTCATGTACTGCACACATACAGCTACAGTATAGTGAGAGAGAGCTGGGCAGTCACACCAATAGCAGGTCATGTTACTTGCACTAACTAGCCTCATGTACTACACACATACAGCTATGGTATAGTGAGAGAGAGCTGGGCAGTCACACCAATAGCAGGCCGTGTTACCTGCAGTTACTAGCCTCATGTACTGTACATATACAGCTATGGTATAGTGAGAGAGAGCTGGGCAGTCACACCAATAGCAGGCCGTGTTCCCTGCAGTTACTAGCCTCATGTACTGTACACATACAGCTATGGTATAGTGAGAGAGAGCTGTGCAGTCACACCAATAGCAGGCCATGTTACCTGCAGTTACTAGCCTCATGTACTGCACACATACAGCTACGGTATAGCGAGAGAGAGAGCTGGGCTGTCACACCAATAGCAGGCAGTGTTACCTGCATTTACTAGCCTCATGCACTGTACACATACAGCCACGGTACAGTGAGAGAGAGCTGGGCAGTCACACCAATAGCAGGGCGTGTTACCTGCAGTTACTAGCCTCATGTACTATACACATACAGCTATGGTATAGTGAGAGAGAGCTGTGCAGTCACACCAATAGCAGGCCGTGTTACCTGCACTTACTAGCCTCATGTACTGTTCTCATACAGCTACTGTATAGTGAGAGAGAGCTGGGCAGTAACACCAATAGCAGGCCATGTTACCTGCAGTTACTAGCCTCATGTACTGTACACATACAGCTACGGTATAGTGAGAGAGCTGGGCAGTCACACCAATAGCAGGCAGTGTTACCTGCAGTTATAAGCCTCATGTACTGTACACATACAGCCACGGTATAGCGAGAGAGAGCTGGGCAGTCACACCAATAGCAGGGCGTGTTACCTGCAGTTACTAGCCTCATGTACTGTACATATACAGCTATGGTATATTGAGAGAGAGAGCTGGGCAGTCACACCAATAGCAGGCCGTGTTACCTGCAGTTACTAGCCTCATGTACTGCACACATACAGCTACGGTATAGTGAGAGAGAAAGCTGGGCAGTCACACCAATAGCAGGCTGTGTTACCTGCAGTTACTAGCCTCATGTACTGTACACATACAGCTATGGTATAGTGAGAGAGAGCTGTGCAGTCACACCAATAGCAGGCCGTGTTACCTGCACTTACTAGCCTCATGTACTGTACACATACAGCTACTGTATAGTGAGAGAGAGCTGGGCAGTAACACCAATAGCAGGCCGTCTTACCTGCAGTTATTAGCCTCATGTACTGTACACATACAGCCACGGTATAGTGAGAGAGAGCTGGGCAGTCACACCAATAGCAGGCCGTGTTACCTGCAGTTACTAGCCTCATGTACTGTACACATACAGCTATGGTATAGTGAGAGAGAGCTGGGCAGTCACACCAATAGCAGGCTGTGTTACCTGCACTTACTAGCCTCATGTACTGTACACATACAGCTACTGTATAGTGAGAGAGAGCTGGGCAGTAACACCAATAGCAGGCCATGTTACCTGCAGTTACTAGCCTCATGTACTGTACACATACAGCTACGGTATAGTGAGAGAGCTGGGCAGTCACACCAATAGCAGGCAGTGTTACCTGCAGTTACTAGCCTCATGTACTGTACACATACAGCTACGGTATAGCGAGAGAGAGCTGGGCAGTCACAGCAATAGCAGGCCATGTTACCTGCAGTTACTAGCCTCATGTACTGTACATATACAGCTACGGTATAGTGAGAGAGAGCTGGGCGGCCACACCAATAGCAGGCCGTGTTACCTGCACTTACTGGCCTCATGTACTGCACACATACAGCTACAGTATAGTGAGAGAGAGCTGGGCAGTCACACCAATAGCAGGCCATGTAACCTGCACTTACTAGCCTCATGTACTGCACACATACAGCTATGGTATAGTGAGAGAGAGCTGGGCAGTCACACCAATAGCAGGCAGTGTTACCTTCACTTACTAGCCTCATGTACTGCACACATACAGCTATGGTATAGTGAGAGAGCTGGGCAGTCACACCAATAGCAGGTCCTGTTACCTGCACTTACTAGCCTCATGTTCTGCACACATACAGCTATGGTATAGTGTGAGAGAGCTGGGCAGTCACACCAATAGCAGGCAGTGTTACCTGCACTTACTAGCCTCATGTACTGCACACATACAGCTATGGTATAGTGAGAGAGCTGGGCAGTCACACCAATAGCAGGTCATGTTACCTGCACTTACTAGCCTCATGTACTGCACACATACAGCTATGGTATAGTGAGAGAGAGCTGGGCAGTAACACCAATAGCAGGCCGTCTTACCTGCAGTTACTAGCCTCATGTACTGTACACATACAGCTACTGTATAGTGAGAGAGAGCTGGGCAGTAACACCAATAGCAGGCCATCTTACCTGCAGTTACTAGCCTCATGTACTGTACACATACAGCCACGGTATAGTGAGAGAGAGCTGTGCAGTCACACCAATAGCAGGCCGTGTTACCTGCACTTACTAGCCTCATGTACAGTACACATACAGCTACTGTATAGTGAGAGAGAGCTGGGCAGTAACACCAATAGCAGGCCATGTTACCTGCAGTTACTAGCCTCATGTACTGTACACATACAGCTACGTTATAGTGAGAGAGCTGGGCAGTCACACCAATAGCAGGCAGTGTTACCTGCATTTACTAGCCTCATGTACTGTACACATACAGCCACGGTATAGCGAGAGAGAGCTGGGCAGTCACACCAATAGCAGGCAGTGTTACCTGCAGTTACTAGCCTCATGTACTGCACACATACAGCTACGGTATAGTGAGAGAGAGCTGGGCGGCCACACCAATAGCAGGCCGTGTTACCTGCACTTACTAGCCTCATGTACTGCACACATACAGCTACAGTATAGTGAGAGAGAGCTGGGCAGTCACACCAATAGCAGGCCATGTAACCTGCACTTACTAGCCTCATGTACTGCACACATACAGCTATGGTATAGTGAGAGAGAGCTGGGCAGTAACACCAATAGCAGGCAGTGTTACCTGCACTTACTAGCCTCATGTACTGCACACATACAGCTATGGTATAGTGAGAGAGCTGGGCAGTCACACCAATAGCAGGTCATGTTACCTGCACTTACTAGCCTCATGTACTGCACACATACAGCTATGGTGTAGTGAGAGAGAGCTGGGCAGTCACACCAATAGCAGGCAGTGTTACCTGCAGTTACTAGCCTCATGTACTGTACATATACAGCTACGGTATAGTGAGAGAGAGCTGTGCGGTCACACCAATAGCAGGCTGTGTTACCTGCAGTTACTAGCCTCATGTACTGTACATATACAGCTATGGTATAGTGAGAGAGAGCTGTGCAGTCACACCAATAGCAGGCCGTGTTCCCTGCAGTTACTAGCCTCATGTACTGCCCACATACAGCTACGGTATAGCGAGAGAGAGAGCTGGGCAGTCACACCAATAGCAGGCAGTGTTACCTGCAGTTACTAGCCTCATGTACTGTACACATACAGCTAATGTATAGTGAGAGAGAGCTGGGCAGTAACACCAATAGCAGGGCGTGTTACCTGCAGTTACTAGCCTCATGTACTGTACACATACAGCTACGGTATAGCGAGAGAGAGAGCTGGGTAGTCACACCAATAGCAGGCCATGTTACCTGCACTTACTAGCCTCATGTACTGCACACATACAGCTACGGTATAGTGAGAGAGAGAGCTGGACAGTCACACCAATAGCAGGCAGTGTTACCTGCAGTTACTAGCCTCATGTACTGTACACATACAGCCACGGTATAGTGAGAGAGCTGGGCAGTCACACCAATAGCAGGTCATGTTACCTGCACTTACTAGCCTCATGTACTGCACACATACAGCTATGGTATAGTGAGAGAGAGCTGGGCAGTCACACCAATAGCAGGCAGTGTTACCTGCAGTTACTAGCCTCATGTACTGTACATATACAGCTACGGTATAGTGAGAGAGAGCTGTGCGGTCACACCAATAGCAGGCCGTGTTACCTGCAGTTACTAGCCTCATGTACTGTACATATACAGCTATGGTATAGTGAGAGAGAGCTGGGCAGTCACACCAATAGCAGGCCATGTTTCCTGCACTTACTAGCCTCATGTACTGCACACATACAGCTACGGTATAGCGAGAGAGAGAGCTGGACAGTCACACCAATAGCAGGCAGTGTTACCTGCAGTTACTAGCCTCATGTACTGTACACATACAGCTACTGCATAGTGAGAGAGAGCTGGGCAGTAACACCAATAGCAGGCCGTGTTAGCTGCAGTTTCTAGCCTCATGTACTGCACACATACAGCTACAGTATAGTGAGAGAGAGCTGGGCAGTCACACCAATAGCAGGTCATGTTACTTGCACTAACTAGCCTCATGTACTACACACATACAGCTATGGTATAGTGAGAGAGAGCTGGGCAGTCACACCAATAGCAGGCCGTGTTACCTGCAGTTACTAGCCTCATGTACTGTACATATACAGCTATGGTATAGTGAGAGAGAGCTGGGCAGTCACACCAATAGCAGGCCGTGTTCCCTGCAGTTACTAGCCTCATGTACTGTACACATACAGCTATGGTATAGTGAGAGAGAGCTGTGCAGTCACACCAATAGCAGGCCATGTTACCTGCAGTTACTAGCCTCATGTACTGCACACATACAGCTATGGTATAGCGAGAGAGAGAGCTGGGCTGTCACACCAATAGCAGGCAGTGTTACCTGCATTTACTAGCCTCATGCACTGTACACATACAGCCACGGTATAGTGAGAGAGAGCTGGGCAGTCACACCAATAGCAGGGCGTGTTACCTGCAGTTACTAGCCTCATGTACTATACACATACAGCTATGGTATAGTGAGAGAGAGCTGTGCAGTCACACCAATAGCAGGCCGTGTTACCTGCACTTACTAGCCTCATGTACTGTGCACATACAGCTACGGTATAGCGAGAGAGAGAGCTGGACAGTCACACCAATAGCAGGCAGTGTTACCTGCAGTTACTAGCCTCATGTACTGTACACATACAGCTACTGCATAGTGAGAGAGAGCTGGGCAGTAACACCAATAGCAGGCCGTGTTAGCTGCAGTTTCTAGCCTCATGTACTGCACACATACAGCTACAGTATAGTGAGAGAGAGCTGGGCAGTCACACCAATAGCAGGTCATGTTACTTGCACTAACTAGCCTCATGTACTACACACATACAGCTATGGTATAGTGAGAGAGAGCTGGGCAGTCACACCAATAGCAGGCCGTGTTACCTGCAGTTACTAGCCTCATGTACTGTACATATACAGCTATGGTATAGTGAGAGAGAGCTGGGCAGTCACACCAATAGCAGGCCGTGTTCCCTGCAGTTACTAGCCTCATGTACTGTACACATACAGCTATGGTATAGTGAGAGAGAGCTGTGCAGTCACACCAATAGCAGGCCATGTTACCTGCAGTTACTAGCCTCATGTACTGCACACATACAGCTATGGTATAGCGAGAGAGAGAGCTGGGCTGTCACACCAATAGCAGGCAGTGTTACCTGCATTTACTAGCCTCATGCACTGTACACATACAGCCACGGTATAGTGAGAGAGAGCTGGGCAGTCACACCAATAGCAGGGCGTGTTACCTGCAGTTACTAGCCTCATGTACTATACACATACAGCTATGGTATAGTGAGAGAGAGCTGTGCAGTCACACCAATAGCAGGCCGTGTTACCTGCACTTACTAGCCTCATGTACTGTGCACATACAGCTACTGTATAGTGAGAGAGAGCTGGGCAGTAACACCAATAGCAGGCCATGTTACCTGCAGTTACTAGCCTCATGTACTGTACACATACAGCTACGGTATAGTGAGAGAGCTGGGCAGTCACACCAATAGCAGGCAGTGTTACCTGCAGTTATAAGCCTCATGTACTGTACACATACAGCCACGGTATAGCGAGAGAGAGCTGGGCAGTCACACCAATAGCAGGGCGTGTTACCTGCAGTTACTAGCCTCATGTACTGTACATATACAGCTATGGTATATTGAGAGAGAGAGCTGGGCAGTCACACCAATAGCAGGCCGTGTTACCTGCAGTTACTAGCCTCATGTACTGCACACATACAGCTACGGTATAGTGAGAGAGAAAGCTGGGCAGTCACACCAATAGCAGGCTGTGTTACCTGCAGTTACTAGCCTCATGTACTGTACACATACAGCTATGGTATAGTGAGAGAGAGCTGTGCAGTCACACCAATAGCAGGCCGTGTTACCTGCACTTACTAGCCTCATGTACTGTACACATACAGCTACTGTATAGTGAGAGAGAGCTGGGCAGTAACACCAATAGCAGGCCGTCTTACCTGCAGTTACTAGCCTCATGTACTGTACACATACAGCCACGGTATAGTGAGAGAGAGCTGGGCAGTCACACCAATAGCAGGCCGTGTTACCTGCAGTTACTAGCCTCATGTACTGTACACATACAGCTATGGTATAGTGAGAGAGAGCTGGGCAGTCACACCAATAGCAGGCTGTGTTACCTGCACTTACTAGCCTCATGTACTGTACACATACAGCTACTGTATAGTGAGAGAGAGCTGGGCAGTAACACCAATAGCAGGCCATGTTACCTGCAGTTACTAGCCTCATGTACTGTACACATACAGCTACGGTATAGTGAGAGAGCTGGGCAGTCACACCAATAGCAGGCAGTGTTACCTGCAGTTACTAGCCTCATGTACTGTACACATACAGCCACGGTATAGCGAGAGAGAGCTGGGCAGTCACAGCAATAGCAGGCCGTGTTACCTGCAGTTACTAGCCTCATGTACTGTACATATACAGCTATGGTATAGTGAGAGAGAGCTGGGCGGCCACACCAATAGCAGGCCGTGTTACCTGCACTTACTAGCCTCATGTACTGCACACATACAGCTACAGTATAGTGAGAGAGAGCTGGGCAGTCACACCAATAGCAGGCCATGTAACCTGCACTTACTAGCCTCATGTACTGCACACATACAGCTATGGTATAGTGAGAGAGAGCTGGGCAGTCACACCAATAGCAGGCAGTGTTACCTTCACTTACTAGCCTCATGTACTGCACACATACAGCTATGGTATAGTGAGAGAGCTGGGCAGTCACACCAATAGCAGGTCCTGTTACCTGCACTTACTAGCCTCATGTACTGCACACATACAGCTATGGTATAGTGTGAGAGAGCTGGGCAGTCACACCAATAGCAGGCAGTGTTACCTGCACTTACTAGCCTCATGTACTGCACACATACAGCTATGGTATAGTGAGAGAGCTGGGCAGTCACACCAATAGCAGGTCATGTTACCTGCACTTACTAGCCTCATGTACTGTACACATACAGCTACTGTATAGTGAGAGAGAGCTGGGCAGTAACACCAATAGCAGGCCATCTTACCTGCAGTTACTAGCCTCATGTACTGTACACATACAGCCACGGTATAGTGAGAGAGAGCTGTGCAGTCACACCAATAGCAGGCCGTGTTACCTGCACTTACTAGCCTCATGTACAGTACACATACAGCTACTGTATAGTGAGAGAGAGCTGGGCAGTAACACCAATAGCAGGCCATGTTACCTGCAGTTACTAGCCTCATGTACTGTACACATACAGCTACGTTATAGTGAGAGAGCTGGGCAGTCACACCAATAGCAGGCAGTGTTACCTGCATTTACTAGCCTCATGTACTGTACACATACAGCCACGGTATAGCGAGAGAGAGCTGGGCAGTCACACCAATAGCAGGCAGTGTTACCTGCAGTTACTAGCCTCATGTACTGCACACATACAGCTACGGTATAGTGAGAGAGAGCTGGGCGGCCACACCAATAGCAGGCCGTGTTACCTGCACTTACTAGCCTCATGTACTGCACACATACAGCTACAGTATAGTGAGAGAGAGCTGGGCAGTCACACCAATAGCAGGCCATGTAACCTGCACTTACTAGCCTCATGTACTGCACACATACAGCTATGGTATAGTGAGAGAGAGCTGGGCAGTAACACCAATAGCAGGCAGTGTTACCTGCACTTACTAGCCTCATGTACTGCACACATACAGCTATGGTATAGTGAGAGAGCTGGGCAGTCACACCAATAGCAGGTCATGTTACCTGCACTTACTAGCCTCATGTACTGCACACATACAGCTATGGTATAGTGAGAGAGAGCTGGGCAGTCACACCAATAGCAGGCAGTGTTACCTGCAGTTACTAGCCTCATGTACTGTACATATACAGCTACGGTATAGTGAGAGAGAGCTGTGCGGTCACACCAATAGCAGGCCGTGTTACCTGCAGTTACTAGCCTCATGTACTGTACATATACAGCTATGGTATAGTGAGAGAGAGCTGTGCAGTCACACCAATAGCAGGCAGTGTTCCCTGCAGTTACTAGCCTCATGTACTGCCCACATACAGCTACGGTATAGCGAGAGAGAGAGCTGGGCAGTCACACCAATAGCAGGCAGTGTTACCTGCAGTTACTAGCCTCATGTACTGTACACATACAGCTAATGTATAGTGAGAGAGAGCTGGGCAGTAACACCAATAGCAGGGCGTGTTACCTGCAGTTACTAGCCTCATGTACTGTACACATACAGCTACGGTATAGCGAGAGAGAGAGCTGGGTAGTCACACCAATAGCAGGCCATGTTACCTGCACTTACTAGCCTCATGTACTGCACACATACAGCTACGGTATAGTGAGAGAGAGAGCTGGACAGTCACACCAATAGCAGGCAGTGTTACCTGCAGTTACTAGCCTCATGTACTGTACACATACAGCCACGGTATAGTGAGAGAGCTGGGCAGTCACACCAATAGCAGGTCATGTTACCTGCACTTACTAGCCTCATGTACTGCACACATACAGCTATGGTATAGTGAGAGAGAGCTGGGCAGTCACACCAATAGCAGGCAGTGTTACCTGCAGTTACTAGCCTCATGTACTATACATATACAGCTACGGTATAGTGAGAGAGAGCTGTGCGGTCACACCAATAGCAGGCCGTGTTACCTGCAGTTACTAGCCTCATGTACTGTACATATACAGCTATGGTATAGTGAGAGAGAGCTGTGCAGTCACACCAATAGCAGGCCGTGTTCCCTGCAGTTACTAGCCTCATGTACTACCCACATACAGCTACGGTATAGCGAGAGAGAGAGCTGGGAAGTCACACCAATAGCAGGCAGTGTTACCTGCAGTTACTAGCCTCATGTACTGTACACATACAGCTAATGTATAGTGAGAGAGAGCTGGGCAGTAACACCAATAGCAGGCCGTGTTACCTGCAGTTACTAGCCTCATTTACTGCACACATACAGGTACGGTATAGCGAGAGAGAGAGCTGGGCAGTCACACCAATAGCAGGCAGTGTTACCTGCATTTACTAGCCTCATGTACTGTACACATACAGCTACGTTATAGCGAGAGAGAGAGCTGGGCAGTCACACCAATAGCAGGCCATGTTACCTGCACTTACTAGCCTCATGTACTGCACACATACAGCTACGGTATAGCGAGAGAGAGAGCTGGACAGTCACACCAATAGCAGGCAGTGTTACCTGCAGTTACTAGCCTCATGTACTGTACACATACAGCTACTGCATAGTGAGAGAGAGCTGGGCAGTAACACCAATAGCAGGCCGTGTTAGCTGCAGTTTCTAGCCTCATGTACTACACACATACAGCTATGGTATAGTGAGAGAGAGCTGGGCAGTCACACCAATAGCAGGCCGTGTTACCTGCAGTTACTAGCCTCATGTACTGTACATATACAGCTATGGTATAGTGAGAGAGAGCTGGGCAGTCACACCAATAGCAGGCCGTGTTCCCTGCAGTTACTAGCCTCATGTACTGTACACATACAGCTATGGTATAGTGAGAGAGAGCTGTGCAGTCACACCAATAGCAGGCCATGTTACCTGCAGTTACTAGCCTCATGTACTGCACACATACAGCTACGGTATAGCGAGAGAGAGATTTGGGCAGTCACACCAATAGCAGGCAGTGTTACCTGCATTTACTAGCCTCATGCACTGTACACATACAGCTACTGTATAGTGAGAGAGAGCTGGGCAGTAACACCAATAGCAGGCCGTGTTACCTGCAGTTACTAGCCTCATGTACTGTACATATACAGCTATGGTATAGTGAGAGAGAGCTGTGCAGTCACACCAATAGCAGGCCGTGTTACCTGCACTTACTAGCCTCATGTACTGTGCACATACAGCTACTGTATAGTGAGAGAGAGCTGGGCAGTAACACCAATAGCAGGCCATGTTACCTGCAGTTACTAGCCTCATGTACTGTACACATACAGCTACGGTATAGTGAGAGAGCTGGGCAGTCACACCAATAGCAGGCAGTATTACCTGCAGTTACTAGCCTCATGTACTGTACACATACAGCCACGGTATAGCGAGAGAGAGCTGGGCAGTCACACCAATAGCAGGCCGTGTTACCTGCAGTTACTAGCCTCATGTACTGTACATATACAGCTATGGTATAGTGAGAGAGAGAGCTGGGCAGTCACACCAATAGCAGGCCGTGTTACCTGCAGTTACTAGCCTCATGTACTGCACACATACAGCTACGGTATAGTGAGAGAGAAAGCTGGGCAGTCACACCAATAGCAGGCCGTGTTACCTGCAGTTACTAGCCTCATGTACTGTACACATACAGCTATGGTATAGTAAGAGAGAGCTGTGCAGTCACACCAATAGCAGGCCGTGTTACCTGCACTTACTAGCCTCATGTACTGTACACATACAGCTACTGTATAGTGAGAGAGAGCTGGGCAGTAACACCAATAGCAGGCCGTCTTACCTGCAGTTACTAGCCTCATGTACTGTACACATACAGCCACGGTATAGTGAGAGAGAGCTGGGCAGTCACACCAATAGCAGGGCGTGTTACCTGCAGTTACTAGCCTCATGTACTGTACACATACAGCTATGGTATGGTGATAGAGAGCTGTGCAGTCACACCAATAGCAGGCCGTGTTACCTGCACTTACTAGCCTCATGTACTGTGCACATACAGCTACTGTATAGTGAGAGAGAGCTGGGCAGTAGCACCAATAGCAGGCCGTGTTACCTGCAGTTACTAGCCTCATGTACTGTACACATACAGCTACGGTATAGTGAGAGAGCTGGGCAGTCACACCAATAGCAGGCAGTGTTACCTGCAGTTACTAGCCTCATGTACTGTACACATACAGCCACGGTATAGCGAGAGAGAGCTGGGCAGTCACACCAATAGCAGGCCGTGTTACCTGCAGTTACTAGCCTCATGTACTGTACATATACAGCTATGGTATAGTGAGAGAGAGAGCTGGGCAGTCACACCAATAGCAGGCCGTGTTACCTGCAGTTACTAGCCTCATGTACTGCACACATACAGCTATGGTATAGTGAGAGAGAAAGCTGGGCAGTCACACCAATAGCAGGCCGTGTTACCTGCAGTTACTAGCCTCATGTACTGTACACATACAGCTATGGTATAGTGAGAGAGAGCTGTGCAGTCACACCAATAGCAGGCCGTGTTACCTGCACTTACTAGCCTCATGTACTGTACACATACAGCTACTGTATAGTGAGAGAGAGCTGGGCAGTAACACCAATAGCAGGCCGTCTTACCTGCAGTTACTAGCCTCATGTACTGTACACATACAGCCACGGTATAGTGAGAGAGAGCTGGGCAGTCACACCAATAGCAGGCCGTGTTACCTGCAGTTACTAGCCTCATGTACTGTACACATACAGCTATGGTATAGTGAGAGAGAGCTGTGCAGTCACACTAATAGCAGGCCGTGTTACCTGCACTTACTAGCCTCATGTACTGTACACATACAGCTACTGTATAGTGAGAGAGAGCTGGGCAGTAACACCAATAGCAGGCCATGTTACCTGCAGTTACTAGCCTCATGTACTGTACACATACAGCTACGGTATAGTGAGAGAGCTGGGCAGTCACACCAATAGCAGGCAGTGTTACCTGCAGTTACTAGCCTCATGTACTGTACACATACAGCCACGGTATAGCGAGAGAGAGCTGGGCAGTCACACCAATAGCAGGCAGTGTTACCTGCAGTTACTAGCCTCATGTACTGCACACATACAGCTACGGTATAGTGAGAGAGAGCTGGGCGGCCACACCAATAGCAGGCCGTGTTACCTGCAGTTACTAGCCTCATGTACTGCACACATACAGCTACGGTATAGTGAGAGAGAAAGCTGGGCAGTCACACCAATAGCAGGCCGTGTTACCTGCAGTTACTAGCCTCATGTACTGTACACATACAGCTATGGTATAGTAAGAGAGAGCTGTGCAGTCACACCAATAGCAGGCTGTGTTACCTGCACTTACTACCCTCATGTACTGTACACATACAGCTACTTTATAGTGAGAGAGAGCTGGGCAGTAACACCAATAGCAGGCCGTCTTACCTGCAGTTACTAGCCTCATGTACTGTACACATACAGCCACGGTATAGTGAGAGAGAGCTGGGCAGTCACACCAATAGCAGGGCGTGTTGCCTGCAGTTACTAGCCTCATGTACTGCACACATACAGCTATGGTATAGTGAGAGAGCTGGGCAGTCACACCAATAGCAGGTCATGTTACCTGCACTTACTAGCCTCATGTACTGCACACATACAGCTATGGTATAGTGTGAGAGAGCTGGGCAGTCACACCAATAGCAGGCAGTGTTACCTGCACTTACTAGCCTCATGTACTGCACACATACAGCTATGGTATAGTGAGAGAGCTGGGCAGTCACACCAATAGCAGGTCATGTTACCTGCACTTACTAGCCTCATGTACTGCACACATACAGCTATGGTATAGTGAGAGAGAGTTGGGCAGTAACACCAATAGCAGGCCGTCTTACCTGCAGTTACTAGCCTCATGTACTGTACACATACAGCTACTGTATAGTGAGAGAGAGCTGGGCAGTAACACCAATAGCAGGCCGTCTTACCTGCAGTTACTAGCCTCATGTACTGTACACATACAGCTACGGTATAGTGAGAGAGCTGGGCAGTCACACCAATAGCAGGCCGTGTTACCTGCACTTACTAGCCTCATGTACTGTACACTTACAGCCACGGTATAGCGAGAGAGAGCTGGGCAGTCACACCAATAGCAGGCCGTGTTACCTGCACTTACTAGCCTCATGTACTGTACACATACAGCCACGGTATAGCGAGAGAGAGCTGGGCAGCCACACCAATAGCAGGCCGTGTTACCTGCAGTTACTAGCCTCATGTACTGTACATATACAGCTATGGTATAGTGAGAGAGAGAGCTGGGCAGTCACACCAATAGCAGTCCGTGTTACCTGCAGTTACTAGCCTCATGTACTGCACACATACAGCTACGGTATAGTGAGAGAGAAAGCTGGGCAGTCACACCAATAGCAGGCCGTGTTACCTGCAGTTACTAGCCTCATGTACTGTACACATACAGCTATGGTATAGTGAGAGAGAGCTGTGCAGTCACACCAATAGCAGGCCGTGTTACCTGCACTTACTAGCCTCATGTACTGTACACATACAGCTACTGTATAGTGAGAGAGAGCTGGGCAGTAACACCAATAGCAGGCCGTCTTACCTGCAGTTACTAGCCTCATGTACTGTACACATACAGCCACGGTATAGTGAGAGAGAGCTGGGCAGTCACACCAATAGCAGGCCGTGTTACCTGCAGTTACTAGCCTCATGTACTGTACACATACAGCTATGGTATAGTGAGAGAGAGCTGTGCAGTCACACCAATAGCAGGCCGTGTTACCTGCACTTACTAGCCTCATGTACTGTACACATACAGCTACTGTATAGTGAGAGAGAGCTGGGCAGTAACACCAATAGCAGGCCATGTTACCTGCAGTTACTAGCCTCATGTACTGTACACATACAGCTACGGTATAGTGAGAGAGCTAGGCAGTCACACCAATAGCAGGCAGTGTTACCTGCAGTTACTAGCCTCATGTACTGTACACATACAGCCACGGTATAGCGAGAGAGAGCTGGGCAGTCACACCAATAGCAGGCAGTGTTACCTGCAGTTACTAGCCTCATGTACTGCACACATACAGCTACGGTATAGTGAGAGAGAGCTGGGCGGCCACACCAATAGCAGGCCGTGTTACCTGCACTTACTAGCCTCATGTACTGCACACATACAGCTACAGTATAGTGAGAGAGAGCTGGGCAGTCACACCAATAGCAGGCCATGTAACCTGCACTTACTAGCCTCATGTACTGCACACATACAGCTATGGTATAGTGAGAGAGAGCTGGGCAGTCACACCAATAGCAGGCAGTGTTACCTTCACTTACTAGCCTCATGTACTGCACACATACAGCTATGGTATAGTGAGAGAGCTGGGCAGTCACACCAATAGCAGGTCATGTTACCTGCACTTACTAGCCTCATGTACTGCACACATACAGCTATGGTATAGTGTGAGAGAGCTGGGCAGTCACACCAATAGCAGGCAGTGTTACCTGCACTTACTAGCCTCATGTACTGCACACATACAGCTATGGTATAGTGAGAGAGCTGGGCAGTCACACCAATAGCAGGTCATGTTACCTGCACTTACTAGCCTCATGTACTGCACACATACAGCTATGGTATAGTGAGAGAGAGCTGGGCAGTAACACCAATAGCAGGCCGTCTTACCTGCAGTTACTAGCCTCATGTACTGTACACATACAGCTACTGTATAGTGAGAGAGAGCTGGGCAGTAACACCAATAGCAGGCCGTCTTACCTGCAGTTACTAGCCTCATGTACTGTACACATACAGCTACGGTATAGTGAGAGAGCTGGGCAGTCACACCAATAGCAGGCCGTGTTACCTGCACTTACTAGCCTCATGTACTGTACACTTACAGCCACGGTATAGCGAGAGAGAGCTGGGCAGTCACACCAATAGCAGGCAGTGTTACCTGCAGTTACTAGCCTCATGTACTGCACACATACAGCTACGGTATAGTGAGAGAGAGCTGGGCGGCCACACCAATAGCAGGCCATGTAACCTGCACTTACTAGCCTCATGTACTGCACACATACAGCTATGGTATAGTGAGAGAGAGCTGGGCAGTCACACCAATAGCAGGCAGTGTTACCTGCACTTACTAGCCTCATGTACTGCACACATACAGCTATGGTATAGTGAGAGAGCTGGGCAGTCACACCAATAGCAGGCCATGTAACCTGCACTTACTAGCCTCATGTACTGCACACATACAGCTATGGTATAGTGAGAGAGAGCTGGGCAGTCACACCAATAGCAGGCAGTGTTACCTGCACTTACTAGCCTCATGTACTGCACACATACAGCTATGGTATAGTGAGAGAGCTGGGCAGTCACACCAATAGCAGGTCATGTTACCTGCACTTACTAGCCTCATGTACTGCACACATACAGCTATGGTATAGTGAGAGAGAGCTGTGCAGTCACACCAATAGCAGGCCGTGTTACCTGCAGTTACTAGCCTCATGTACTGTACATATACAGCTATGGTATAGTGAGAGAGAGCTGTGCAGTCACACCAATAGCAGGCCGTGTTCCCTGCAGTTACTAGCCTCATGTACTGCCCACATACAGCTACGGTATAGCGCGAGAGAGAGCTGGGCAGTCACACCAATAGCAGGCAGTGTTACCTGCAGTTACTAGCCTCATGTACTGTACACATACAGCTACTGTATAGTGAGAGAGAGCTGGGCAGTAACACCAATAGCAGGCCGTGTTACCTGCAGTTACTAGCCTCATTTACTGCACACATACAGCTACGGTATAGCGAGAGAGAGAGCTGGGCAGTCACACCAATAGCAGGCAGTGTTACCTGCATTTACTAGCCTCATGTACTGTACACATACAGCTACGGTATAGCGAGAGAGAGAGCTGGGCAGTCACACCAATAGCAGGCAGTGTTACCTGCAGTTACTAGCCTCATGTACTGTACACATACAGCTACTGCATAGTGAGAGAGAGCTGGGCAGTAACACCAATAGCAGGCCGTGTTAGCTGCAGTTTCTAGCCTCATGTACTGCACACATACAGCTACAGTATAGTGAGAGAGAGCTGGGCAGTCACACCAATAGCAGGTCATGTTACTTGAACTAACTAGCCTCATGTACTACACACATACAGCTATGGTATAGTGAGAGAGAGCTGGGCAGTCACACCAATAGCAGGCCGAGTTCCCTGCAGTTACTAGCCTCATGTACTGTACACATACAGCTATGGTATAGTGAGAGAGAGCTGGGCAGTCACACCAATAGCAGGCCGTGTTACCTGCAGTTACTAGCCTCATGTACTGTACATATACAGCTATGGTATAGTGAGAGAGAGCTGTGCAGTCACACCAATAGCAGGCCATGTTACCAGCAGTTACTAGCCTCATGTACTGCACACATACAGCTATGGTATAGCGAGAGAGAGAGCTGGGCAGTCACACCAATAGCAGGCAGTGTTACCTGCATTTACTAGCCTCATGCACTGTACACATACAGCTACTGTATAGTGAGAGAGAGCTGGGCAGTAACACCAATAGCAGGCCGTGTTACCTGCAGTTACTAGCCTCATGTACTGTACATATACAGCTATGGTATAGTGAGAGAGAGCTGTGCAGTCACACCAATAGCAGGCCGTGTTACCTGCACTTACTAGCCTCATGTACTGTGCACATAAAGCTACTGTATAGTGAGAGAGAGCTGGACAGTAACACCAATAGCAGGCCATGTTACCTGCAGTTACTAGCCTCATGTACTGTACACATACAGCTACGGTATAGTGAGAGAGCTGGGCAGTCACACCAATAGCAGGCAGTGTTACCTGCAGTTACTAGCCTCATGTACTGCACACATACAGCTATGGTATAGCGAGAGAGAGCTGGGCAGTCACACCAATAGCAGGCAGTGTTACCTGCAGTTACTAGCCTCATGTACTGTACATATACAGCTACGGTATAGTGAGAGAGAGCTGTGCAGTCACACCAATAGCAGGCCGTGTTACGTGCAGTTACTAGCCTCATGTACTGTACATATACAGCTATGGTATTGTGGCGTCCCCAAAAATAGGGGAACCCACCAGTGGAGCATAAGAATGCTGATTAGAAGGGGTGGTCTAGTTAATTTTTAAACCCTGCTTGTATGTAAATGTTTAAAATGTGTAAGGAAAATAGGTTGAAGGACTGTCCCCTGAAATGAGGGGAGGACTTGGTTCTGTCCAGTGGAAGGCCTATTAGGCTGTGGGGGAACACGAGGACGGGACACTACCAAGGGCAAGAATAGGGAGGAGAGTGCCCTGTTGCAGGAAAGGGGAGAGACAGCACGCGAGTATTGGCCCGTTGAGAGGAGCACGAGGAAGAAGAGACTACTATAAAAAGGGACATACACGCGACAGTTGCACAGTTGTTCCGGAGTACGGGGGAAAGCTGGCTGTTACGTGGCTGAGCGGTTCTTACCTGTTCGACCGGGAGATGTCCACCGGTTGTCGGAAGTCAGGGAGCAGCATTAGCGACATCTCGGAAGGGTCCCAAGCCGAGAAAGAAGGTAGCCGGAAGTGAAGGGGCGTCTCGCCGGGTGAAGGCGGGTCGGAAGGTGGAGACGTGGAGGCTGACAGTCGCGTCAGGCAGAGGCAGGTCCGGAGGCGGGGATTTGGAGGCCGACACCCACGGAGGTGGAGCAAGACCCTGGGTGCGAAATATAAAAGAGAGAGAGCTGGGGTTTGACGGAGCGGGGTAAGAGACTATTGGCCATATGCACACCCCAGCCTTCCCACACGCACTCACAATTAACCCCTATTCTAAGCCCGTTACTTGCAGCCTTTGGTCCCTTTGATTAGGGTCTTAAATTTTTTATAAATCCTCATGCAGAGCAAAGTAAGAATGGAATATAAAGGCACCCTACGGCTGCTATTGATTAATTGTTAGCAGCCACCTCATCCTTAGGACCCCTCCATAGACTAGCACAGCTAAAGAACTCTGTACCAAAGGAAAAAGACTGTGTTACAGTATTATGTCTCCATATAAGTAAACCTTCGTGGCAAGTTACAGTAGAGGCTCTTTTAAAGATAAGGAGGTCTAGGGAGAACGGAGCTAGCTCATAGACTATTACAGCCAACGGAGCAGAGTAACAAAGTAACAGTCCCCTTTGACGTTATAGTAACTCCCCCTCATTGCAGTTTACCTTCACAAAACAGATAGAGACTTTGTATCAATGCCTAGCAGTCAGCCAGGATTTAAAATAAATGTGGAATCATTCGCAGCTAGGAACAATTTAGCTTCACATTGATTGCAAGCGGAACTTATTCTGTCAAGCAGGCTAAGGACAAAGGTACAACCATTATCCCGGGCAACGCGGTGTACACGCAGGTGGACTTGTCACGTTATTAGGTGATTGATGTGTAGCTTCTGGCCAGAAAGCGTTAGGAGAGTTAATGCACATTTTAAAGTAATTGAAGTTGTTTGCCATTTCTGTTATGGTGTGATTATAGTGGATAAGATTAATTGTGTTTTATTGTGCTGCGAACAATAATTTTTGAACCCACAGGGACGACAGTTGCTGATCGTGGCCAGGAGGCCAAGTTCCTGTACAATAAAATCCAATTGACTGGTTGTTTGGTGAATAGACAAAATAAATGTTATTGTTATTGTACATGCTGTTGTGAGTAGATCTGTGGTTCGCTCTAAGAAAAAAACACTAGTGGAAAATACTACATTACCTGTTGTGGAAATAAAAGATTGTAAACTTCTTTTCTGAAATCGTTGCATACTTACCTCCTCACCTCTCTGTACTAACAGAAAAGAATCTAGAAACCCCCGTCCTACGTATACCCAGAATTTAGAAGTAGGTCACATTTGGCATCACTAAGTAGAGGATCCAGAGTCCAAAGTGAAGAGTGTAGGTGAGAAGTCATTAGAAAAGTGTACAATGTCACAGGAACAAAGAGCAATGGGGGACTCGGCTGGAGCAAGTGGAAGTGGTATTCCGCAAATCAACCCCATAACCCTTCCTTATTACTTCGGTGCTCCCTGGCTGCCTACTTTTAGTGGAGATAGATATGGAGGCGAGGGAAGTAACTTAACGGAATTCCGAAATAAAATAAGATCGATGTTTAGACTATACCCGTTAAATGAACGTCAACAAGTGGAAATCCTTATTGGCCAGTTAAAAGGGGCGGCTCTACGAGAAGTGACATCATGGCCAGCAGAGGAAAGACGTGATGTTGACCAAATCTTTCAGCGACTGGCCGCTACATTTGAAACCAGGACAGTATCAGAACTCAAGACGTTGTTCTATGGCCGTAAACAAATTCCAGGGGAGACACTAAGAGATTACGCTCTAAGTCTACAAGAGGCACTTCGGGATATCCGGACTATTGGAAACGAAGAAGTGGGAGATACGGATGAAGTACTCATAGCCCAATTCATTGAGGGCTCTAATGGAGAAGGCATCAAGTCCCAACTGAAATTGTTAAAAATGCAGATGCCGGAACATTCTTTTCTGGATTTCAAAGAAATGGCTATAAAAATAGTAGGTTCCCAAAGAGGACCCGAGTTAAGTTTTCCAGAGATGCCAGACTTCCAGGAGGGTCATAGTGGGACCAAGACAAGACATATGGGAGAAGAAAATTCTTTGACTAGAAAGGACCTTGTGAAACAAAGCACTCAGTTACCCTCTAATGATCCTCTTGAAACTGTAGAGAAGCAGCTGAAGGAATTAATGTTGGGAATGGCTGAAATTCGTCACGAAATGCGGACTTTGAAGAAAAACAAATCTACCAATTATCAAACCACACGGTGGAGGAATGATAGAGAACGGAATACGGAGGATTGGTGGGCCCCTCCTAGAAGAACGGGACGACGGGCGACTGACCAATTTGATACCCAGGGGCGTCCTATTTGTCGACAATGCCAGAGACCAGGTCATATCGAAAGGAACTGTCCTCAAGGGGAGAGTTTAAACTCCCAGGCCCCGGGGAGAGAGAACGAACCTCGGTGGGAACAATAGTCACAGATCCTAAAATGGGGGAATGGTGGCCCCGTTATGTGGGAAAGTGTCCCATGCTCACCATTGATATTAATGGAATCAAAACCCCTGCAATGATTGACACTGGGTCGCAGATTACCACGATTCAATTCACTCTCTTTCAACAACATTGGGCCGCGGACCAAGTCATGCTACCCCCACCATCCTGGTTACAATTAATAGCCAGCAATGGGCTAGGCATCGATTGTCTTGGATACTGGGAAGCAGATATTAATATTAGCAACAGTTCCCTACCTAAACAAGGATGTCTGATTACGCATTCGGAAGATCCCAAGTCGATACCCGTTATACTTGGCATGAATATTCTCCAAAAATGCCCTGATGAATGGATTACTGCTTTGCGGAAAGAACTATCGCAAGCCATGATGGCGGAACAACGGATTCTGAAGAAGACGATTAAGGTACTCCTCGGGCATCAACATCTGGTAAAGGCAAAAGGAGAAGTAGGATGGGTACGAATCGGGGATGGCAAACCTGTTAAAATCCCACCTAACTCGGAAGTTCTTCTACGGGGAAAAGGACCCTGTGGACCCCATGGAGAAAAATACGAAGCCATAATAGAACCATGTATGATGCTGAACCGGGGGGAAGTGGCAGTGGCCCATGCTGTTGTCACTGTGGACCGAGGATGAGTACCTATTAGGGTACTGAACCCCCATAATAAGACGGTGAAACTATATCGACATCAACCAGTGGCCAAACTTATTTGGACATCGTTCCAGGATGTTCATAGTTTGGGAATGGAAACCAAAAAAATGGAGGAAAGGACGGAAGAGAACAATTCCAAGGGGCTGCCTTGGTGGGAAGAGTTACACATTGGCGGTGAGGAAACGACACCAGCTCAGAAGGAAGGAGCCCTGAGGGTGGTGAGAGAAAAAGGCGAAGCTTTTAGTAAGCATCCGGCTGATTTTGGGACGGTAACTCATATTCTACACCGTATTGTGACTGGGGGAGTGCCACCAATTAAAGAAAGACATAGTCCCTTAGCGCCAGCCTTATATCAACCTGTGCGCCGAATGTTGGAGGAAATGAAGGCTGCAGGAGTGATCCAAGAGAGCCATAGTCCTTGGGCGGCGCCCATTGTACTAGTGAAAAAGAAAGATGGTCAACTACGACTATGCGTTGATTATAGGAAACTCAACCACGTTACACATCGAGATGCCTATCCACTGCCCCGGATAGAAGAGTCACTGACGGCCTTAAAATCTGCACAGTATTTCTCTACATTGGACCTGACCAGTGGATACTGGCAAACACGAATGGCCCCGGAAGATCAGGAAAAGACCGCTTTTACCACCCCAATGGGCTTACATGAATTCTTGAGGATGCCGTTTGGACTATGCAATGCCCCCGCAACATTTCAAAGAGTTATGGAGCATTGTTTGGGACATCTAAACTATGAGTTAGTACTCTTATATTTAGATGATATTATCATATTCTCCCGAACTTATGAAGAACATCTCAACCATCTTCAGGAAGTGTTCCAACACTTGATCAAATACGGACTCAAACTTAACCCAGCAAAGTGTCATCTGTTAAAACCTGAGGTGAAATATCTGGGACACATAGTAAGTTCAAAAGGGGTGAAGCCCGATACAGATAAAATCCAAGTAATTCAGGAATGGCCCGTGCCCCGAACCATTAAGGACGTGAGGCGTTTCTTAGGATTTGTCGGGTATTATAGACGATTTATTAAGAACTTTGCCAAAGTTGCCTGTCCATTGCATGAACTACTTAGAGGAGTACCCAAATCAGGAAGAGAAGTGTCCAAGGAAGTAGAGTGGAATGCTCGTCAGCAAGAGGCGTTTGAGCAACTGAGACAGGAATTAATGCAGGTGCCTATTCTGGCCTACCCCGACTACAGTCGCCCTTTCTCCCTGTACACGGATGCGAGCAAACAGGGGTTGGGGGCCGTGCTGGCACAGAAGCAAGATGGAGATGAGAGGGTTATAGCCTACGCTAGTAGAGGGTTAAGAAAGACAGAACGGAACGATGCCAACTACAGTGCCTTTAAATTAGAGTTCTTGGCTTTAGTGTGGGCTGTCACTGAGAAATTCAAAGACTATTTAACTATGGCAGTTTTCACAGCTTACACTGATTGTAATCCACTAGCCCACTTACAGACAGCGCAATTGGGAGCTCTAGAGCAACGCTGGTACTCCCGTCTAGCAAACTTCAGATTTACCATCGCCTATCGGACTGGTAAAAGTAATAGCAACGCGGATGCGCTATCCCGCTTACCAAGTCAGGAAGAACCAGAACACATAGACCAACGGGAAACTATAGAGATCCCCGCTTTCATCAAAAACTTCATACCAAAAAGGAAAGCGGTCTCCGCATGCAGTTCCATTAATTATGAAGTCATAGACTTGGGGTCTGCGGGGGAGTGGCAAAAGTGGCAACAGGAGTCCTTTATGTTTAAACAACTAAAAACCATGTTACAACAAGGGAAGAGGCAAAAGAAACAACAATTACCGGAGGAGTTAACTAAACTCTGGCGACAAAGGGACCGATTGACTGTGCAGGAGGGCATCATCTTAAGACAAAGCATAAATCCAAAGATGCACCAGTCCCATAGTCAAATCCTAATTCCGAGGGAGAAGTCAGCTGAATTGTTGCAAGCATACCATGACCGGTCAGGACATTTCGGTTACAAAAAAACAGAAGCTAACCTAAGACAGCGGTTCTATTGGGTCGGTCTACGCTTGGATGTAGAGGAGTGGTGCCAGAAATGTATTAATTGTAACTTGAGGAAACCATCGTTGGGTACCCAAAAGGCCCCCCTACACCCCATCAACAGTACAAGTCCATTAGAATTGGTCACATTAGACCATGTAAAACTGGAAAGAAGCCGTACCGGATTCGAGTATGCACTCACTATTGTCGACCACTATACTAAGTTCGCAGTGGTACTACCGGTAAAAGACTTAACAGCAAAAACCACTGCTGAACTTTTCTGGAGAGCTTTCGTACGCCCTTACGGGTACCCAATGAAAATATTAACGGATCAAGGACCGGCGTTTACCGCGAAGCTGTTTAAAGAGTTGTGTGCCTTATATGGGTGTCAAAAGCTGCAAACAACCGCCTACCATCCTCAAGGAAATGGGTTGTGTGAACGGACCAACCAAACTCTAATCCATATGCTGAGAGCATTGTCCATGCAAGAAAGACAGGAATGGCCTATGTGGGTGGCTGAACTAATATATATATACAATAATACCACTCATGACTCAACAGGGCACACGCCATATTATTTGTTGTTTGGAAGATTAGGGCAGCTACCTGAGGATATTCGTCTTCAATTACCGTTCGCTCGACGGCAAGAACCTACTCCAACCTCTGACTGGGTGACAGAACATCAACAGAGACTTAAAGCCACTCAAGAGATTGTAAAACGGCACATGGACATTGCTCATGAGAGGCAAAAAGAGAATTATAATCTGTCCGCTTGGGCTGAGCCATTGAAAATAGGAGATAGAGTTTTAAGAAAGAACAATCAAAGGCATAGTAAAATTGACCCATGGTGGGAACCAACACCTTACCTTATATTGGAATCGGCACATCAAGAGAAAGATGTATATAAAATACAAAAAGAAGATGGAGATCGTGCCATAGTGGTCCACCGGAACCAACTGAAACTATGTCCTTATCAAACAGAGAATGTTCCACAGAGAGAGGATTATACTAATAGCATGCCAAGGGAATCAGATACTCAGAAAACTGATGAATGTATGAACATAGTGATGAGTACATACTGGCCAGTACTGTGGTCCTCCAAACTTTCCGAAACTGTGAGATCGGAGAAGAATGCGGCAGCCATTCCAATAGAAACAGAAGAGAAAGAGTGTCAGTTAAGACGCTCCGAGAGAAGCACAAAAGGACTATTACCACTTAGATATCGTGAATAAGAGTTAATCGTTGTAACTATCATTCATTGATCAAATTATACAGTAGGATGTTCTAAAGTAATGATAAGAATTAAATTGTTGCACCTGTTATTGATTGATCAAATTATACGTTGGAATGTTATAAAGTAAGGTTTGCTTAATTTGTGGAAATGGTGAAATGCGTGAGGACACACATGATTCAAGTGGGGAGGAATGTGGCGTCCCCAAAAATAGGGGAACCCACCAGTGGAGCATAAGAATGCTGATTAGAAGGGGTGGTCTAGTTAATTTTTAAACCCTGCTTGTATGTAAATGTTTAAAATGTGTAAGGAAAATAGGTTGAAGGACTGTCCCCTGAAATGAGGGGAGGACTTGGTTCTGTCCAGTGGAAGGCCTATTAGGCTGTGGGGGAACACGAGGACGGGACACTACCAAGGGCAAGAATAGGGAGGAGAGTGCCCTGTTGCAGGAAAGGGGAGAGACAGCACGCGAGTATTGGCCCGTTGAGAGGAGCACGAGGAAGAAGAGACTACTATAAAAAGGGACATACACGCGACAGTTGCGCAGTTGTTCCGGAGTACGGGGGAAAGCTGGCTGTTACGTGGCTGAGCGGTTCTTACCTGTTCGACCGGGAGATGTCCACCGGTTGTCGGAAGTCAGGGAGCAGCATTAGCGACATCTCGGAAGGGTCCCAAGCCGAGAAAGAAGGTAGCCGGAAGTGAAGGGGCGTCTCGCCGGGTGAAGGCGGGTCGGAAGGTGGAGACGTGGAGGCTGACAGTCGCGTCAGGCAGAGGCAGGTCCGGAGGCGGGGATTTGGAGGCCGACACCCACGGAGGTGGAGCAAGACCCTGGGTGCGAAATATAAAAGAGAGAGAGCTGGGGTTTGACGGAGCGGGGTAAGAGACTATTGGCCATATGCACACCCCAGCCTTCCCACACGCACTCACAATTAACCCCTATTCTAAGCCCGTTACTTGCAGCCTTTGGTCCCTTTGATTAGGGTCTTACATTTTTTATAAATCCTCATGCAGAGCAAAGTAAGAATGGAATATAAAGGCACCCTACGGCTGCTATTGATTAATTGTTAGCAGCCACCTCATCCTTAGGACCCCTCCATAGACTAGCACAGCTAAAGAACTCTGTACCAAAGGAAAAAGACTGTGTTACAGTATTATGTCTCCATATAAGTAAACCTTCGTGGCAAGTTACAGTAGAGGCTCTTTTAAGGATAAGGAGGTCTAGGGAGAACGGAGCTAGCTCATAGACTATTACAGCCAACGGAGCAGAGTAACAAAGTAACAGTCCCCTTTGACGTTATAGTAACTCCCCCTCATTGCAGTTTACCTTCACAAAACAGATAGAGACTTTGTATCAATGCCTAGCAGTCAGCCAGGATTTAAAATAAATGTGGAATCATTCGCAGCTAGGAACAATTTAGCTTCACATTGATTGCAAGCGGAACTTATTCTGTCAAGCAGGCTAAGGACAAAGGTACAACCATTATCCCGGGCAACGCGGTGTACACGCAGGTGGACTTGTCACGTTATTAGGTGATTGATGTGTAGCTTCTGGCCAGAAAGCGTTAGGAGAGTTAATGCACATTTTAAAGTAATTGAAGTTGTTTGCCATTTCTGTTATGGTGTGATTATAGTGGATAAGATTAATTGTGTTTTATTGTGCTGCGAACAATAATTTTTGAACCCACAGGGACGACAGTTGCTGATCGTGGCCAGGAGGCCAAGTTCCTGTACAATAAAATCCAATTGACTGGTTGTTTGGTGAATAGACAAAATAAATGTTATTGTTATTGTACATGCTGTTGTGAGTAGATCTGTGGTTCGCTCTAAGAAAAAAACACTAGTGGAAAATACTACATTACCTGTTGTGGAAATAAAAGATTGTAAACTTCTTTTCTGAAATCGTTGCATACTTACCTCCTCACCTCTCTGTACTAACAGAAAAGAATCTAGAAACCCCCGTCCTACGTATACCCAGAATTTAGAAGTAGGTCACAGTATAGTGAGAGAGAGCTGTGCAGTCACACCAATAGCAGGCCGTGTTCCCTGCAGTTACTAGCCTCATGTACTGCACACATACAGCTACGGTATAGCGAGAGAGAGAGCTGGGCAGTCACACCAATAGCAGGCAGTGTTACCTGCAGTTACTAGCCTCATGTACTGTACACATACAGCTACTGTATAGTGAGAGAGAGCTGGGCAGTAACACCAATAGCAGGCCGTGTTACCTGCAGTTACTAGCCTCATTTACTGCACACATACAGCTACGGTATAGCGAGAGAGAGAGCTGGGCAGTCACACCAATAGCAGGCAGTGTTACCTGCATTTACTAGCCTCATGTACTGTACACATACAGCTACGGTATAGCGAGAGAGAGAGCTGGGCAGTCACACCAATAGCAGGCCATGTTACCTGCACTTACTAGCCTCATGTACTGCACACATACAGCTACGGTATAGCGAGAGAGAGAGCTGGACAGTCACACCAATAGTAGGCAGTGTTACCTGCAGTTACTAGCCTCATGTACTGTACACATACAGCTACTGCATAGTGAGAGAGAGCTGGGCAGTAACACCAATAGCAGGCCGTGTTAGCTGCACTAACTAGCCTCATGTACTACACACATACAGCTATGGTATAGTGAGAGAGAGCTGGGCAGTCACACCAATAGCAGGCCGTGTTACCTGCAGTTACTAGCCTCATGTACTGTACATATACAGCTATGGTATAGTGAGAGAGAGCTGGGCAGTCACACCAATAGCAGGCCGTGTTCCCTGCAGTTACTAGCCTCATGTACTGTACACATACAGCTATGGTATAGTGAGAGAGAGCTGTGCAGTCACACCAATAGCAGGCCATGTTACCTGCAGTTACTAGCCTCATGTACTGCACACATACAGCTACGGTATAGCGAGAGAGAGAGCTGGGCAGTCACACCAATAGCAGGCAGTGTTACCTGCATTTACTAGCCTCATGCACTGTACACATACAGCTACTGTATAGTGAGAGAGAGCTGGGCAGTAACACCAATAGCAGGCCGTGTTACCTGCAGTTACTAGCCTCATGTACTGTACATATACAGCTATGGTATAGTGAGAGAGAGCTGTGCAGTCACACCAATAGCAGGCCGTGTTCCCTGCAGTTACTAGCCTCATGTACTGCACACATACAGCTACGGTATAGCGAGAGAGAGAGCTGGGCAGTCACACCAATAGCAGGCCATGTTACCTGCAGTTACTAGCCTCATGTACTGCACACATACAGCTACGGTATAGTGAGAGAGAGCTGGGCAGTCACACCAATAGCAGGCAGTGTTACCTGCAGTTACTAGCCTCATTTACTGCACACATACAGCTATGGTATAGTGAGAGAGAGCTGGGCAGTCACACCAATAGCAGGCAGTGTTACCTGCATTTACTAGCCTCGTGTACTGTACACATACAGCTACTGTATAGTGAGAGAGAGCTGGGCAGTAACACCAATAGCAGGCCGTGTTACCTGCAGTTACTTGCCTCATTTACTGCACACATACAGCTATGGTATAGCGAGAGAGAGAGCTGGGCAGTCACACCAATAGCAGGCAGTGTTTCCTGCAGTTACTAGCCTCATGTACTGGACACATACAGCTACGTTATAGCGAGAGAGAGAGCTGGGCAGTCACACCAATAGCAGGCAGTGTTACCTGAAGTTACTAGCCTCATGTACTGTACACATACAGCTACTGCATAGTGAGAGAGAGCTGGGCAGTAACACCAATAGCAGGCCGTGTTAGCTGAAGTTACTAGCCTCATGTACTGCACACATACAGCTACAGTATAGTGAGAGAGAGCTGGGCAGTCACACCAATAGCAGGCCGTGTTACCTGCAGTTACTAGCCTCATGTACTGTACATATACAGCTATGGTATAGTTAGAGAGAGCTGGGCAGTCACACCAATAGCAGGCAGTGTTCCCTGCAGTTACTAGCCTCATGTACTGTACACATACAGCTATGGTATAGTGAGAGAGAGCTGTGCAGTCACACCAATAGCAGGCCATGTTACCTGCAGTTACTAGCCTCATGTACTGCACACATACAGCTACGGTATAGCGAGAGAGAGAGCTGGGCAGTCACACCAATAGCAGGCAGTGTTACCTGCATTTACTAGCCTCATGTACTGTACACATACAGCTACTGTATAGTGAGAGAGAGCTGGGCAGTAACACCAATAGCAGGCCGTGTTATCTGCAGTTACTTGCCTGACATAGGGGTTCACTATGGTACCCCCCGATTTAGCTTGTTGAAGGTATTTGGTGTTTTTAAACGGGCTCAATAGCTGCTAAATAGCGTTTTTCTATACGTGGTGCAGAATAGTATTCAGGAATATTTTTCCCTTTCAATAACTTATCCCAGCAAATTTGGGGTACTTGAAATGGAGGTTAGCATATTTAAAATTTCCTAAAGTGAAGTTGAAAAAATTGTGAAAAATCCACCTGCCACAAGCACCTGCAATCCAAAAAACACTTGGGGCATACTTGGGGACCCCCCAGAGTCAAGTTCGCTAGTTTTTAACTTTGTACCCCAACTTTTTTTTTTCACCCCCTTTTTCAAAGTCATTTTTGGGGTGTCCTAAAGTGTTTTTTTTATTACCTTTGAAGGCTGCAGGGGGGTTCCCGCAATGTTGCACCCCAAAATCCCAATTCTGCACTTTTTTCCGCCTGCTATTCATAGGCAAAACTTTTCTGCCTATTACATTGCATTGACTTTCCGCCTAGGCAGAAAGTCTTTCAAATTGAATACGGGGTAAAAGCAAAACAGGTGAAAATGACGTCATCGGCAAAAAAGTATCGCGGATCCGGACTTTTTGCCTCAAATTGAATACGGACTTTTATCTGATTTGACTGATAGCGATGATAATGGTGAAACAATTACATTGTACACAGTGAAACAGCTCTAGGAGAATTATAAACAGGGAATCTAGAGATGTGAATAGTCAACCCAGGGTCTTGGAGGGGAAGAGACCAAGTACATACAGAGGGCCTGATTCAGCAAGGATCGCAGTTGCTAATATGCACGTAATCAGCCGATTGTTGCGTTCTGTGCATGCGTATGCATTACAGTGCGCGTGCGCAAACCAAAGGCTACGCAGACCCATAGCAAAGTGACTGACAGGAAGTGCCGTTTGTGGGTGGTGAGGGAGGGGATGGTTGGGCAAACGCAGGCGTGCCAGTGCGTTTCAACGGCATTGCAGGGACGTGCATAAATTAGGCACTGCGATGCCATATACAGCCATAGCATTGATAGCGTGCGTGTCTGTTATCAATTTCTGAGTAAGGTCTGGGCTTGTGCAAGTGTGCGTATGGGTCCGATGTTAATGATCGCTTCACTATATTGCTAAGTATTACGTATGTGGGACAGGGGAAAGTGGGCGTCCTTATGTGAGGCTGTGATCGCAATGTTATACTGCAATCGCAATGCATTTGCATATCACCGCTGATATTAGCAACCGCATTGCATGCGCATTAGCAAAATAGCGATCCGTAGAGAATCAGGCCCATAGACAGGGATATGAAACACACAACATCGCATCCTCAGATATTCCATCACAGTCACACATTAAACCCCATAGACAGAACTCCAACACGCAGAACAGACCGAGACCTAGAGGAAAACGAGGAGGGAGGGTGGCAGAGAATCTAATTTAATTAATAAAAATGCTAAAGAGGTATTGAACCTTTCTATTAAAGATCTGTTTGAAGCCCAAATCAGTTTGCTTCTTAAGGAACTAAAATTTGGTCCCTCCTCTAGTCCTAACTTATTTGATTTATTTGTCGAACTAAACGGGTTTATCAGAAACCTTTGTCGTAAACGCTATTTCACAGGCCCTTAAAAAATGGAGGATTGAAGGATCACCTATTGTTACAGATAATTCAATACTCCCTAATATTAGAGAACGTACAAAAGAGGATAATATCCCGCTTAATGAACTATACAGCTTACTCAAAGAAAATGATAATCAGCCTGGTGTTCATATCCCTATTTTTGGCATCTCGAGACCTCTCAGGAGATGGTGTTAACTAGTTGTAAGGCTAAGTCACAATATTTTCCCCTTCAATATAATAGTGCTCCTGTATAGACATTCTATCAAAAAACTTTAAAAGAATTTGAAGCATTATGTAGTAAGGCCAATAGAGATTTGAAATATTGTCATAGTCTCTCAGAACAAGATGTGCTTTGAAAGTACTCCAGGAGGATTCATCACTAACATTTAAGCCAGCAGATAAGGGGGGGCGGGGAAGTTGTCCAGGATACCTCTGATTATGTATCAGAGGCACTTAGACAACTCTCCAACCCAAAATTCTACACCTCAAAAGCAATCCTACTAAACATTTTCAAATGGAGTTATCTAATTTATTACGAGGAGTTTTTGAAAAAAGTATTATCACTGCGGACATCCTCACATTTCTTTTTCCTACACACCCTATCACCCCCACTTATTATCACCTCTTTAGGATACACAAAACACAGCACAATCCACCTGGGCATCCCATTTGAGATCCTATTTGAGAGATACCATCCATTTTCTTGAGAAATTATCTAAGATAGAGTGGAAAGAGGATTATTATTTTTTGACATGTGAAGTCACATCACTGTATATGAATATACCTCACAACCTCGGTCTAGAAATGGTAGATAGGAGCTTATGGTGGCTCCAGAGATGTCGGCGGAACAGAGTGAATTTATTCTATCATCTATTCACTTTATTCTCACCCACAATTTTTTTTTATTTAATCACGTTTTCTATCTAGTGGTCCTCAACACAGCAATGGGCACATTCAATTATGAGTTTGTCTGGTACAGCCCCTTCGCCGCGAACCTGGTCCTATAAGACCGTTATAGAGATGATTAATTTTTTTATTTGGAAAGGGGATTTATCTTCTATTACGCGGTTGTACATCACTTAAATCACAATCCCTTTAATCTCATGTTCACGAGCACTTATCTGTCCACTATTAGTTTTTTAGATATCACGTTGGATATTCTAGATTATCAAATTTGCACATCGACTTAACAGAAAGATGTGGATTGCAATAACTACATTGGTTATAATAGTGATCACCAAAAAAGTTGGCTTTGCAACATACCGAGAAGACAGTTGCGCAGAGTGAGGCGCAACTCTACCGACTCCAAGAGATTTTCCGAACTGGCAAGCTCTTTGATAGATTCTTTCAGAGATAAATCTTATCCCCAGGAGTTACTTGAGAGGACATTTGAGGAAACATTGTCTTTAGATAGAACTATACTACTTTCAAAAAGACATACTAGCTCCAGTAAGAATAGTGAATTTGATAAGTCTGCTGTTTTTGTGTCCAAACTAAATAGTCTGGAATATAAGATTAAAAACATATAAAGACTATAAATTTCCCTATCATTAGACCCTGTCTTGAAAAATGAATTACTAAGTAAACCTACTATAGTGTTTAAGAAGGCCGACAATCTTTAAAGAAAACTGGTCTCAACAGGTGAAAACTAAGATATCGAATAATAATGAATGGACTTCTAAAATAGTTGGGTGCTTTAAATGTAATCACGCTAGGTGCACTACATGCAAACACATATCAAATAGACAAAGGAGTTTTTTTTCGACAAATACTGGGAAAGAATTTATGATTAGAACCCTCACTAATTGTGAAACTGACTTTGCTCTTTAGGTATTGTCATGTCCATGTAAGAGACAATACGTTGGCCTGGCCGTACTACTAGGAAATTTAAAATTCAATTCATTTAACACTGACATAATATTGTGAATGGAATGACTAAACATATCGTGGCTCGTTATTTTATACAGGAACATGCAATCCTGAACTCTTAAGCTGGCCATCCGCTGTACAATTTTCTGTCAGATATCTGTCCAATCTGGCTGGTTGGAATGAAAACCTGCTAATGTATGGGAGCAAATGACAATCGTCCATTTGTTCACAAACACTGGAAAATAGCCAAAAATGGTTGTTCAGACAAATTGGTTAAAAGTTAAAACACACAAATTTAACCAATTTGAAAAAAATTTTTTGCCCTTTTTTTAGTGTTTAAAACCATATAATTGACTGTAATTTGCTCCCATACATTACGTTTTCATTCCAACCAGCCAGATTGGACAGATATCTGACAGATAATTGTATAGTGGATGGCCAGCTTTAGGGGCTATTGTAATTGAACAGATCCCTGTTATACTGTCCATCCACTAGGCGATTTTGACAGGTGATTGCACGATAACGACGTCGGGGGGGGGGAACGAGGCAGGGTCAACATACCTGCTTTTTTATAGTACTTCCTGAGAGGGGCAGGCAGGGAGAAAGAGCATCGGCGCTGTAGCATTTGAACTATGGAGCTGGCTGCAAGTAATCACAGCTCATGGAATGGCAGCCAATCAGGAGTGGCTGCCGTTCCACGAGAAGTGATTGGCTCGCGGCCAGCTCCATAATGCCGATACTCTTCCTCGCCGCTAGGGATGGGCAGAACGATTCACTGTACTGAGTTGAGCCACATGGCTCAACTCAGTGGTGTGTCTTGATACAGTGTCTTGGGACATGGCTCTTTAGAGCTGTAGGAAGTAGAAGTGCCGGCGACTCTGAGTGAGTCGCTGACAGCTCTGCCCCCGGCAGCCCAGCACTGCAGCTCAGGTTTCTGCACTGACTCTCCTGAATCAGTGCACTCCCCCAAGCCCTGGCAGTAGCTGCACGACTCAGAGTGAGTCGCTAACAGCCCCGCCCCCTACTCTGCTGATCTGACTCAGTGGAGAAGTATGATCAGGTCGGATCAGCAGTGTAGGGGGTGGAGCTGCCAATGACTCAGGCTCCCACTGACAGAGAGGTTAGAGAGGTGGGTGTCCAGACACACCAAACGCTGAGTGACTCGAATCATTCGAACATCTGACTGATTCGAGTCAGTGTGTTGAGACACTCACTCACTAGCCATCTCTACTCACCGCTACCACCCGAGCCCCCTCTCTCTCCCGGCCCGGGACTGGAGACCTAGCAGTCCCCCCCCTGATGGCGGCCCAGAATGTGGATGGTTTAATGAGAAAGTGCAGCTATTTAAACCCCACACTCCCACACTGGAGATTATACCTTCTGAGGAAACCGGGAGTCTTGATACCCGGAGAAATGCATCAAGGATCCAGAGACCGCTCAGACCATCTCTATTTTATTCATTTCCCTTCCACTGCCCGACCGATTGCTGTTAATTACGAACTCATTAGGATTAAGTGCTTACACCATCGGGCCTCCGCTACACGAGCGAGAGGAAAGTGACAATATTCACCGGCTAACTGGAGAGCCTGTTGCGCTTACGGACAAAGGATTGAGACCAGCAGCTGATCCTCCACCTTTACGGCACCCTGTCGGCAGGTCATACCTTGGTCTGGAGGGAAACGCTGCTGGTTGGTCTCACTGCTGTGATTACATTGGTCGCTGATTCACTTGCTTCAACAGTATTTCACCTTATTCACCATGCTTACGGGACATACGGTTCTAACCTGGGTGAGAACATGGGCCGTATTCAATTAGCGTCGAAAAGTCCGAATCCGCGGAAAAGTATCGCGGATGAAGTCATTTCGTCAGGCAGAAACTTTTCGCCCTATTCAATTGCAAAGACTTTTCGCGTACGTGGAAAAGTCAATGCAATGTAGTAGGCGGAAAAGATTTGCCTATAAATAGGTGGAGAAAAAATGTGCAGAATAGCGGTTTTGGGGTACAAACGTCGGAAAACCACTCTGCACCCTTTGGATAGCCCCACAAAGGATAACTACGTAAAAAAAAATCCCTAAAAAAAAAAAGAGGGACACCCCTAAAAATTACTTTGAATATGGGGGTGAAAAAGTTCAAAGTTTGGGTACAAACATAAAAAGTAGCGAAATAGACTTCAGTGGGGTCCCCAAGTATGGGGCAGGTAATTTTTTGATTGCAGGTGCTTCCGGCAGGTGGATTTTTTACATCATTTAAAACTTCACTTTAGCAACTTAAAAATATGCTAGCACCCATTTTCATGTACCTCAAATTTGCTGGGAGTAGTTATTTTTGCCAAAAAATATTGCTTAATGCTATTCTTCACCACTTGTGTTAATGCGCTAATTGGCACCAATTGGCACAACTTAAGTACCCCAAATACCTTCATTAGGGCTAATCGGGGGGCATCTATAGTGATCCCCAATGTTAGTGCATTTGGAGGGGGTCAGGCCGATTTCCCTATTTCTGACAGCACTTTCTGCCTGTTCCGACATTGCGGCCGTTTTCGCGTCCTTTGGAACTGAATAGAGCAAATAGCGGGGGCACGCCCGATAAGTTTCCACGTCCACACGATGTAGGCGGAAAGTAGATCCCGGCGACGGCAGCGAAATTATCGCTGCTAATTGAATACGGCCCCATATATTAAATCTGGACAGTGAGTATTGACTCCTTTATTGGAAAGCTTTATTTGTGGACAGTTCTATAGGAGAGGGACTTATCATTAGTTCCACAATATGCTCTAGTGTTGATTACTACCAATTTGCTGTTAGATCACGTATTTTATAATACTGTACAGTTTCTTGTGAAGGCAAGTGGCAAAGACTCCTTTTAGGGGCACTCTGAACATTTTGATTGAAATGATAACAGCACTAAAATATTAAATGTATTACTATGGGGTATATTCATCATGATAAAATTGTGACAGGTGATCATTAAGTTTTGAACTTTCAGTGACTTCAATAAACAGTTCGGAGGCATTCATCATGCCTCATTAACTAAAGTATCACTTCCAAAATGCTGCTATTTCAGCAGGGACAGCTTTTTGGAAGTGTGTTAAGTATCACTAGCCTCTCCGCATCCGAGCACATACATGCAACCGCATCCATGACTTTCTGCACTGCATGGAAGAGGTGAGAGATTCCCAATGCCTAACAGGCTGCTTGTGCTGGAGAGGTGAATGTGCAGAGAGAGGGCTCCATCTTCTTCCTCCTTCTGGATCTCTGAAGTTGGAATGGCAGCCAGGGGCCCACGGCAGCGGCTGCAGAGAAATTATGGACAGGTTGCATACGCGCACGTAGGGGGGGTTTCTGAGTACCCAGAAACCCCTCCCTCCCTGTCCGCCAATCAGTGATGTAGCACCGTTGGTTTCAGTAAGTGTAGTGCGAACCACAGTGAGTGCGGTCCGCACTACACAGTGACAAACACACCGGCAGCGGTGTGTTTGTTTTAGCAGCCAATGAGAGTCAGACAGACTCTCATTGGCTGCTGCATCCAAGGAGCGAGTCAGGCTGGAGTTCACTCATGAGCTCCGCCTTCCAGATCCCACAGTGGGTGATGGGAGAGACATCATGATGTCTCTCCCATAGTACCGAGCGGACGGTGGCGGGTGCAGGATCGGGGATTCAGGTAAGTATGTTGTGTGTGTCTTGTTTTGTATATGTAAGGGGCACTGCATAGAGCGGACCACTACTGGCCCACTGTATAAGGACCACAACTCGGGACATTGCATAGGTGGACCACCACTGGGGGCACTGTATAAGGAGCACTACAGGGGGCACTGCATAGGGGGCCACTACTGGGGGCCCTGTATAAGGGGCACTACTGGGGGCACAGCATTGGGGGGCCACTACTGGGGGCACTGTATAAGGGGCACTGCATAGGGGGGACCAGTACTGGGGGCACTGTATAAGGGGCACTACTGGGAGCACTGCATAAGGGGACCACTAATGAGGGCACTGTATAAGGGGCACTACTGGGGCACTGCATAGGGGGGACCACTAATGAGGGCACTGTATAAGGGGCATTGCATAGGGGGGACCACTACTGGGGGCACTACTGGGAGCACTGCATAGGCGGGACCACTACTGGGGGCACTTAATAAGGGGCACTGCATAGGGGGACCACTACTGGGGGCACTACATAGGGGGGCACTGTATATGGGATATTACTGGGGGCACTGTATAAGAGGCATTACTGGGGGCACTGTATATGGGGCAGTACAAGTACAAGTGCAACATACACTTCACCTTCACCAACAGCTTCCCTGAAGTGAAGTGTATGTTGCACTTGTACTATGGTTGTTTATGAAGCCTTGACAAAGGTCCCACAGGATTTAAACGTTGGCTACAATGGCGATGACTGCAACCAAATGATTGTCTGCAATAAATGAAGTAAGCATACTTTTGCTGGTGAGTGCCCTCTGATGTTTCCTTTAAAATATAAGGCGCGTCTTTTTGGATATATTTGGATCCAAAAAGAGGTTGTACCCCAATGCTGCTTTGATGTGATGTGAGTGCATTATTATATTTGGACATATATATGTATATATATTTATTTGAGGCTAGATGCTTTTTCATTGGTTCGGTAACCAAGGATTTGGAAACCTCCCTTTCAAAATCCTATGTTTGCCGCTGGGTTACTCACTGGTGTCACACTGCGCTTCTTTCATGCTACTCTGTGCAGGTTAAGTGTGATTTACTGCAACAGTAGAGAGATCACTGCTGCTGCAGGCCCCCCCGCCGGGTGTGCCCGGTTGACAGGGAGATATCTTAGACAGCTGCAGCCATTCAGCTGCTGGGTCCTACCGGCTGGAAGGGAAGGTGTGAGCTCCTACAACAGCAGGCAGAGAAATCGCTGCAGCTGCGGGGCCCCCCTCCGGGTCTGCCCGACTGAAAAGGGGCAATTGTGTGATCCCAATGAAGTGGTAAGAACAGGTACCATGCTATTCTTCTGCATTGCACTGCACCCGACACTGAAGCCAAAGCAGCTTCAGTGTAACATCTGCGACTGTAAGAAGATTGCTACAGTTACTGTTTTATTTTAACTTTTACTTGAAATTATGTAAATTACTGGTGTCTATATTATATATATTCTCATTGGCAATTAATCTAATTTCAAATAAAAGTTAAAAATGGTAATCTTTTTGCAGTTGCAGATATTACACTGAAGCTGCTTTGGCTTCAGTGCCGGGTGCCATGGAGAAGAGGAGGAAAGAGGGAATGGATGGAGGAGCTGTGTGAAACAGAGGGGACACAGCGGGGAGGAGTCTGAAAAGACCGTACTCCTGCACAGGCTGATGTGATAATTGCAGCCTGTGATGAGATTTGGGGCTGTACGCCATCTCAGAATCGCATATAGTTACACTAACAAGTTCTGAAAAAAGTTTGGGGACTCTGGAAATTATTGGGGGGGGGGAAAGAATTGTAAGTAGGAGATATCAGTGATTAATAAATGGCCCTGAAACTTAATTTCTACAAAAGAATGTGAAAATGTTAATTAAGGTATATAGAGAAAATCTTTAATTTTGGGCCATACTGATTAATAGTTTCCTAAGGGACCCATTTATTAACTATTGGGTTTTAGACCCAATAATTAGCATTACTTATTACCAGCAATAAGAAATTATGTACCGCAGGAATGTATTAAGAAACACATCCAGCGTCAGGGGCTTTGGAAGCGAGTACACTTTACGGGTATCCCCTAAAAATGTTTGTTCCCACAAAATTTGCTTGATAAATATGCCCCAAAGTTTTTAAGTGAATGTATTACATACATGTTTATTAATTACATTATCTTGACTGCTCACAGTTACATTAATGAGGATAACAGTTACTGAAATGTATTTATTTCTTTACTGTTTATCCTCCTTTAAAATATGTGTTAATAATCTTCATGTTGCTCCTCTTTTTGATTCCTGAATTACTAAATACACTGTTTGGGCTCCTGAATTGCTTTCTACAAGGTATCGGCTTAAATTTTTATAAAGTGATTATTATATGGCTAAATTAAATAAAAACTATCTCTCATTTGTATTATTATTATTATTATTATTATTATTTATTAATAATAATAACAATAATAATAATAATAATAATAAATCATTTATGTTAACCCCCTAACTCCATTTGTATAAAATTTCTATGACTTTATGAGTTTTAGTTTGTGTCATGCTTCAAAGGGTTAATATATTTTTTTCTCTCTTTAGCAATACAGAAATCAGAGATGCTTAGAAATCAAATTATTTTTGTTATTCTCTCCTCAGAATGCTGCTTCTGACCGGAACCTCCAGGCTGATTACTCTACAGAAAGCTCTGACCCACAGTCTCCCAGACTCAATGAAGGTAAATGAGAAAACATTCTACTTACATGTGGTCAGGAAGCAAAGCATGGTTTCAGACATGGCCACTGTAGATTTGTCCTTTGTAGCAAGAGTGCAACAAGACACACACTCTGCAGAAGTGTGACTTTACTGAGAGCATACACAAACTAACATGCCACCAGGAGTTCTTCTGGGGCAAGAGAGTGGTTGGCAGGGAGTTGTCCGTCAGGGAGACCCATCATTTCGGAAGTGGGTTTCATGATAAATTAGCTCTCATTCTTTGTAGATAGTTCTCTACAGAAATATGTGAAACATTTAAAATCTTATATTAAAGATGCAACACATTTCCTGAAATTGATTAAGAATGTTACATGGAAATCAAATTACTGTTTTGTAACTTGCTACGTCGAACCATTGTATTCAAACATTGATCATGAATTAGGAATTTAAGTAGTAGAATACTACGTATCAATGGATGAAACTATCACGAAGAATGAGACGGAACTTGTGTTAAAAGTGATTAGTTTTATACTATATCACAATTACTTTGTATTTAATTCACAATTTTTTCGGCAAACACGGGCTACTGCCATGGGGATGAGCTTTGTCCCCAGCTATGCCAACCTATTCATGGGTAGGTTTGAGGACCAACATGTTTGGGGGAGTGGGCTGGGGGCGGATCTGGTCCTATATGGCAGGTATATTGATGATTTATTTTTTTGTTTGGGACACTGAGTTTTCTTGTATTAAAGTATTTTTAAAGAGTTTGAATAATAATTATTTTGGTATTAAAATCACAAACACAATTCATGCCACCAAGATCAATTTCTGGATATTGCGCTCACTTTCTAAAACAACAAGATTAACCTATATTAAAAGGTTGATCAGAATAGATATGTAAACTATAAAAGTGGTCATTATAAACAATGGAAGATAATATACCAAAAGGCCAATTCTTAAGATTAAAAATAAATTGTTCTACCTTGGAAGCTTTCTCTAAGCCGGCAACAAACCTGTATCAGTCATTTTTTGGAGCAAGGTTATCCATCCGAGATATTAGACAGAGCCTTAGATGGAATAAGAGATATAAATAGAAAGTCTATTAAATGATAGGGTGAATAAAAAATCCATGGATAAAGATAGATCTATGATGTTTGTGACTCAACTCAATACAGAGACCTATAAGATTTAGAGAATTATAAAGAAAAACTTTCCTTTATAAAAATTTGATGAAGTATTGAACAATGGGGCTGAATTGAGTGATAAAGTAATCTTTAGGAAAGCAGATAACTTGAAATTAAAATTAGCTCCAAGTTTATTTGAACCCAAAAATATAAATACTATAGAAAAAGAAAGCATTTGGATCCCTCAAAAGTCCAAGGCTTTTCATAAATGCGAAAAAAATAACTGACACTTGTAAATATATGAGAAGAAAAATAACAGTTTGAGTCCAAAGCATATTCAGAAAAATTCCAGATCAATTAATTTATTAACTGCAGATCCACATTCATGAATTATATTTTACAATGTGATGTGGTATGCAATACTTTGGTCATACCATAAGAACCTTGCATGCCAGATATATGGAACATCAATGAAACATCCAAATTTTTTTTCAAAATGATACTTTGTATAAACATATTTCGGAATGTCCGAATGGGAATCTAGAACAGATTAATATTAAAGCTATTGAACAAATTAGGATTAATTGCAAGGGGGTGACTGATTTACGAGGTTGTGTAGAAGGAAGGAATATTGGATATTTAGGCTCCATACTCTGGTTCCTTTAGGTTTAAATGACACCACTGAACTTAATACCATATAGCCTCCCCCCTGAACAGCATCTCTTTGACCCCCTCCCTTCCCTTCCTTACTTTTCCTGGTCCCTTCCTCCCTTCCTTTCTCTCTTATTTATGATTATATAAGATCATGTATATGTTTTTTATCCTCCCTTTATGAACCATCTACGGGTAATTTTATTGCATATGGATGTGGGTTCACCCTCCCTATTTTTCTTTAATTAGTGAGAAAAATGGATACTTATGGTTTATTAAATATATAGACACTATTTTTCTAAAACTAGTGGAAATGTGTACATACGATATACTAAATATATAATTTTTAATTGGTTACCTTATATTAACTGATATACTTCTCATGATAATGAAGATTTGTGGGAATTTCTAAAAATAGTATAGTTGAAATCTCTATAGATTGTGTATAGAAGTATACCACTGTAGAATTAGCAGTCTCAGTGTTTATAATGAGATCATTGGTATTTAGCTATCTTTTCCTATGTATACTTGCAGAAAAGGTTGTCAGGATTCATACAAAGATGGGCGTTAAAATTATAAAAATATGAGTATCTGTACAAACAAAGGAAATATACGAGCTACATAAAGATGGCCGCCCGATATATTCATAAGATGGCCACTGGAGCCATAGTGTTCTAGACTAGGCTCGGTGGTGCTGAGAGATGGACAAAGCTAGAGATGTGCACCGACCCCCGTGTTTTGGTTTTGGATCTGGATCTACCCTGATTTTGGATCTGCATTGGTTTTGCCAAAACCTCTCCTCCGTGTTTTGTTTTCGTGTTCTGGTTTTAAACCTGGATTTTTTCTTAAAAAATCATAAAAACAGCTAAAATCACATAAAATGGGCCTGTTTTTGTTCCTATAGTATAATTAACCTCAATAACATTTATTTCCAGTAATTTCCAATCAATTTTGACCACCTCACAATATTGTTTGCTTCATCTAGTTAAGGCGAAAAGGTTGCATCCAGCTAGCTGGCTGACTAAGCTAAGTGACACAGTGGGCGGCACTAACATGTGGCTGTTCAGTTTCTAATTTCCAACATGTATACAGTGTGTTACACAGTGTGGGTTGGATACACCAATAGTGCACTTACTGTGACAGCAGTGTCGGCAGAGCGGGGTTGCAGATGGTGTCCTCACTCCACAGTACATGGGATGGCAATGCTGCAGTGCTGGCAGTGTCCTCATTGAAGGGTACCGGTGATGTCGGCAGTGCGGGGGTGCCAGCGGTGTCTTTAGTGCAGGTTGGCTGGCTGTGTCGGCAGTGCGGGGGTGCCAGCGGGGTCTTAGTGTAGGTTTGCTGGCTGTGTCGTCAGTGCGGGGGTGCCAGCGGTGTCTTTGGTGCAGGTTTGCTGGCTGTGTTGGCAGTGCGGGGGTGCCAGCAGTGTCTTTAGTGCAGGTCTGCTGGCTCTGTCGGCAGTGCGGGAGTGCCAGTGGTGTGTTTAGTGCAGGTTTCCTGGCTGTGTCGGCAGTGCGTGGGTGCCAGCGGTGTCCTCATTGCAGGTTTGCTGACGACGTCGGCAATGCAAGGTAGTTCTCAATGCAGGGTGCCGGCGGTGTCGGCAGAGCGGGGGTGGTGTCCTCAGTGTATGGGAAAGATTTCTGGACTGCACACCCTGAATATATATATAATGGGAGGTGCTACCTGTTGAGACTAATTGCAGGCACAAAAATAGACAAATCTCAGGTGCACAACTCCAAATTATTGATAATATATAAATTCTATACAATTTTGCAATCGATAGAGGTTTTTAGCATAATCTTGGCCAAGGTAATGGGCCTACCCACCATATCCAGGTAACCTCTTTAGGGTAGGTCCCTAACATACTAGGATTCAAATCCAGAGCACAGGACACCCCCAAGCTGGCCCAGCTAAACTGCCCCAGGGCCCTGCCATAGTAAGAAAAGTGCAGTGTAATAGAGATAGTTAAGAGCAGCCACAGCTGCATATAAAGAAATGAAAATAAAAAAGTGAAGTACATGTATAATAAACAAACCGTGAAGGGTAAAAATGTGTTATAAAAGAAAAATGTGTTATAATGCGGTGCTCTGAAACAGATCAACCAAAGCAATCCAGGGGGACCCACGCCCCAAAAATGAACCAAAGTTGCACTACAGTATATAACTTGTAGGACTTACCTAGAATTGTGCCTAATACCAGTGTGCATATACATTACCAGACTCAGTGTGTCAGCAGTGTCAGCAGTGTGGGGGGTCGCTGACAGTGTCCTCAGTACATTGGGCAGCAGTGCAGGAGTGTCAGCAGTGGTGGTGTTGGCAGCGTGGGATGCTGCCAGTGAGGGTGTCGGCGGTGTTGGCAGCGGAGGGTGCCGGCGGTGTGAGGCGGCGGGGGATGATGGGCACCATCTTCTTTTCTTCTTTTGTGCTGTTTTCAATGGGCTTAATGCTGATAGACAGCTCTTTCAGCCAATCAGCGTTAAGCCCGCTGAAAACAAAACCTTGTGACTCGACAGAGGGGTCGCGAGATTTTGCCTCGGGTCAGGGATCCGGGGCAGGCAAGGAGATCCGAGCTGCGCTTGGATCGCCCTGGATCCCCCAAATTCGGGTGGGTTTGGATCTCTTAGATCCGAACCAGCTCATCTCTAGTTAAAGCTTATGACACTTGGAGTGACTGTTGGGATGACAGATTTGAGAATGAGGCCACCAAAAAGTATAAGCCATCCAGAAGGAGGCTTGAAACGCATGACGCATACTGCGCATGCGCAAACTGGAAAAAATGGCGGCACCAACTGGGGTATAAATAGGGTAAGGTATATTGCCCCTTCAGATTTTGTACCTGGAAGTGACGTAAGTGAGGACGGAAGTGCAGTTTTCTGCCCATACTGTCCACCAAAAGAGGAAAGTTGTCCCCTTGGGGGCTGGCTTCACTCGCCACGCTTCGGGGTCGGTGACTCGCTTCACTTGCCACAAGATTATATTCCCCCTCTGTGCCCATGTGGATGGTAGGGAATGACATTGGACAGTAACTGATGACGTCAGGGTACATCTACGGAAGGGGATCTAGCTGTAACCATATAAATATAGGATTAGAGCCCAGACATCTAGCGCAACCACCTGTGATATACCCGGGGAACAGTGGAGCCCAATAGGATCCAAGGACACTTGGAAATACGGCATGCCAAAGCCCAACTGCAGTTAAGATACTGCTATTACACTGAGACAGCGTGTAACCATTATATGCCAAGGACGCTCGGACACATGGCATGCTGACAATCAGCCGTGGTGCCGTTAATATATAGAAACAGTGAGTAACCACTATAAATCAATTGACTGCCGTTCATGTCACTGCTAAAACTCAACACAGGGGATTTACTAACACCGTAATGTACAAAACTTTTCAAGGCTAATATAGCCTGTTATTTATGCACAAGGAACATTACAGCTCCCTGGCTGAATTCAATTAAACTGTGATTTTATGAGATCTCTTTATATCCTAAAGTGCAATTTTTTTCTTATTGAGTGGAACATTGAAGCATTATTCATCTGCAATTCGGGACATTATCATTGCTGGTTCCTATTTGAATTGTGCATTACTTCTATCCCAACTGGGTTCAAGTGTGGGATATTAAGACTGAGATTTCTGTGCTGCTTTGTGAGCTATTCATTTCCTTTATTTATTTATTTTTTTCCATGTTTGTTATTAAGAGATACAGGGCCTGATTCAGACCCGGACGCTAAGTCGCGATCGCTCGCTATAGGTGATTGTCGCCTGTCTGCGCATGCGTATGCATCGCAGTGCAAATGCGCAAACCAGTCACTGCGATCGGGAATCGTGCGCTCTTAGTGCCTGATTCAGAGCCGGACGCAATTAGCGCTCGCTCATCCAGAAAATAGGGGTGGCTATTCAAATGAACCGTTCGCTCTTTGCGGTCTGTTCACGCCTCTAGGGCTGAACGAGCGAACAAAACTTGCGGTAGTTTTTTTGAAAAATACGCCCCCTGGCCGCTCGCATCCTACGTCATGTCCGCTATTTATTAGATTAATCGAGTACATCGACCAGCATATGAACTGCTCGCTATTCTTGTGGTTGGTTTTTGCTACCACAATCTTGCGAGCAGTTCTGGCTATAAAATAACCCAGTGATGTGGTCAATGACGCTGCTGTTTTAATTATGCACACCCATAAAACGCCCGTTTTGACCTTTAAGCACGCCTGCGTTCTGATCTCCACTCCCCGTTTTCAAGCACCTTCCCCCGTTACCACCCACATACGCCTCATCCTGTCGCTCAAATTTTCAGGCATTCGCTATTTTGCGAGCACATGAATTTCGACCGCACTGACTGGTTCGCGCATGCGTATAACGATCCGTACGCATGCGCAGTTGGGCAAACATCGCTCAGAGCGAATGAGCGGCCGCTTACGAGTGGCTCTGAATAAGGCCCTTAGCACAAAGACTGAGCGCTACTTTGAGTGACAGTGCTGTTTGTGGGTGGTAACAGGGGAAGGTGCGTGTGAACGGGGGAGTGGTGCTGCAAACGCAGGCGTGTCTGGGCGTCAACACGGAGTTTTATGGGTGTGCATAATTAGCATGGACGCGTCATTGTACACGTCACTTGGCTGTATGTCAGCCTGCAGTGATCGCAGTGCTTGCAGTGGAGTAGAGTCTACCTCAAGCGCTGCGTGCAGCTCCGATGGCTCTCGATGGTTCTGATTAATCATACAATTCTTAGAGATGACGTGTGCTAAGTAAGAAAAGTGGGCATCTTTATACCGGCGTGCGCTCACTCTGCCATCGCTCTCTAAAACATAGAGGGCACCCACATACGGCACTATCTGTCACTCAAAGTAGCGCTCGGTCTTTGTGTTAAGAGCGCATGATTCCCGATCACAATGACTGGTTCGCGCACGCGCACTGTGCTGCATGCGCAGACGGGCGACTGTCGCCCATAGCGAGCGTCCGTGTCTGAATCGGACCATCAGTCTGCATCAAAAGGAATTTCAATATCTGGATTTTTATGTGGCTTGAGTGACTCTCTATATTAAGAAGATAAGCCTAAAAAGGATTGGAGGATTAATGATCTCAGGACATTGTGTAAATATAACTGTCCACCCTGGAAACCTTTTGAAAACCATTTTGTTTTCTCATCTATGCTTTATTAACATCTTCAAGAGTGGACTGCTAATATTTTAATGGTCATCTAATGCACGTTGATGTGGCTTACTGACAACCTGAATATGCTAATTATATGTGATCTATTAAGGATGGAGTTTGATTTTAGTGGTTACATAATATATTAGACAGTGTTGAAATAATTTTTTTTAAAATAAATTGATTATCTGTCATTCCTACTAGCTGGACAGCGCTTTCTTTTTGAAGTTTGAACTTCAAAAGTTTGTTTTTCTTGTTGGTTGGCAGGGAGATCTTCCGTCAATCACTACAGTCACTATCACTACAGTCACTATCACTTTGCCTGTCCTTGGTGTCAACTAAAGTGGTGTCTTCCTCACCAACAAAGCACTATAGCTAGGGGATTGACACTACACACACTACACACAACTTCCAGACAGATCACCATCATAAGATTATTTAAAACTAGTATTTTGGATCCATCATGTGTCTGGTCACTAGCTATCATGATAGGCCATGCAGGGTTTTTTTTTTACTCTATCTTTCTCCATTCTCTCATCTGTCGACCCCCCCCCCCTCTCTCATCTCTCTCTCTCTCTCTCTCTCTCTCTCATCTATGTCCCTCCTGTCCTGAATCTGCATCTCTCTAATCTCTTTTATCCCCAAACTATCTGTCTCTCTGTCCTCTCTCCCTTTTGATCTCTCTTATCCCTGTGACTCCCCCCCTTTCTATCTCAATCTCTCTCACCCACCCTATCTCCATCTCTACTTCTCACCTCTCACCCCTCCCACTGTCTATCTCTCTATTATTTTTGTCCCACTCCCTTCTCTACCACTGCAGGGACAAGGAAGCTCCTGCCACTTAAAGGAGAAAACAGTCCTTATATCCATACAGAGCTGAGGGAGAAGAGAGGCTGTGTCCAGGCATCAGGCAGCCAGTGAGAGCTGTCAAAGGTGTGAAGAGACGGGCTTCCCTCCAGCTCTCGCTGTGCTTGTGTGATACCCCGCCATTTCTGTCTGTCAAGCAAGATCCCTTATGATTAGGGGCCCTACAATTTTGTAATTTAATTTTTTTGCACTATACTGTGTTGAAGTTTTAGGGTCCCCACTCTAGGTTGCAGCCACCGTGGAGCCTTAAGCAGCCATGGACAAGGTCCATTTCCATGGCAATGGGGCCCAGCACAAGCGGATGTGAGAGGGATGGAGGAGCAGCACATTCCTTTTGCCAGAAGGAGGGGGTGCACACCAGCTACTATTTAAGGGAGTTGAGTGGTGGTAAACGGAGCTGCAGCAGAGTGGGCTGTACTTTAGGTGCGGGGTCAGCGAAGAGTAGCCCAACATCAGGCATGGATCCTTGCATTGCCCTGTGGGAGGAGCTGGATTGAGATGGTCTGGCGGTAGCGTGTTAAGATGGGATCGTAGCATTTGCAGTGCCTGGCAGGGAAAGAGCAGTGGAAAGATTGCTGGAGTTAACCAGCTATCTGATTGTGTGAACAATTCACCAGAGGTGATGCTTGTACGGGATCCGACGGTCAGAATATTGACATCAGCATCCCCACGGTCAAAATCCAGATGGATTTTGGTATTTTAACCCAAATATTCACCCATACCGTAACCCTAACCCACCCCTTCTACAGCCAAACCCTAACCCACCCCTCCCACAGCCTAACCCTAACCCACCATTCCCACAGCTTAACCATAATAGTAACCTCCCACAGCCTAACCCTAACCCACCATTCCCATAGCTTAACCCTAATAGTAACCTCCCACAGCCTAACCCTAACCCACCATTCCCACAGCTTAACCCTAATAGTAACCTCCCACAGCCTAACCCTAACCCACCATTCCCACAGCTTAACCATAATAGTAACCTCCCACAGCCTAAACCTAACCCACCATTCCCACAGCTTAACCCTAATAGTAACCTCCCACAGCCTAACCCTAACCCACCATTCCCACAGCTTAACCCTAAGAGTAACCTCCCACAGCCTAACCCTAACCCTTCCCTAATACTTACAGTTGGAATCTGTCGGCGTTGTGACCATCAGCATCCTGACTGTCAGGATCCTGACTACATCTGGCCAGACTTATTGATTAATATACAATCAGCCTTCACTACAGAGAAGGTGTGTATAATAGAGACTGCTTTTACCTCAGAGCCATTCAATAACAGTCAGCTTTCATTATAGAAACTTTCTTAAATAGAGCTAAATTACCTGCCTTAAATTACATTAAAAGGACCAGTATTCTCTTAAGGGTGTTGAGGAAAAGTTCACATACTTGAATGTATGTAAATGTCCCGTGTTTCAGAGGTATATTTACTAAGCTGCGGGGTTTTAGAAGTGGAGTTGTTGCCCATAGCAACCAATCAGATTCTAGCTATTATCGTCTAGAAGGTGCTAGATAAATGATAAGTAGAATATGATTGGATGCTATGGGCAACATCTCCACTTCTAAAAATGTGCGCTTTAGTAAATATACCCCAGAGAATCACTCTTATATTAACTGTTGTTCCTGCATGGCATGACTTATATTGACATTATTACCTTTTTTTATGACTAATAGCAGTATGTACCTGAAAAATGAAAATTGATCCTGGTCTTACTGGTTGTGTAATTTACTGGGTTCAGAGGAGGAGAACCCTCACCTCTCTGCTTAGGTAAAAATTCAGCCATGTCCAAGCTTAAGCCTCCACTGGATGAGGAGTGATTCCATATGGGACCAGAAAAACAGGTGCTTGCAGAGTGAATTTCTTTGAGTCCATACTTACATAATGAGTAGTTACACTTTCACTTAATGGACACAACTATACATTAAATAATAAGTTTTTCTTCTTTTGCTTCCCTTAGATGCTGCTTCATTAGATATTTACCTCCATCTGGTTCATTATTTCTTCTCTTTGCCAATCATACAGGTGTGTGGAACCTTGTGTAATATGATCCCCAAAAACCCTTTCAGGCTACAAGTTTTGGTGGACCGATGGCCGGACTTCACTTCTGTTGTATGTCGCCCCCCACTGGAGGTGAGTTTGTAGCGTGTGACTGAAAATTACCTCAGACCATGGTCTCCCTTATTTTATATTTTACCAATTTCTTCTATTAAAGTTCATTAATCCAGCTGCTACAGTAAGGATAGGCTCACAGAAATTGAGCTTGCCACTTAACTTCTACAAAGCCAAAGAAGTAATGCTGTCTATATGATTCCTGTATACTACAGTCCAGCAGGAACCGTAATCCCCAGCTACTCCTATTTGTCAAGTCTATCTTGGGTGCCGATTTTCATGCCTTGCAGTTTTTCATGCCCTGCAGTTACCATGCTGCTAGTAGATGGGAAGCCAGTCTCTGCCATATCTCAATTTATGTAGTTTATCATGCAGAGGTCTAACACTCCTGCTGGGTGCCGCTCTGTGCTGTCTGTCTTACAATGATTCCTGATCACCCTGAACAAAGAGGCATTTTGACTCCAAGATACCAATTGCACTATTCCCTATTTAGTTAACCTCAAACTTGCCAACTTTTTCAAATCCCCAAATATATCACTGTGGCCACTACCCCCGCTTTTCAGAGGCCTGATTTATTGCATTTTACAGTGGGGGTGGGGTTAGATAATGCAGATATTAGTGATTTGTGTCATCCAGCCCCGGGGCCACACACATCAGTCAGGAAATTGGCTGAATGCATGGAACAGACCAACTATGTCGCTAGGTTGGGGTAGTCTGTTAGGACTCTGGGATCGATTCAGACCCAGACGCTAAGCTGCCCTCTCTCACTGCCAAAAGGGGCCAGGTATGCAAATTCCGCAATTGCACTGTCTGGTGTCAGGATGCCCTCTATGTTTTAGAGAGCGACGGCAGAGTGAGCGCACGCCAGTATAAAGACACCCACTTTTCTTTCTTAGCACATGTCATCTCCAGGAGTGTATGATTAATCAGAACCATCGAGAGCCATCGGAGCTGCACGCAGCCCTTGAGGTAGACCCTACTACACCGCAAGCACTGCGATCACTGCAGGCTGAAATACAACCAAGTGACGTGTACAATGACGCTTCCATGCTAATTATGCACACCCATAAAACTCTGTTTTGACGCCCAGACACGCCTGCATTTGCAGAACCACTCCCCCGTTCTCAAGCTCCTTCAACTGTTACCACCCGCAAACGGCATTATCTGTCACTCAAAGTAGCACTCAGGCTTTGGGTCTCATTCAGACCCGCTTGCAAGCACTTGAGCGCTCGCAAGTGGGTCAATGTTGGGCCCTGCGCATGCTCAGACCATCGCGACCATTGGGCTTGCAACGAGACCCTTGTGGTAGGGTCTCGTGGCCACAAGCTCCAGAGAGCTTCTGGCTCTAATAGAACCGGAAGCTCTCCCACTGACATCACTGGTGATGTCAGTGGGGCCGCCCACAAACAGCAGGCGTTCGCTTGGGAACGCCTCCGTTTGTGAAGCCACCCCCCGGCTACGCCTACCAAATGGGGCGAGCTGTCAATCACCATCGACAGCTCGCCCCCTTTGGTGCGAGACCTGGAGCGACGGAGCACCCGTCGCTAGCAGGGTCTCGCGCATGCGCACGACGGAGCCGGAGCCGTCGTGTGCATGCCCAGTGGGCAAACATCGACCCAGTTGCGAGCGCTCAGCGCTTGCGACCGGGTCTGAATCAGGCCCTGAGTTTATAGGGGAAGCATGGAACACTCCAGGTAGACTGTTCCAGATTCCAAAAAAGATTATCTAACAATCCCCCTCCCTACTTGGGATTCTTACATGACAACTTCCTAAGAAGGTTACACCTAAGAAGGTTGTTTGCACAACTCCCCCATCAGATCCTATCAAGCCCATTTATGCTCTGCTAAATTCAAGGGTGATAATCCTGGTTCCTTTAACTAACAAGGAAGGAGTTATTACTCAGATTTGTGTTTGATTCAGAAGCTAAATGGGTGTCTCTCTATTTTGAATCTGAAATCTCTCTACAGGTTCATCCATGTGCCCAAGTTCCGTATGGAAGACCCTACGGTCAATTATGCTGGCAATGAGGATTTCATGGTTCCATGAACATACAGGATCATATCTGCATTTACCTATTTCACTATTCACCAAAGGTTTTATGAGTTTTGGCTGTTCGTCAGCAACATTACCACTGCCCTTTGGTCTGGAAGGAGTCAGAATACTGTCCTGATATTGACAGTTTACGGAGGTTTTTACAACATCATCTCTAATTGACCACTGGCCGTCCTACAGGAGCAGGGCTGGATAATCAATTGGAAATAGTCTTCTCTTTCTCCAACAAGATGGTACATCTGGGGGCACTACTGGATTCTTTGGCAAAGGATCTTTCTACCATTGGACAGGTTGTTGGTGCTACAATTGCTCCAAAATCAGAGGGTACCCATTCACTTAGCAATGCAGGCCCTGGGGTCCATGGTATCCGCCTTCAACATGGTGGAATATGCCCAATTCCATTTCAGATCTCTTCAACAATTGCTTCTCTCCAGGTGGAATGGACAGCATCATCTTATAAGGTATCAGAGGATCCCTCTCACTCCAGAGATTCATCACTCCCTCCTGTGGTGGTTGAGAAAGGATCATCTAAACAAAGGGTGCCCATTCTGGATTCCAAATTGGATCTCACCACCGACGCCAGCCTTAGTGGATGAAGGGCAGTGACAGGTCATTTGCCAATACACATTCTGGAATTGCGAGCAGTATACAGAGCACTGATCAGGGCACAGGACCTGCTCCAGGGCAGGCCGGTCCAGATTCAGTCCAACAATGCGACTACAGTGGCCTACCTCAATCATCAGGGAGTCGCAAAGGGTTATGCAGACATGAAGGAAGTGACAAGGGTTCTGATTTGGGCAGAATGTCATCTTCCGGCCATCTCACCAATATTTATACTGGGAGTGCTAAATTTGGAAGCAGACTTTCTCAGTTGCCAGGACATACATGCCGGAAAGTGGTCTCTCTATCCGGGAGTGTTTCAGCTCCTGGTAAACAAATGGGGTCTACCAGAGATAGATCTCTTGGCATCACACCACAACAACAAGGTCCCTATGTGTGCGGGTCCAGGTCTAGAGACCCATCAGTGGCAATCGTGAATGCACTAGGATGGGGCTTCAAACTGGCGGATCTCTTTCCTCCAATTTTCCTGCTCCAATAAGTTCTCAGTAAATTCAAGCAGGAAGGTGGAACAGTAATACTAGTGGCTCCAGCTTGGCCCAGACTTTATTGGTTTACTAACATACAGAATCTGTCAATAGACAATCTGTATCATCTTCCTCTGTGGCAGGATCTGCTAACGCAGGGTCCCTGTCGACATATGGACTTGCGCCGTCTGGCTTTGACGGTGTGGCTTTTGAAACTTCCATCCTAAAAGCAAAAGGATTTTCCAATTTGGTTATTCAGATGATGCTTAGGGTAAGGAAGCCTGCTTCTGTCTGCATCTATTAGAGAGTTTAGCATTCCTTTGGTCAATGGTGTTTCCATAAGGAATATGATCCTAAGGTATTCAGAATTTCCAGGATTCTGCCTTTTCTGCAGGCAGGATTAGACAATAGTCTATGCCTGGCTTCTTTAAGAGTGTGGATTTCTGCACTGTCAGTCTGGTTCCAGAAGAAGATTGCTTCATTAGCAGATGTTAGAATTTGTTTCCAAGGAGTTCTGCGAGTTCAGCCTCCTTTTGTCCCACTGGTAGTACCGTGGGATTTGGCTTTGGTTCTTATGGGGTTACAAGCATTCCAATTTGAACCTTTAGACTGTAGATTTAGAGTGGTTGACAGCAAAGACAATTTTTCTTCTTGCTATCTCTTCTACTCGCAGAGTCTCGTATTTGGCAGCGCTCTCTTGTCGATCCCCATTTTTGATTTTTCACCAGGATAAAGCTGTTCTTCATACAAGGGAGGGTTACCTTCCTAAGGTAGTGTCCCGTTTTTATGTGAATTAAGAAATTGTTGTTCCATCTTTCAGGCTCCAGACCTTTCTGTAGGTGAAGCTTTCCTGGATGTAGTTCATGCTCTCCGTATTTATGTGGAGCGTACGAATTCTGTTAAGAAAATCAGATTCTCTTTTTGTATTATATGGTTTTCACAAACGAAGATAACCAGCTAGTAAACAGACTCTGGCAAGATGGCTATACATGATTATCTCCCAGGAGTATACAGAGACTGATCTTCCTGTCCCAAGCATGGAGACAGCGCTCGGTCTGTAGAGCCATCATGGACATACAGACGTGGTGCCTCTGCTGAACAATTAAGCAAGGCTGCCATGTGGTCTTCTGTCCACACTCTTCTTAGGTTCTATGCTTTTGATACTTTTACCTCTCAGGATGCTTCCTTTGAGTGATGAGTCCTCCTTTCTGCTCAGTAGCGTCCCCCACCCTAGGGGAACTGCTTTAGGATGTCCCCATGGTATCCCTGTGGATCCCTATGGACCCCAAAAGAAATATAGAGTTATGATAGACTTGCCTAGATAACTCCTTTTCTTTGAGGTTCATAGGGTCCACAGGGTGCCCATCCTGATGCACCTTGCTTCATTGGGTGATTTTCTTTCAGTCACAGATTTCCTCATCTTCTGCAAGAGTGTTTCTGATGTACAATTGTTCCTCCTTGTCCTCTTTCCTTCTCTTGCCATTAGGCTTGGTAACTAAACTGAAGTCCTATGGCTAGGGGTGGGGTATATATGGAGGAGGACCCAGGGCATTCTGAGAGCCAAAGCTTTATCTGTTTGGTGCCTGGTCTTCCAACCATAATATTCCCCATGGTATCCCTGTGGATCCCCATGGTATCCCTGTGGACCCTATGGACTTTGAAGAAAAGGCGTTATCTAGGTAAGTCTACCATAACTCTATATTTTTTGTCTATTACAGATTACTCATATTCAACATAGAACTGTAGCATTGTATAAGCCACATTTATTTATTTATTACCAGTTATTTATATAGCGCACACATATTCCGCATCGCTTTACAGAGAATATTTTTGGCCATTCACATCAGTCCCTGCCACATTGCAGTATTTAAGAACTGTCTGTATCCCCAATGACCTTTTTCCTGACAAGGGTGCCCTAGACAGTCTTAGGATTTACTTGTATTGCCACTTACCCTACCCATGTCACACACATACTCAACTCGGACCACAGTCAAATGGAAATACATAACATCTGATTTGAAGAATTCTATAAACTTGAGCCAGTGACCATGCAACTATGTATGTGCACATCAGTGCAGTTCTCTGGTGTATATCTTCCCATGATATAATTTATAATTTATTTTTCCTTTCTTAGGAAATGACAGAACCCTTGAACGCTTACTATGACGCTTATTTTATGTTCAGTAAAAACCCACAAAGTCTATCCCAGATGCTGCACGATCCCCGGGTAATAAATTGGAACAAGGATGTACATATAGAAGGTGAGGAGAACAGATTTTAATAACTGAAAAGTCCTTTACATTTTTCTTTGTCTTATTTAATAAATTAATTAATTATTTATCTGTTATACATGAGTTGTGTGACTACTTGTCTAAACAACTGGGAAAGATTTATTTTATCTTTGTTGCAAGAACATCTTTCACTCTGGCAGTCATTTGACATGCCCTATCCATGCCAGAGCACTGAATAAGAATTTACTGTCAATGCTGGGATGCATGTAGGGGGGCCGGCTGGTACTCTCGTGAGGTAAGTGTGCTATGGGTGGGGTCTTCTGGATTATCATATTTCTGCCCTCGTTCTGATGGATTTTAGTAGTTAAGTACTGTGCTCTTCATACACTGTAAGTTGGCATGGTCAGGCCACTGTTGGAGTTTTCGGTGTAGGTGTGCTCACTGTTGTGTTGGATATTGTGTGTCAAGTTTGGGGTTTTTAGATTAGAGTCAGGACACCTGGACTAGGCTGACAAGCTGTAGCAGAATAATGGTGGTATAATCAGAGGTCTACCCATGGGTGAGACCCATGTGGTAAATGCCTTAGGCCTTTAGAGAGATCAGTGACACCTGCAAGGCTCCCAGACTGCCCCTGGAACTCTTTTGAGTGGAACTCAACCACTTACCCTGGATATAGGGATAAGGGGCTGAAACCAGTGTTTGAGAACTCAGTGGACAGCACAGCGAGTAATTCAGGTAATCAGTAGCTTGACTGGAATCTGCTACCAGATGCTGCAGATCAATTCTCAGAGATGGGTCACTGGAGTTTAAATACTCAAGGAGGAGCTTAGATCCAACATCCAGTCACCAACAACTGAAATTAAAGTTTTTAACAGTGACTCAGCAGGAACCCCAACACTCTAGGAGAGGACCCACAGGTCAACAACCATCATCGATAGAGGTACCGATATTATGGTGAGTAGTGAGTCCCAGAGTAGGTCAGGAGCTGCATTGCTGAGTCAGGAGTAAACTAACATACAGTGAGGTTTAAGGCTCTGATTCAGAGCCGCTCGTAAGCGGCAGTACGCTCGTTCCGAGCGATGTTCGCCCATCTGCGTATGCATACGGTTTATAATATGCATGCGTGAACCAGTCAGTGCGGCCAAAAATCGTTTGTTAGCTATATAGCGAATGCCTGCTCTTTTGAGTGACAAGATGAGGCTTATGTGGGTGGTAACAGGGGAAGGTGCTTGAAAACGGGGAGTGGAGATCCGAACGCAGGCGTGCTTAAATGTCAAAACAGGCGTTTTATGGGTGTGCATAATTAATACAGCAGCGTCATCGACCACGTCACCTGGTTGTTTTATAGTCAGAACTGCTCGCAATATAGTGGTAGGAAAAACCAACCACAAGAATAGCGAGCAGTTCATACGCTGATCGATGTACTCGATTAATCTAATAAATAGCGGACATGACGTATGATGCGAGCGGCCAGGGGGCGTATTTTTCAAATAAACGTCCGCATGTTTTGTTCGCTCGTTCAGACATGGAGGCGTGAACAGACCGCAAAGAGCGAACGGTTCATTTGAATAGCCACCCCCTTTTCCTGAACGACCGTCCGCAAATTGCGTCCGGCTCTGAATCAGGTCCTAAGTCCACTTGTACCTGCAATGAGCAGGGCAGATATATTCTGAGGACTTGCAGTAGATGAGGTCACTGTGGCAGAAAACTTGGCACTGGAAGCACTAGGAGAGTCTTGAATTGTCCAGGAGACTTCAAAATACAAGCAGACTGGAATTAAAGAATAACTTGCAGACTTGGACTGTTGATGAACATGATAAGAACCAGAGGTTGTAGATGTGGAACCAGAATGGAACTGGAAACTTGAACCAGACTGAGACCAGAGGGAGCAGCAGCCAGTTGGAGTGAAACCAGAGGCTTGTACCAGACTGGAACCAGAGGAAACAGCAGAGTAGCCAGAGTGGAACTATACTGGACTGGGACCAGAGATAACTGCAGAGTAATCGGAGCGAACCCGGAGTTCTGAACCAGATTAGGACTGGAGTTAAAAAGCAGAATAACCAAAGTGGACCCAGAGGGAAAGAGAAAGCAACAGTCAGCCGGAGTGGAACTGCAGGCTTGTACCAGAATGGGAGGAGAGAGCAACAGCCAGCCAGAGTGGTCCGCAAGCTTGGACTGGAATGAGACCATTGAAAGTATCAGTAGTAGAGCCAGACTGAAACTAGCATTTGAAAACATGCTGGTAGGTGCAGGCGAGGAAACAGCATACAGCGTAGGACTGCAGAATTAATGTAGTAATTTAGAAGCAGCAGCTTGCAGGAATCCAGCAGCGCAGGTTCAGGCAGTGGATCAGAGGTAGCACTTGGACACTAGTGAGTGAGATCACTGGGAGGAAAAGAACTGAAGTGGTCATGTGAGCGCAGGAGCTAGGTAGAGACTGGATACTGGTGCTCATCTGATCAGAGACAACATGACTGTGCTCATGAACCTCAGGAAATGGAATGACAGCGCTCGGGTACAGGATAGCCTACCTTGGTAAAGCAACACTGAACAGGGTAACAGTAACTAAGTCCTAGTTTTGTGACATTGTGGAGTTGCTTGTGGGATCAGGGGCTTCGGTTTTACTGGACACAGATAAAGCCAGTGGTCCAGCAACTCTGTCATGTCTGTGGTCTTACTTTGTCATTTTCAGAATTGGTGCTTATGTGTGGGTTTGGGGGAGTATCACTACCTTGATGATTTCTTATGTGCCATGCACATCTGCTCTATTCTTTCAGTCTCTTTTTTGAGGAGTTTGGAATTCCTATCACTCTTGATAAGATTGAACACCCTACTTCACTGTTGTCGTTCTAGGGCATTGAGATTGATATTTTTGACAGGGTCAGCATAGTTCCACATGAAGTGAATGTGGAAAGTCCAGATATGCCTTTGCTCTGCCAAACCTGGCATTAGGAATGTGAAATGTCCAGTTCAGGTGTTGCCTCAATCAGAGTCTGGAAAGGCAGCTGCTTACAGACACCTGTGTGAGGCTGGTTTAAGAACTGCAGAAACACTGGGGAACTGATCCTGATGGTGAGGTAGTCGCCCGGGGATGACTAGTGTTAGGGGTCCTGGACTTGCGAGTCCACTGAAGAAATATATTGCTGTTTGGAAGACTGTGTAACATCTTGTCTGTGAAACTGTCATATCCTTTATACCTGCCTGTGCTGAGAAATAAAGCTGCTGATGGATTTTACCCGGTCTATGTGATTCTTGTCACATATGGCACCCAAACAGGGACCTTGCTAGATACTATTATGCAGCAATAGCCTGGATACAGTGACCGGATCCACTCACGCTACCTGCTGCACAATAGCTTGGTGAGTCTGAGTTGCATCTGGGTAGGTGAGTGTGGCAGGCCAGCCATAAAATGGCAGTTGTTCACAGTGATAATCTGTCCATGTGTATACAAATTGTGCACAATATAAAACTGCTTAATTCCTTTGTATGTGGCCAGGGAATGTAGTGCAGTTTTATGGGAAACCAGCTAATATAGATTGCTGGGAATCTGGCTTGCCAAAGAGAATTTATAAAGCCTCCTAAGTTTGTCCATAAAGGGATAAAGCATAGTAATATGGAGGAGCTTTTGAAAAATGTTGCTGAATTAGCTGCAGGGCAACACGCTCTTGCAGCAGGGCAACAAGCACAGGTGCAAGGACAGCAAACTTTGATTCAGGGTCAACAAACTCAAATTCAGTTATACATGCAGAGTTAACTGAAATGACGAAAGGTGGGCATGAGCGAGAGGTGTTACAGAAGCTTACCCCATCTGATGACATTGAAGCTTTTCTGTGCACCTTTGAGCGTACTGCTGCATGTTTAAAATGGCCTGAGGATGAGTGGGCTGCCAGACTTGCTCCCTGTCTCACAGGGGAACCTCAGAGAGCTTATGTTCATTTAAACGTGACTGAGGCAAACTCCTATCCGCTCTTGAAAATATTAGGCAGGGTTGGAGTGACTGTACCTAGCAAAGCTCAGGAGTTTCAGGAATGGCGACTAAACCCGCCTGAAGCTCCAGCGGTCCAGATGGCCAAATTAGCCAGGCTGAGTAAGGCGTTGTTGCAGCTGGATAAAAACTCAGCGTATAGTAGAGATGGTGGTTTTGGACCATGCTGTAAGGGTACTAGATCATGTGGTGCAACAGTGGGCCCTACAGGCTGATTATCAAACATTTGAGGAGTTAGCGGTGGTGATTGAATGGTACCTGACTCTTGGGAAGTTAAAGCCAAACAGGGGTTCCAGCCAGTTCCCAAGCCTAGAACCCAGGTTTCAGTTGTTAAAGCCAACAACCCACCTCCAGCTGTGTGTTTTGACTGCAGTGAGCCCAGTCATTTGCGCCAGCACTGCCCAAAGCAAGGTGAGCCGAGGGACTGTAGTGCTGGAAAAACAACTCAACCAGTGGTCAGCATGGCTGCTGGAAGCACTTCCCTGACACAAACCACCTTGTTTCATTGATGGTGCGAGTGGAAGGCCGGGAGGTCTGTGCCTTAGTGGATACTGGCAGCAAATTAACCATCATCTCTGCCAACCTGGTTCCACCTGGGGCTGATCAGGTGCTACCCCCGGTAAAGACTATGGCCCTCATTCAGACCCGCTCGCAAGCATTATGGGCTCGCAAGAGGGTCGATGGTGGAGCATTGCGTACGTCCCGCACGTTCTGCACGCGTGCACAAGCCCCAGAGCGAGTGAGAAATACACTCGCACCGGGGCTCGCTACAAACAGGGCGGCTGTTGATGTTGATCGACAGTTTGCCCCATTTTGTAGGCGGGGAGGGGGGGTGGCTGGACAAACGGAGGCATTCCTGATGGAACGCCTGCCATTTGTGAGCGGCCCTACTGACATCACTCGTGATGTCAGTAGTGAGCTTCCTGCTCTATTAGAGCAGGAAGCTCACTGGGGCTTGCGGCAGATGAGACCCTACCACAAGGGTCTCATCGCAAGCCCAATGGTCGCGACCATTACCTGGCCACTTGCAAAAGCTGTGGGTGGTCACCCACAGCTTAGTGAGTGGCCAGAAGGCCAGCTAAAAAAAAAAAGCGGCCACCCTCATTCATAGCGAGAGCTCGCTTTTTGCGAGTGGCTCTGAATGAGGTCCTATATGTGTACATGGGGATGTAGAAGAATGCCTCTGAGTGCACATCCCAATAGTGATCAAAGGCGATCCCTGAAGGTGGTAGCCGCCAGGTCACCCTAACCATTGATCCTAGGTCAGGACTTTCTGTTATTACAAGAGGTGGTTACGTGGCATGATGACAGCAGAAGGTCCACATCAGAGGTGTCCCAGGAGCCAAGCTCTGCTGTGTCCCAAAGTTTGGTGGCTGTAACACCCTTTTTGGCCAGTGAGCAGCTGGAGGGGAGTGAGACCGAGGCACAGTGGGTTCCCATTGGCAAGGAAGTGTCCTTGCAGGACTTTGGCCACAATCAACAGAATGATGGGAACTTGATAAATGCATTTGAAAATGTTGTAGAGATAAATGGTAGAGTAATCACGGCTTTACCAGCAGAAGGTGTACCATACTTTGCATTGAAAAATGATTTGTTATATCATGTAACATATTTGCAGGGTAAGAGAGTAGAACAATTGTTGGTTCCCCAGAAACATGAGTAGTTGGTGTTGAGGGCGGGTCATACACACCTGTAGGGTGGCCATTTGGGGGAGGAGAAAACTCAGCGTATTCAGTTAAGATTCTTCTGGCCTGGCATTCATGTAGCAGTAAAAAAGCATTGTCAGGAATGTCCAGTGTGTCAGAAGATAGCACCCCCGCCAGGGTTTCGGGCACCCTTGGTTCCCCTCCCTGTCATTTCTGTACCTTTTGAGAGAATTGGTATGGATCTGATAGGTCCAGTGGAAAAATCTTCTCGTGTGCATCAATACATATTAGTGGTGGTAGATTATGCCACAAGATACCCGGAGGCCATCCCGCTGCGTAACATGATATCTAGCACTATTGCCCGGGAGTTATTGATGCTATATACCCGCTTGGGAATACCAAAGGAGGTCTTAACAGTCCAAGGTACCCCTTTTTTCTCGAAAACTAATGAAAGATATGTGCCGACTATTAAAGGTGGATAGGATTACTACCTCAGTTTAACACCCGCAAACAGATGGGCTCGTTGAACACTTTAGCCAGACCCTTAAAAGCGAGATCGGGACTTACTCTTATCCTATTTAATGTTTGCAGTGCGAGAGGTACCCCAAACCTCTACGGGATTTAGGGCCTGATTCAGTCTTGGGAATATAGAGAGACATATCACTTAACTGTGAACCTGAACAAACCATATTGCAATGCAAGGGGTGTAAATACAGAATTTTTTTTGCATGTGAGGTAAATACTGGCTGCTTTTGCATGTAACCCACAAATACTGCACAGCTTTATTATTACTCTACAATTTAGATGTCAGTTTGGACACAATCCTCCCAAATCTAAATCTCTCTGCACATTTTAAATCTGCCCCACCTGCAGTGCAGCATGGTTTCACCAAGATGATCAGTTGAGAGAGATATCTTACTCTATTCCCAATTCTGAATCAGGCCCTTAGTCCCTTCAAAACCCTCTTTGGGAGGCAACTGAGAGAGATTTTAGATCTGTTGAAAGAAGGTGTCACAAGCCGCAGCGCTGCCAATGCTGTGCGGGGTGAACGCTGGACAACCGTTCGCTGCAGTCTCCTCCTTCCTCCTGTAAGGATCTATGGTTTGCAGTTCCAGACTTAGGCCCTCATTCAGAGCCGTACGCTCTGAGCAGAGCGCACCCTCTGAATGAGGGTCGTCCTCCATAACTATGGAGCGTCCTCCTGGACGCTCGTATAGCTGTGGGTCACCACCCACAGCCTATACGAGCGTGCAGTTTGATGGCCGCGATGGTCGTGACCATCGCGACCATCGAAACTGTGTACAAAAGCCTGTGGTTGAGTTTTTCAACCACAAGGCTCGGAGTGATTTTGGCTCTATCAGAGCCAAAATCACTCCCACTGACATCACTAGTGATGTCAGTGGGCCGGCTTCTGATGGGAGGCGTTCCCTTGGGAACGCCCCCGTCAGGGAGGCACGCCCCCGGCACGCCCACCAAAGGGGGCGTGCTGTCAGTCAACATCGACAGCACGCCCCCTTTGAAGAGACACTATGAGCGAAGGAAAATCCTTCGCTCACCGCGTCTGGCGCATGCGCATGACGGAGCTCCCTCCGTCGTGCGCATGCTCAGTGCAGAACATCGACCCACTTGCGATCGGACAGCCGCTCGCGAGTGGGTCTGAATCAGGCCCTTAGTTGCTACTGAGGCTCTGCACTAATAACTGCCTGTCTGTGTGCAGTATCAGGTGCACACTAATTGATTCTCTTGTCTGTGCACAGCCCAGCTGCACATTAGTCTGCCATTAGGGAGGCTTGCTCTGGTTGGGCCCTGTTTCTGTTAAATTCCAGCCAGCCCTTCACTCCATGCCGGTTATAACGTTTACTGTGTCTCCCAAGTTTTCTGTTGATCTGTCAAAGTTTCAGAGTCCAGCCCTGTTGTGTCTTCCCACTACCATTTGTTCCATCCAGGCGGCCCGGTCTGCATATCATCTGCTGTTGCCACTTGTGTCATCTTGGCGGTACGGCATGTATTCCAGCTTCTAGGGTACACTACCTAGTGTGACAGTGTCAACTTTGCGACATAGGCTGCATTTCAGCGTCTGAAGTGCACAAATCCCAGTGTCCAGGGTACGCTATTTAGCGTACCAGCTTCAGGGTCAACCCGGCGGCATAGGCCGCACTTCAGCGTCCGAAGTGCACAAACTCTAGAATCCAGAGTATGCTATTTAGTGGACCAGCGCCAGTGTCATCCCGGCAACATAGGCCACACCGTAGCTTCCAGAATGCGCAACCCGGCGCACTGTCACCGGTCTCAACCCGGCGACATTGGCAACTCCTTTTTGCCTTTTGGGCACTTAACATCAGAGACATTCCAGCCCTCAAGGCTGCCTCCACAGCCCAAAGGCTGCATCACATCTTCGGCCATCAGGCCACAACTAGCCACAGCATTCCAGCCCTCAAGGCTACTTCCACAGCCAAAGGCTGCATCACATCTTCGGCCATCAGGTTACAACTACCACAGCATTCCAGCCCTCAAGGCTGCCTCCACAGCCCAAAGGCTGCATCACCTCCTCGCCATCAAGCCACAACTAACCACAGCATTCCAGCCCTCAAGGTTGCCTCCACAGCCCAAAGGCTGCATCACCTCCTCGCCATCAAGCCACAACTAACCACAGCATTCCAGCCCTCAAGGTTGCCTCCACAGCCCAAAGGCTGCATCACATCTTCGGCCATCATGCCACAACTAATCAAATCAATCCAGCCCTGAAGGCTGCTGCATGGCCGCATCCAGCCAAGATATACCAGTCCTCAAGGCTGTTGCAGGACTATACCCTCCTATCATGCCCAAGCCTTAACAGAAGGGTGGGAACAACAGCCATTCCAAGAGCCTAACATCGTTCAGTTTGTGACCCAATTGCATGGCCGTTTAAGGGAAATTACATCACTCATGAACGAGCACATGGATAGGGCACAACAGCAACAAAAATGTCAATATGACGGGACCATGGTTAATCAGTATTTAAAACCAGGAGACAAGGTACTCACACCTTCCAAACGTAGAGGCAGTGTTAGGGTCTTTACTGGCACATGGATTTACTGCTAATCCTGAGAAGTGTGTCATTGGAATGCTGGAGGCGAAATATTTGGGATACATTGTAGGCAGAGGGCAGGTAAAACCTCAGCCCAGTAAGGTGGAGGCAGTCCTCACATGGCCTAAGCCCAAATGTAAATCCCAGCTCAGAACATTCCTTGGCCTAGTGAGTTACTACCGCAAATTCATTCGTGATTTTGCCTCTAGGGCAGCACCATTAACTGAGTGTCTTAAAAACAGTCCCCAGACAAGATGGTATGGTCTAGCAGAAGCTGCATGGCAGGATTTAAGGGGCGTATTGTGTGCATAACCTGTTTTGTAGGCTCCTAACTTCAAAAAGTAATTTGTATTGCAGACAGATATCTCAGGTACGGGATTGGGGGCAGTCCTTTCCCAAATGGTAGAAGGGGAAGAGAAACCCATCCTCTACCTTAGCCGGAGCTTTTCTGCCTAGGGAGCGCAAGTACTCAACTGTGGAGCAAGAGTGCTTGGCAATCAAGTGGGCAGTAGACTCGTTAAAATATTATTTGTTGGGGCGGGAGTTTTTGTTGGTTACAGATCATGCCCCTTTACAGTGGATGCACAAGAACAAAGAAGTGAATGCTCGTGTAACCCATTGGTTTTTGTCTTTGCAGCCACTTAAGTTTGAGGTGCAGCACACTTAAATGGCATCATCCGGGGAAACAACACCTCAATGCTGATGCCCTTTCCAGAAAGGTTTGTTTGGCCTGATCCTCCAAGCAACCCTATGGTGAAGCTAGAGGAGGAGAAAGAGGGTGAGGAGGATGAGCTTTTCGAAAGGGTAGAGAGTTGTGTACCCGGACAGATAGCACAAGTAGATGTGGGCGAGGCAGATAGCTCACCTGAAAGTTTCTCAGCTTCACCAGGGTGGTTGAAGCTAAGGGGGGAGGAGTGTGAAAGGGTCAGCATAGTTCCACATGAAGTGAATGTGGAAAGTCCAGATATCCCAGGTTTGGCAGAGCAAAGGCAATAGGAATGTGAAATGTCCAGTTCAGGTGTTGCCTCAATCAGAGTCTGTAAAGGCAGCTGGTTTAAGAACTGCAGAGACGCTGCTAAACTGATCCTGACGGTGAGGAAGTCACCCAGGTTATAGGCCTGGGGGTGACTAGTGTTAGGGGTCCTGGACCTGCGAGTCCACTGAAAAACTATATTGCTGTTTGGAAGACTCTGTGTTACATCTTGTCTGTGAAACTGCCTTATCCTGTATACCTGTCTGTGCTGAGAAATAAAGCTGCTGATGTATTTTACCCGGTCTATGTGATTCTTGTCACATATGGTTAAATTCTGCTGTTGACTTCCATTGGAGAAAGGCCTCAAACTGCATAGTGTTTTTTTGGTGTAACAACCTAGAGATTGTACAGGCGATTGACGGTCAGCGATCCTAATCGCTGTCGGTTCAAAGTCTATTTTCTCATCTTGTGCTGCTTTGCTTGAATATAATATCTCTTTTACTGCCCACCGTGTTTCATGTATTGAGAATATGATCTCTGATGTAATTTCTAAACATCAATGGGTGCAGTTTACGGAGTTAACTCCTGCTGTGTTGTTGGTTGCTGATGTTTGCACCCTCTCATTGTTGGCAGATTATGAAACCTGAATGTAGGGTCTATTTCTAGTTCTTAGTACTTAACCAGGTGTATGGTTTATTTAAGTGTAAAAGAAGTGTTTGTACAATGGCACTCACAGTTATACACTCAGTGGATCTTGATGGAGCTGAGCTTAGTGGGAAATACAGAAGACCAGCCTGTCATGTATGATGGTAGAGGTGCAGGATATACACTGGATCCGGGTTCCACTGTGGTGCTCTAACACCATGACAAAAGGGCTCTTCCCTGCATCTCCTGGGCTTTGGGTATGGGGGTAATGAATAAGTGAAATTCGAGGGTGGTTCAATAAGGTAACAAGACCTTTCAGGTGTGTAATATTCACTATTTCATTCTAATTCCCTGGCAGGCCAGAGCAGGTAGACCACTGCTTCCTCTAATGGCCATTAGACTGCGCCTCATATCAGTCGGTTGTAACAGGGCAGGGCTGGCAAATACATGGTCAAACATTGAGTTGCATAGTGTGATCAGATTTCTGCATCTAAAGGGCACATCTGCAGCTGAAGTTTCTCACCAACTTGTCGAGGTGTATGGTAAAAAAGTCATGCCATGGAAACAGGTTTGAGTTTGATGCACTGCCTTTGATAACGGCAAGACAGACATCCAAGATGAGCAGTGATCCGGCCGACCAAGCACGTCCACCTCAGGTGCCACATAGGAGGACAGACTCATTCGAGTTAGTGATATTGCTGATTAACTGAACATCTCAGTGGGTACTGTGCACAACATTGTTCATGAGCAACTGGGGTACAGGAAAATGTGTTCACACTGGGTACTGAAGCAACTTACAAAAGTTCACAAAACCAAAAGGATGGGAATGTCTCTTGACACTTGACGCGGTACCATGAGGAGGGGGTTCAGTTGCTTCAGAGCATTGTTACAGGTGATGAAACATTGGCACATCATGTGATACCGGAGATGAAGCAAGCATCCATGACATGGAAACACGCATTGTCCCCACCTTCAAAAAAATTCTAAACAACTCCATCAGCAAAAAAGGTCATGGTGACTGTGTTTTGGGACCACGAGGGTGTGCTTCTTTTGCATTTCCTCACCAAGGGAGATACTGTGAATGCTGTCCACTATTGTGACACATTAAGCCAGCTGCAGAGGGCAATTCATCTAAATCGACCTGGGGTGCTGTGAACAGGCGTTGTATTGCTGTAACGATAACGCTAGGCCACACTCAGCCAACTGCACTCATGAGTTGTTATGGTGCTACCATTGGGAGGTACTGGACCATCCTCCCTATAGCCCTGACCTGGCACCGAGTGATTTCCTTTCTTTTGGACCATTGAAGGAGCACCTGGGTGGAAGGCGATTCGCAACTGATGGTGAAGTCCAGCAAGCCGTCATTTCCTGACTTCAGGCCATTGACACTGATTCCTTCTATGCCGGGATAGATGCCTTGGTGTACTATTGTAACAAATGCTTAGACAAGTATGGAGACTATATGGGAAAATAATCTGTACCAAGTCCATACTATTTGTAATAGGTATATGCACGAGTTGAATAAATTTACGCAATGAGAGTTTTTGATACCTTATTTATTGAAGCACCTTCATAGTTAAATAATATTATTCTTTACTGGTGGTCTACAAGCCCCAGCAAGGCTTCAGGGAGGGACTTATAAGCATCCCAAAGTAAGCAAGATCTTACACTTTCAGGACTATGACATTTTGCCTAATTTTGAAACCCAAATTTGCAGGGAGGAACTGAGGCATGCCTTGGTTCGACTCGGAACCCCCAAGTTCGGGTGTTTTCAGGTTTCTCAGAATCTGAACTGCTCTTCTCTATTAAAAAGTATATGTACTGTATATACTCCCATTACCACAAATATGTTATAAACACTGTATTGCCCTCCCGTTCACATTATGCCACACAGAAACCCCAGTTCACATATACCACAGTGTCCTATGCTAGCGTGTAGCTATGTATGGGGGGGGCTCCCTGTGTGTTTGTCCCCCTGGGTGAACACCCTGGTTGCCCTATTTTTAATCCAGATCTACCTCCATCATTCCCCGGGTTCTCTTGGTGCTTTAATCCTTTAATCAGAGAGAGGCTGTTACCGATAAATCCAGGTAAAAGGGGAATGCCTGGGTGGAGAGACACGTTTTCAGCCTTGATGGTGAATCACCCTGTAATTCATTTTCAGGCTTCTTACTTTTTAGGAGTGACTGGATGTACCTGACAGAGGATTTGTGCTTGTTTTCAGAGGGTGTTTTTGTAGTGTTGCGGGAAGTTGTACTTTAACTAGGTAATTTACATGGTGAAGTGCTATAGTTTGGGGGTGTGCTTGACTTCAGTACAATTGGTACGCTGATATCACCCTCCTGGGGTCAGCAGTACCTCTCACCCAAGCAGGTCTGGTTGTGTCCTGCAATGGGTGTCAGATACTTCGCATTTGCTTAGAAAGGGATATTTGGCCCTTGTGAGTTTTATCCCACAACTGCACGGATAAAGGGATAGTTGGCCCTTTCAAGTTGTGCATTATCTACTTTAGTCAAGTGTGGCACTGAATATCTGGCTGTATTTTCTTCTATCACCATACATATGTATATGACTAAAGCTGACCATTTTTTGAACACCGCATTCTGTCTCATTTTAGATACATTTATAGTGAAGATATGGGCCCTCATTCAGAGCCGCACGTTACCAACAGTACGCTCGTTGCGTTCCGATGTTGACTAACCGCGCATGCGTCGGTGTTACACTGCGCATGTGCGTACGGCAGATTGCGAGCTTTTTTTCTCTCGTTCCTAAAATAGCGTACAGGAAGTGACATGTCAAATGTGATTGACAGAACAGGGCGTTTTTGGGTGTTGACGGGGGTGGAGATGGAAAAACGCAGGCGTGGCGAGGCGTTTTTGGGGTGTACATACATTAGCAGATGCGAACGTCAAATGTGTTCACATACGTCACTGGAACATCCTCTTTCCCTTCAAAATGCTCACACAGTTTAGGGTCTGGATTACTCGACCACATTGGCGATGGCCTTCTCCTCCGTCCCGGGACTCCACGATGTTGCAGCGATTAATCGCGGGTGGACACAAAAGCAATTAGTGTTGTATTGAAAACCGGCTTGGTATGTGTTTGGAAAGCAGTTTATTGGGATAGCACAAAACCGTACGCAGGTGGAAATCATACCTGCTAATGTCAGGATTACACAATCAATTGGCGTACATTTTTTGGGGTTTTTTTTGGCCTCAATTTGTTGTTTATGGCCTATTGTGACAATAATGTCATCATGTTTTAATTAGCTCCCCTTTTTTTTTTTACTGTGGAATTTGCATCGTTATGTGATTTTTTAAACGTTCCTTCAAGAGGCCTTTTTGGTAAAAAAATGAAATGGTTTTTTGTGTCAGTTTTTGCCTTTAGGGCCAGGATTAAATGTAACCCATTTGTACAATAATGTCACAATACAATGTCAGATTTTTATCATAAATTTATTGTTTAAACACAAATCAATTGGCATAATATTTTGTTTTCTTTTTTTCTGGCAAAGATACTTTTTAACAAAAATAAATAATCAATAACTGCTAACATAAACGTACAAAAATAAATTAAAAACATTTCACAAGAAAGGAGAGGGAAGTTTTGACCAGAAAGGAATATGAGCCAAGCACAGAAGGAGTGTGGGAAAAGTCGCCATTGCTGTCACCGTTTTTTCGCCCGTTTAGATGGGGGAGGGTGGGCGCCAGACCGGGTCCGGGATGCCATCGGGCTGGCCTGTCCAGAGGCAGATGTTGTGGCCTCTGGACTAGGCACAGGGCTAGGCACATTTGGAGGATTGGCTGATGTTGTGCCAGAGGTGGAGGATCCTGATGTTCCGGCAGGAAGGGAGGTCGGCTCCACCATGTGCTGGCGAACGAGCTGCTCCAGGGCATCGGCGATGCGGATGTTGGCCCTGGTATTTTCCGCCAGGGCCTGACCAATGGTCACGTTGGCCGCAGCATTTTGCTCCAGGGCCTCAACCACCCGTATCAGACTGGCGTCCATCCTCTGCAGAATCTCCGTAAGGAAATCCGATTTGAAATTGAGTTCTGTGAGGAGGCGCACTGCCTGCGAGGGGGCACGCCCTGGACTGGCTTCTGCAGGGTCCTCAGCCGGATGTACTGGTTCCTCCCCTGCAGAGCCAGCAGAAATTCTGCGGCCAAGGCTTCCCTCTGGAGCAGACTCATCCGCCTGTGTCTCTGTTGGAAAAATGAGAAAAGAGTCACATTAGAATCTACATATTGGCACAATAGCATTTCAGAGTTGGTGACATCACAATACTTACCTGGGCCAACATGAGGAGCCGCAAAGTCTGGCATGTCCGTATCCATGTTGGACATGCCAAACACCTCCACAGGCTGCACACACCCCTGTGCCAGCTCTTCTAAATCCGTCAACTCCAATGACACAGGGGTGGGACCCCCACCTGTCCCCCTTGCATGCCTAGCCCTGTCTGCGAGTTTTTGTTTTAGGCGATATTTGAAGTCGCCCCATCTGTGGGGAAAAATGGAAGCCATTATCCTTTGGTTTAAAATGGGGTTTGTTTTTAGGGGGGGCAAGGGTTTACTTACCGCCGTTTGACATCCCGGGCTAGACGGACATAATCACCCACCCTATTGACAGCAACGGCTACCTCTTCCCACATTCTCCACTTCTGGCTTAGACTCATATTCCTGTCTGCCTGTGGCAGGATGTCCACACACTTCTGGATCAAAACCTCCATCTCCTTTCTTGTGAAATGTGGCTGCCTTTTTTTTTTGCCCGCTTTGGCCGGAATACTGGGGCCAGCAGCCTCTTCCATGTCATCCTCCTCACCTATTTGTGTAAATTTACAGAATTCACAAATTCACAACTTGCCTAATCTTATGTTTCAAATTAATCATTGATAGAAAATGCATGAAAGACTTACCGCCTGACTCTTGGGCATTTTTTCCCTGGTCTGTCGCCATGTCTGAGGTCCAAACAAGAAATACACCAGAATTTGAATGTGTTTTCGTGACGTATTTATACATGCGTCCTTATTTTGCGGCCGCATCATTGATTGTGCGGCCCTATGATCCATCCTTAATTTGTGCGGGAAACGAAACACTATTTATGGCTTGGTGTGTCTCAAGTCGAGGTGGCGTTTTTGGATTGTTGGAGGTTATCTTGGCTGGAGTTTATTGATTGCGTAGAAAGGAGTTGGCGGTTGGAGATTCGTTTGTTGTTTAGATTTGCGTTTTTTTTTTCCGTTATCTTTGTTGGTTTATATTTTTGGGACCTCGTTTCTTGATTGGGTAAGTTTTGTGAAGTCTAACTTTTGTTCAATTGTTGTTTCATTGTGTTTCGTATATTTTGTAATTTTTGGATCCATAATTTCTTCTATTTTAGATTTTGTTTATTTTCGACCCCAAAGACCTTTTGATTTTGAATCTTAGATATTTGCTCTTGGTAAGTCCATTTTTTATCTTGTATTAGCGAACTAATTAGCGCATTTTTAGTAGTTACTCTTGTGACTTGTAGTAGCGAACTAATTAGCGTATTTTTAGTAGTTACTCTTGTGACTTGTATTAGCGAACTAATTAGCGCATTTTTAGTAGTTACTCTTGTGACTTGTAGTAGCGAACTAATTAGCGCATTTTAAACAGCTTAATAATCATTCTACATTTTTGGTGGTTTATCTTTCGCTTTTTGAGCCAACATTACGTCCCGTTTTGATGTACTGTGTTAAATGTAGCTTTGCGGTTTTGCTAAATGGGTGTTTGGCATATTTTAAATTTGGTCTAGCACAAAATTTATAAACAAAAATGCACAGAGTGAAATGTGTCAAGTAATTTTGGTGTTTATTTTCAGTTTGGACGTATAATGACAATACCCCGGCATGTAAGCAGCAATGGATGGTATCATCAAGCTAAGTTGTTTTAATATAGTTTTGGGGTGGCTCAAAAGCCTTACTTTGAAATCTTTGAATTTCAGGTTGATCTGGGGCGGATTGTTCTGGCCATGGTCCCGGAAGCCGACCAACCTCAATCTCATCCCAGGCATAGGCATCGTAGGCATGCAAGGCCCCAGATATTTCGAACACGTGTCACCCTTTTTGGAATGCCCGATGATGAGGTTTTAAGACGCTACCGTCTACCTCCCAAAATCATCATAGACACTCTCTCATTAATAGAAAGTGATCTTGAGCGGCAAATTGACAGTCCAACAGCAATACCACCACTGACGCAATTTATGGCGGTGTTACATTTCTGTGCCTCAGGATCGTTTCAAACAACGGTGGGAATAGTGGCGGGCATCTCCCAATCCTCCTTTTCCCGGATCCTGAGGGCAGTGATGGAGGCACTTTTCAAGCACCTCCATCATTTTATTCAAATGCCTTTGGATATGGGTGCCCTTAGTGTGGCCAAGGCCAATTTTTACCAAATAGCTGGCTTCCCACACATCATAGGGGTTTGTGGATGGTACTCACATACCACTTCAGCCTCCAGCACGGCTGGAGGCAATATTTAGAAACAGGAAACACTATCACTCCCTGAATGTAATGGTGGTATGTGATGCCTCCCTCCAGATCCTGTCCCTGAATGCTAAATTACCAGCAAGTGCACATGACTCCTTCGTCATCCGGCAATCAGGGATATGGCAGAAACTAACCAACCTACAAGCTGGTGATGCGTGGCTTCTGGGTAAGTGGAGACCTTTAGTACATAACAATGTTAAGCTTGATACACAGTGTTCCTGATGTTGTCTCTTATTTTTCACAGGAGACAGTGGATACCCTTGCATGTCCTGGCTGCTCACTCCTTATTTGGCTCCCACACCAGGCCCACAAAGTGAGTATAATTCCGCACTTACAGCCACCAGGCAAGTGGTGGAGCTCTGTATCGGCCTTTTAAAAGGCCGATTCAGATGCCTCCACCGCTCTGGTGGCGAGCTCATGTATTTGTCGGATATGGTGTCGAAAATTGTGGTCCTGTGTGGGATATTTCACAACATCGCCATAAGGAGTGGTGTCCCAATGCAGCCAGAGGATGCCTTACCTGAGGATGGCCCCCCCGAGGTTGGTCGGAGGTCAGTATGTGGGGGGGCCATACGCGATGATGTGGTGGCCAGATTTTTTAGGTAAGTTTGACCAAAACTACAGTGTTTATACCTAATGTGTTTGTGTTTGTTTGCGAACATCTAATTTATTTGATTTTTTTTCAACATCTTCTGTTTGTTCACATAATCTTTGGCACTCCAACGCTCACTACTTCCTGCTACCCTTACCAAACCTGGATCTGGTGATTTGGGGCATATATTCTGGAACCCATATATCGCAATGCCATGTTTGTGGAATCATGTTGGCATGGTCCTTTGTCAACCAGTTCTTGATTGTTTTTTTAATTTTAATATTTTATTTGTATGTGTTGTATTTGAGTTTATCACTGTGTTTTTTTTTGAGGGAGTGACCACTTTGATTTCTCATTTATGTTGTGAATAAATGTTTGGAGAGTGAAATGGTCTTCCTTTTTTTGGACGTTAACAGCAAGTGTAACCAGGTTAACACACCTTACATTTGACTAAGGGGTAATCCAGTACTGACACCAGTTGATGTAAACTGAAATATGTTTTCAGGTTCCCAACCCACACCAAAAGGAAGCCTGTCCAAACCTTTGGATTTGGAAGATTGGCCTAAGCAGCTTGCACACCAACTAGGAACCTGTAAAATGTAGAAATATCTAATTGACACTACACCCAAAAAGGGAAATGACATTGTTACTGTTCTGTGTTTCTTGTGGCTGTTTTACATACAAATACAAAACACAATCTAACTTTTAAAAAAGGGAAATCCTTGCAGGAACAGTCAACTTATGTCAGGGAAATTTTTTGTGGTTTGGGAAAAAAAGAATGAGCCACAACGTATATTCGAAATCAACAATTTATTTATAAAACGAAAAAAAACAAAAAAAACTACTGGCGAAGGATGCCAGACAGCCGGTCAAGGCCCACAAGAACGCCAATGACATGTTGGCGCATCTGGCCAACACATTCGACCACCTCTTGCCGACGCCTCTGTTCCTCTGTGGGTGAGAAAAGTGTGTGGATTAATAAAACAATAGGGAAGCCACATTAAAAAAAAAACAACACAACATAATCACTCCTAAACCTAAAAAAAAGAAACCAAAACAAAAAGGGGGTGCTGCCAAACATACAAGGCCTATGTACAAATTCCCACAGGTGTGATATGTGTATGTTGAAACCAGCAGGAAGAGGTAAAGGCAAACTGCTAAATCACCAAAAGTAACCCGAAAAATCACGAATAAAGGCACGACACATGATTACATACAAACAGTTTGTGCTTAAAAAAAATGTGAAAGAAAAACATACCGGGAGCCAAAACGGGAGCTCCGGAAGTCCCTCCATGTTCTTCCTCGGAGGAACCTTCATTCCCCAAAGAACGGGGAGGGGTAATGACGGACTCCGGGGAGGGGGTAATTGGAAGAGGGGTGGGTGGAGGAGAGGGGGAAGTGGGACGGAGGGGAATGAGGCCCGACAGTTCCGGGAGAGGGTCTGGGAAGGCTGGGGAGGAGTGGGGTATAGGGGAAATATTTGGGGTGGAGTGTTGGCTGGGGGTTGGGGATAGTGGCCGGGAACGCCGTCTGGCCGGACGGTGACGGCGTAGTCTTGGCTGTCCACCTAAAATATGTCAAACAAATTGAGGTTAGTTTCTGGCCAAATCCGGGACCCAAATAAAAAACAAAAAACAACCAACAAAAAACATGCAAATAGGAGTAGAATGAAAAAAACAGAAATAGAGGGAAAACATGCACACGCAGATATGAGGACAAATAATAAATAGGACAGACAGGAAAACATGCACACGCAGATATGAGGACAAATAATAAATAGGACAGACAGGAAAACATGCACACGCAGATATGAGGACAAATAATAAATAGGACAGACAGGAAAACATGCACACGCAGATATGAGGACAAATAATAAATAGGACAGACAGGAAAACATGCACACGCAGATATGAGGACATATAATAAATAGGACAGACAGGAAAACATGCACACGCAGATATGAGGACAAATAATAAATAGGACAGACAGGAAAACATGCACACGCAGTTTGCCCCACAAACACAAACATGAAAACCACAATACATAACACTTACTTTCCAGTATCTGCATGCGAAAGCATGCCAGCAAGCGGGGCGTTCGCCGTTGCAGGTCTGACCACCTGCGCTCCAGCTGCCCGATGTTGTGGCGTGACCCTAAGGACCGCAGGCGGGACCGTGCCTCCGCATACGCGGAGCGCTTCTGCCGGTTGGTGATGGGTGGAGGCTGGCTGGTGATACGGCGATCCATCACCTCCGTAAGCACCAGCAGCTCGCGCCTGGTGAATGCGGAGGCTCTCATGATGGCAATGGAGTTTTTCATACAAAACATTTTTAATAAAGTGTGCAAAAAATTTCTGATTGGCTAATGTATTTTGGAAATTAACAGGAGCAATTTTATTGGTTAGTGTATGAGTCATGTGTTCAACAGGGCCAGAAATCTCTGGAGAGTTAGGATAGGCTTGATGCAGTGACATGCGTTTGCAAATTTAAATAAAGAAATGAACCCAGGAAAATATGCGGGGATCCACAGCAATAGAACAATTGTTTAATTGTGGTTCACATGTTTTTTGAACAATAAAAGCGAATGTTCCATCCGTACGTATTCTGCGGGTAAACACAAACACGGACAAGAGTAAAGTTTCTTGCATTGTGTTGAAAAAACAAACAATTAAGCTAATTGATACATTGATTGGCATGATACGATTGATGGAGGTAGGCAGAATAAAGGCGCAGGTAATCGACATCTGACAAGGCCACTTCCGGTTTCACTTGTGCGTGCGTTCCCTTCAAGCCATTTCGGGGATGTACGCTCGCTATTTCGTACGCTCGTTAGTTAGAGGAGGGGTCGCCTGAGTTTAGGGAGGAATTTTAGATGCGAACGAAAATACGAGCAAGCCATAGAATTTAAATAATTTTGTACGTACGCCTAACGTACGTGCGCCCGCTTGCGAGTGGGTCTGAATGAGGTGGTTCCTTTATGTATTATGTGACCTCTGATAATGGGGAGTGTAAAGGTGTATTAAGTTTCTGCAGTCCCCCAGGTCTATAGAACGCCCCTCTTATTATGCTGACACCTCTCTTCCTCATTTGTGATCTGATTAGTAGGTAGTGTTTTTCAATGGTATTTTTTCCATTTTTCAAGATCTATGTAAGACATTAGATAACATCTTTCCGTAATAATGTCCCACATGATAAAAAAAAGTGATCAAAATCCTATACATTCTATACAAATTTGCATATTTTTACAATGCACATTAGGACTTGGACAGACTTTACACGTCAACATTCTCAATTGGAGAAAAATCAGGACAAAATAAGCTACATCCACATCCAACAACTCACATTCATATTATGCAAGGCCACACCTATTTCCCGGATACCTTTTATTTGGCTGCAAAAAATCTAGTCTACAGACAATGGGATCACTCTGTAAATATTACTTATTTCCTTCACAAACCCATTAACAACTTGTCTATTCTGTACTGCTGCTTGCTTGTCATTTCGGTCCTGATTCAGACGTATTAGCAGTGCTGCTACTTCTTTGTTTACACAGACGCTCTCTGACGACTTCTGTGATCCGCTGCTGCATCCGAGGATTCAGCATCAGTCATCTGAGTCAAGCTCTGCGTGACTATCAGTCATATGAGTGACCTTCAGGTTACTCAGGATGGCCAGTGTCTTGATGGGTTAGGGTACAGCTCTAAATCAGGCCCCTAGATCGTTAAATGACCATATTCTTTTTAAATTTCAGTTTTCTATTATAAGTGTTTATGATGAGTCTGTCACGGTGCACTGAGGTCACTTATATTCTATTACCCCCACAGTGTGCCAGCCAGCACTGGGGGAGATGCTGCAAATGACTGGTTCCAAGCACGGAAGACAAATGCAGACATTCAGATACCATTTATGCACGAGAGGCGGAATGGACAGCGAGGAACTGGAGAAGATCAGCAATGTAACAAGGTAACACAAACTCTTACTGCAAATCTAAACCTCTTCAGGCCAGTCATGTAGACATGATTAGCATTGATATCCCAATACATTGAATACCGGTCTTTCACTGTAAAAATAAGTTATGCATTTGCAGAAATAAAACCTAATGCATTCATATGTTTAGCGCCCTTCCACCGGGACGTTAACAAAATCCCATTTATACATGTACCGTCCTCCAAATCTGAGGACTGGTACACTGTAACTCAGGGGTTCCCAACCACGGTCCTCAAGGCACACTAACAGTCCAGGTTTTAGGGATAGCCATACTTGAGCACAAGTGACTTAATTAGTACCTCAGTTATTTTGATTAAACCACCTGTGCACATTCATGGAAATCACTAAAACCAGGACCATTAGTGTGCCTTGAGGACCGAGGTTGGGAATCACTGCTGTAACTGGACCACTGTAAATGATGCTATTTCAATGCCAAGATGGTCACCTTCTTCTAGCTTCCTTTGAAACACTGCCCTCTTCTGTTTTGTAATTACCTTAGTGGGAACAGCCGCTAAGTATACAGAAAGATATGGTGCTGTCAGCAGGACCATGGACAGTTATTATGAGCCCTTGTTACATGTGATGATTTAGCTGGAGGAAAGTGACCTCTGTGTGCAGAATGACACATAACCTCTCCCTTTATACGTTCCCCACAGCACAGGTGATTTGATTTATACACCACTGTTGTCGCAGGACGCGGCCTTCGTTAACGATAAGTGGAAGATGGGCATGAATGAGCGCACCCTGAAATATGTGCAGCTGTCCATTGAGAACTTCCCTTCTATCTGTGTCCGGAGAAAAGAGTTGGATCCGCCAGTCGCCTGGTTACTGACTGACAACGCTGCTGAGATAACCCTAGGGTATACAGACCCAGCCTACAGGAATCTGGGGATTGGACATACAATGGTGTTAAAACTTGCTGCTGCCAATTACAAAAGAGGAATACCAATATATGCTGCTGTCAAAGCTGATAATAAGAAAACTCTGGCTATGGAGAGAGCAACAAAATTCAAAATCGCTGGTGAATTGTTGCTTCTTTCTAGCTTCAAGCATAAAGGTGTACCTGCCACATACTAAGCAATTGCAGTGGTGTCACTATGGGGTTGCGGGCTGCACCGGGTGTCTCCCTCGGAGGGGGTGACACCTCAGTGACAGGAGCCAGGCGCTGCGGTGTGACGTTCTCCTGCAGCACTTGGCTCCTGTCACAGAGGAGCCGACAGAGCAGGCACTAGTCTCCGGGGGCAGTCCAGCATCTCCGGGGATGATGTGAGCCCGATAGGCCATGCCCCTTTATTTTAGGCCACACCCCCTTTCTCATGTTGCTCTGCCGCGTGAGAGGCATAAACAGTGTGCACCAGGTGTCACCAGACCCGATGACACCTCTGAGCAATTGATTATTCTTTTACCAGTAGCTGAGCGCCTTTTACTTCTGTCCCACACCTAGGATGACCTTGTGTCCTGAGATTGTGGCTACAGAAGAGGGAGAATAGGAATGTCTAAGTTACTTAAAATGATAATATTTTAGTAGTAGTTGTAGCTGGGGTAGGTGCCTGGAAAGGGTGACTGCATTTATCATTGTCTGTGAGTTTGATTAGTTTGTCACACACACTGCAAACAAACTACTGTAGTCTGTGTGGTGCTATAAAAAATAGCATAGGCCCCTGTTTGTTTGTTAAAGCGATACTTAACTTTTTTATTCTCAAAGAAATCTGCATTATATTGCTTGTTGTTTGTGTATGAATGAAGAGACAGTTTTGATTTTAAGATTTTCTATCCAAAATATACCCTGCTGTGTCTGAGCTGTACCCCAAGAAGACCTCTTTTGAGTGGTTTCCTGTTATAAAAAAAAAAATGGCAAAATAATATAAAAAAAAATTCCTGTTGTCTAAATAAAACCCCTGCAGTGTTTTCTAATTCCGTTAAAAATTATTGTATAATTAACTGAGTGAGTGTTGAGATAAAGCGTATATTATGGTTCTATGAGCAGTGGTGTGCCCCCATCAGCTGCACCCCAAAACAATTCTCAGAAAGGAGCAGGAGTGTATCTAGGGATCCGAGCTCCCCAGGCAAGGTAATAGACTGGTGCCCCCCCATCATTTCAGGAAGTGCCCCCAGTAGTAGTCCCCTCTATGCAGTGCCCCCAGTAGTAGCCCCCTCTATGCAGTGCACTCAGTAATAGTCCACCCTATGCATTGCCCCCAGTAGTAGTCCCCCCTATACATTGCCCCCAGAAGCGGCCACCCCCCCATAACATGCCCCCAGTAGCGGCCTCCCTATACAATGACCCCAGTAGCAGCCATCCCCCCCATAATGTGCCCCCAGTAGCACCCCCCTATACAGTGCTCCCAGTAGCGGCCCCCCATCTTCAGTGCCCCCTAGTAGCCACACCCCCCCTCTGTGCTGTGCCAGAAAAAAAAATACACAGAAAAAAAAGCAACTTACCTGATGCCCGCTCCTGCCAACGTCTGCCACTGCAGTCCACTCCTCCGGGCCCACCCTCGGTCTGCACTATGGGATGGGAGAGACGTCATGACGTCTCTCCCATCACCCGCCGTGGGGGAAGCCGGAAGGCGGAGCTCATGAGTGAGCTCCAGCCGGCTCCCTCCATGGACGCAGCAGCCAATGAGAGTCTTTCTGACTCTCATTGGCTGGCTGCTATAACAAACACACCGCCGCCACTGGCACCTGTGTGTGTTTGTTACTGTGTAAGGCAGACCGCTCTCACTGCAGTCTGCCCTACACTTGCGGGACCCGGGGGACTAGTCCACCCATTAGCTGCTGGTGGCACTGCCGGACAGCGCTCCCCCCTTTGGCCGATGCCCCTGGCAAGTGCCATCCTGGCCAATGGGTAGATATGCCCCTGGAAAGGAGATATGTACTGTTTCTGGTGCGTGAAAACAATTGCCAGTCTTTTAAAGGAATTTTAAACAGAATTGGATACTGTGTCATCTACTGTGTCATCCACCCATCATCTGTACCCCAAAAATCATAAGTGGAAAAAAATATAATTTTTTTGCTGGTGTTATAAAACTGCATGATAAAGGTAAAAGCCTCTTCTTTCCCATCTCATTGTATATTCACTTGGTGTGCTGGCTGTTAATTTCAACAACAGTAGCTTTACTACTATCCTGATGTCAAAAATAAAACCAGACATGGGGACTAAGGGCCTGATTCAGAGCCGGACACAATTAGCGCTCGCTCGTCCAGAAAATAGGGGTGGGTATTCAAATGAACCGTTCGCTCTTTGCGGTCTGTTCACGCCTCTATGTCTGAACGAGCGCACCAAACTTGCGGTAGTTTTTTTGAAAAATACGCCCCCTGGCCGCTCACATCCTACGTCATGTCCGCTATTTATTAGATTAATCGAGTACATCGACCAGGGTATAGCAGTTCTGGCTATAAAATAACCCAGTGACGTGGTCAGTGACGCTGCTGTATTAATTATGCACACCCATAAAACACTCGTTTTGACCTTTAAGCACGCCTGCGTTCTGATCTCCACTCCCCGTTTTCAAGCACCTTCCCCTGTTACCACCCACATACGCCTCCTCCTGTCACTCATATTGGCAGGCATTCGCTATTTAGCGAACAAACGATTTTCGGCCGCACTGACTAGTTTGCGCATGCGTATTACGATCCGTACGCATGCGCAGTTGGGCAAACATCGCTCGGAGCGAACGAGCGGCCGCTTACGAGCGGCTCTGAATCAGGCCTTAATTCATTACGGATTACAGATGCTACAATGATCGCACAAAATTGCGATCAATCACAGAACTGTGAAAGGAATTAAACACACCCACCAGTATGCAGTTGCGTATGCAATTGCATTTGCTAACAGGATGTCAAATACAATTGTAACCAGGCGCAATCGCAACTGATCACAGTTCCTGCATAGCTAAGGACCTGAACCAGTTTTATCACAACATTCGAAGTTCTTCTTTTATGTGGACATATAATTAATGCAAATTGTCCCTTGATCTGGCCAGTTTAATCCTAATGACCTATATGAAAAGACTAGTTCTACAAAGGCACATTTTTTGTGATCAATCTTTGTGCAATGTGTACAACTAGTAAAAGATAGTTACATATATATTGTAGTTAATTAAAGAGTATTGTTTTTAATTAATTTAATACTAGTTATGTCTCTAATCTGTAACTATAATAATCACATGATATATTTGATTTGAAATTTTTTATTTGTTAATTTTTTTTTCAACTTTTTTGATCTTGCATTTTTAATTGAAATGTGTAACAAAAAAACAGAAAAATAATTTAATGGATTAAATTTGAAATTCGATTGACCGAACGTGACCCAAATGATAGTGTTAGTGTTACGATGTAGAAACAGAGGGTGAAGGTGCGTATCCACTAGGCAATTAAACAGGCCAATTGAACGATAACGACATCGTTATCATTCAATCGCTTGCTAATCGTCCGCAAAACGGCCATGTAAATGTAAAAAATGACCAGCGATGCGCGTTCCCGCTGGTCGTTTTTGACATCTCTCATCTCCTGTTCATGTTTGTCAACCTGACGATCATGTCAGGTTCAGCATGTTTGGGGATGTTTGATGTGCCTACACTGAACGACTGAACGTTCAGTGGCCCTGATTCAGAGCCGGACGCTCTGACCAGAGCGCTCGCTCTGAATCAGGGCCGTCCTATTTAAATGTGGAGCGGCCTTTTGGACGCTCGCATAGCTGTGGGTTACCACCCACAGCTTATGCGAGCGTCCATGATGATGGTCGCGATGGTCAAGACCATCGCGACCATCGGGCTTGTGACGAGACCCTGCGGTAGGGTCTCGTGGCCGCAAGCCCTGGAGTGATTTTGGCTCTATCAGAGCCAAAATCACTCCCACTGACATCACTAGTGATGTCAGTGGGGCCGGACCCAGACGGTAGGCGTTCCCATGGGAACGCCTCCGTCTGGCAGCCACGCCTCCGGCACGCCCACCAAAGGGGGCGTGCTGTCAGTCACCATCGACAGCACGCCCCCTTTGGTGCGAGACCCGGCGCCACAGCTTGGCTGTCGCTGTCTGGGTCTCGCACATGTGCACGACGGAGCTCCCTCCGTCGTGCGCATGCGCATTGGGGTAACATCGCCCCGCTTGTGAGCGGCCTGCGCTCGTGAGCGGGTCTGAATGAGACCCAGTGTATGCACATCACAGACTGTGAAATGACAGCACGATTACAATGTCGTAATCGTGCTCTCGTTTCACAGTTGGGAAGTGGATGTGCGGCATTAGAGTTAGGGGTAGAAGGGGGAGGGTTACTATACTTACCTGACCCTTGTCGGAATCCTGAGCACCGGGATGCAGCTGTCGGTATATTGACGCAGGCATCCCGACTGCCGGAATTTCTAACCCATTCTTCTCTGATGTTCTGCATCTGAAAATGAAATAATTAAAAAAAAATCAGAATATACTTGTCACTTTATGTAGAAATGCAAACAATAACATAAATACAAATTCAGGCACAAAATTAAGTATTGTAAAGATTAGCATAAAAAAAATTAAAAATACAGTTTAAATGAATATAACACTTGAGTTAATTAGGAGAACCATGGTTTACACTTAATTGCAGTCAGACCCAGTATTTTGCAGAAGGTTCCAAACCAGATCAGACCTGAGACATACCTGAGACATACCCCCTTCATTCAGACTGCTACCCCTTTTATACCTAGCAGGAAGCTGGGTTTTAGCTGGGTGTAAAGTAGGGGTGAGCGGGTTCGGATTTCTGAAATCCGAACCCCCCGAGCCCCCCCGATCCGAGGCCGATCTGAGTCAGGCTCGACTTTTCCCGCCTGACTCGGATCTGAAATCGAGGCAAAACGTCATCATCCCGCCTTCCGGGTCTCGCGGGTTTTGGATTCTATATAAGGTACCTGCGTCTGCGCCATTTTCTCACTCGGCTGTGGACAGTGAAGAGTGTGGGTGGGAGTTAGGGCTGGCTGGGCTGTGTAGTGTAGTGCAGTGTATTGTTATGCTGTGCTGTGCTGCACTGTGCTGCTGTTGTCCATAAGGGCTGTGTCCACTCCTCCAAAGTCCATAGGGGCTGGCTGTGTTGTGCTGTGCTGCTGTTGTCAATAGGGGCTGTGTCCACTCCTCCAAAGTCCATAGGGGCTGGCTGTGTTGTGCTGTGCTGCTGTTGTCCATAGGGGCTGTGTCCACTCCTCCAAAGTCCATAGGGGCTGGCTGGACTGTGTTGTGCAGTCAGTTGTCCATAGGGGCTGTGTCCACTCCAAAGTCCTGTGCAGTGTCCCAGTCCTAAAGGGGTGCTGTAGTGTTGTCCAGGGGGTGCTCTGTCCGTCAGGGGTGCTCCCCCCAAGTGCAAAAAAATAAATATTTTTTCTGTGTTTGTGAATTGTGTGCGCAGTAGCTGCACGTGCTTCAAAGTAGTGCCAAGCGTGCGCCTGTGTCATAAGTAAAGGGCAGGCTGGCTTGACCGTTAAAGGGTGCTGTAACCCCCAAAGGGCACTCCAAACAAAATAAATAAATATTTTCTGGGTTTGTGAATTGTGTGCACTGTGGCTGCACGTGCATCAACAAAGTAGCGCCAAGCGTGCGCCAGTGTCATAGGTAAAGGGCCAGCTGGCTTGACTGTTAAAGGGTGCTGTAACCCCCAAACGGCAATCCAAAAAAATAAAAAAAAATATTTGTTTGTGAATTGTGTGCGCAGTAGCCGCACGTGCATCAACAAAGTAGCGCCAAGCGTGCGCCTGTGTCATAGGTAAAGGGCTGGCTGGCTTGACCGTTAAAAGGTGCTGTAACCCCCAAAGTGCACTCCAAACAAAATAAAAAAATATTTTCTGTTTGTAAATTGTGTGCACTGTGGCTGCACATGCATCAACAAAGGAGCAGCGCCAAGCGTGCGCCTGTGTCCCATAGGTAAAGGGCCGGCTGTCTCGACCGTTAAAGGGTGCTGTAACCTCCAAAGTGCACTTCAAAAAAATAAAAATAAATATTTGTTTGTGAATTGTGTGTGCAGTTGCCACATGTGCATCAACAAAGTAGCGCCAAGCGTGCGCCTGTGTCATATGTAAAGGGCCAGCTGGCTTGACCGTTAAAGGGTGCTGTAACCCCCGAAGTGCACTCCAAAAAAAATAAAAAAATATATTTTTTTGTGTTTGTGAATTGTGTGCGCAGTAGCCGCATGTCCATCAACAAAGTAGCGCCAAGCGTGCGCCTGTGTCATAGGTAAAGGGCCAGCTGGCTTGACTGTTAAAGGGTGCTGTAACCCCCAAAGTGCACTCCAAACAAAATAAAAAAATATTTTCTCAGTTTGTGAATTGTGTGCACTGTGGCTGCACGTGCATCAACAAAGGAGCAGCGCCAAGCATGCGCCTGTGTCCCATAAGTAAAGGGCCGGCTGGCTTGTCCGTTAAAGGGTGCTGTAACCCCCAAAGGGCACTCCAAACAAAATAAAAACATATTTTCTGTGTTTGTGAATTGTGTGCACTGTGGCTGCACGTGCATCAACAAAGGAGCAGCGCCAAGCGTGCGCTTGTGTCCCATAAGTAAAGGGCCGGCTGGCTCATTTCTTAAAGGGTGGTGTAACCCACAAAGTGCACTAGTCTCCAACAAAAATAAAAAAATATTTTCTGTGTTTGTGTGCGCTTTAGCCGCACGTATATATCAATATAACGTAAATGGAGCACCAAACTTTCTCCGATAAAAATAAAATAGGGAAAGATCAAGAACCACTTCCTCCTAGTGCTGTTGCTGCTGCTGGGAGTTGTTCATCATCCCAGAGAGGAAGTAGGAACACCACTACTTTTACTAAACAATTGACCCTCCAACAGTCCTTAGCGAGGAGGATGAAGTACGACAGCAGTCATCCTGAAGCAAAACGTATAACTGAGGCCTTGACTGCTATGTTGGTGTTAGACGTGCGTCCGGTATCCGCCATTAGTGCAGTGGGATTTAGACAATTGATGGAGGTAGTGTGTCCCCAGTTCCAAATCCCGTCTAGATTCCACCTGCATCCTCAAAGCAGCAGCGACAAGCATGCGTCTGTCTGTTAAAGGATTACATCGGTGACAGCATCCAAGTAGGCATGTCAGATAGTCCGTACATGTACTGGCAGGAAAAAGAGGCAATTTGGAAGCCCCTGTACAAATTGGCTCTATTTTACCTGAGTTGCCCCCCCTCCAGTGTGTACTCCGAAAGAGTGTTTAGTGCAGCCGGGAACCTTGTCAGTGAAAGGCGTAGGAGGTTGCTTCCACAAAATGTGGAGAAGATGATGTTCATAAAAATGAATTATCAACTCTTCCAGGGAGACCATCCTCCAGAACGCACAGAGGGACCTGTGGTGGTGGATTCCAGCGGGGACAAATTAATACTCTGTGAGGATGAGGATGTACACAACACTGAAGAGGGTGAGGAATCGGTGAATGAGGAGGATGAGGACGACATCTTGCCTCCGTAGAGCCAATTTGTGCAGGGACAGATTAATTGCCAGCTTGTTTTGTGGGGGCCCAAACGAACCAATCATTTCAGCCACAGTCGTGTGGCAGACCCTGGCGCTGAAATGATTGCTTTGTTAAAGTGTGCATGTCCTGTTTATACAACATAAGTGTGGGTGGGAGGGCCCAAGGACAATTCCATCTTGCACCTCTTTTTTTTCTTTGCATTATGTACTGTTTGCGGACTAGTTTTTCAAACTGCCATCCTGTCTGCCACTGCAGTGTCACTCCTAGATGGGCCACGTGTTTGTGCCGCCCACTCGTGTCGCTTAGCATAGTCATCCAGCTACCTTGGTGCAACCTTTTGGACATAAAAACACTATTGAGAGGTGTAAGGTGTTCAGAATAGACTGGAAATGAATGGAAATTAAGGTTTTTGAGGTTAGTAATAACATAGGAGCAGAAAAATCAACACATTCTGTGATTTTAGCTGTTTTTATGCTTTTTAAAAAAAAAATACAGATCCAAAACACAAAACCCAGAACCCAAAACACCGAAGGGTGGTTTTGGCAAAACCAATCCAGATCCAAAACACGAAGAAAGATCCAGATCCAAAACCAAAACACAAAACACGAAAAGTGGCCGGTGCACACCCCTAGTGTAAAGTAGGGGTGAGCGGGTTCGGATTTCTGAAATCCGAACCCCCCCGAGCCCCCCCGATCCGAGTCCGATCCGAGTCAGGCTCGACTTTTCCCGCCTGACTCGGATCTGACATCGAGGCAAAACGTCATCATCCCGCCTTCCGAGTCTCGCGGGTTTTGGATCCTATATAAGGTACCCGCGTCGGTGCCATTTTCTCACTCGGCTGTGGACAGTGAAGAGGGAGGGTGGGAGTTAGTGCTGTGTAGTGTAGTGTAGTGTAGTGCTGCTGTTGTCCACTACTTCAAAGTCCATAGGGGCTGGCTGTGTTGTGCTGTGCTGCTGTTGTTAATAGGGGCTGTGTCCACTACTTCAAAGTCCATAGGGGCTGGCTGGACTGTGTTGTGCAGTCAGTTCTCCATAGGGGCTGTGTCCACTACAAAGTCCTGTGCAGTGTCCCAGTCCTAAAGGGGTGCTGTAGTGTTGTCCAGGGGGTGCTCTGTCCATCAGGGGTGCTCCCCCCAAGTGCTAAAAAAATAATATATTTTCTGTGTTTGTGAATTGTGTGCGCAGTAGCCGCACGTGCATCAACAAAGTAGTGCCAAGCGTGCGCCTGTGTCATAAGTAAAGGGCCGGCTGGCTTGACCGTTAAAGGGTGCTGTAACCCCCGAAAGTACACTCCAGTCCAAACCAAAAAAAAATTATTTTCTGTGTTTGTGAATTGTGTGCGCAGTAGCCGCACGTGCATCAACAAAGTAGTGCCAAGCGTGCGCCTGTGTCATAAGTAAAGGGCCGGCTGGCTTGACCGTTAAGGGTGCTGTAACCCCCGAAAGTACACTCCAGTCCAAACCAAAAAAAAAATTATTTTCTGTGTTTGTGAATTGTGTGCGCAGTAGCCGCACGTGCATCAACAAAGTAGTGCCAAGCGTGCGCCTGTGTCATAAGTAAAGGGCCGGCTGGCTTGACCGTTAAAGGGTGCTGTAACCCCCGAAAGTACACTCCAGTCCAAACCAAAAAAAAATTATTTTCTGTGTTTGTGAATTGTGTGCGCAGTAGCCGCACGTGCATCAACAAAGTAGTGCCAAGCGTGCGCCTGTGTCATAAGTAAAGGGCCGGCTGGCTTGACCGTTAAGGGTGCTGTAACCCCCGAAAGTACACTCCAGTCCAAACCAAAAAAAAAATTATTTTCTGTGTTTGTGAATTGTGTGCGCAGTAGCCGCACGTGCATCAACAAAGTAGTGCCAAACGTGCGCCTGTGTCATAAGTAAAGGGCCGGCTGGCTTGACCGTTAAGGGTGCTGTAACCCCCGAAAGTACACTCCAGTCCAAACCCCAAAAAAAATTATTTTCTGTGTTTGTGAATTGTGTGCGCAGTAGCCGCACGTGCATCAACAAAGTAGTGCCAAGCGTGCGCCTGTGTCATAAGTAAAGGGCCAGCTGGCTTGACCGTTAAGGGTGCTGTAACCCCCGAAAGTACACTCCAGTCCAAACCAAAAAAAAAATTATTTTCTGTGTTTGTGAATTGTGTGCGCAGTAGCCGCACGTGCATCAACAAAGTAGTGCCAAGCGTGCGCCTGTGTCATAAGTAAAGGGCCGGCTGGCTTGACCGTTAAGGGTGCTGTAACCCCCGAAAGTACACTCCAGTCCAAACCAAAAAAAAAATTATTTTCTGTGTTTGTGAATTGTGTGCGCAGTAGCCGCACGTGCATCAACAAAGTAGTGCCAAACGTGCGCCTGTGTCATAAGTAAAGGGCCGGCTGGCTTGACCGTTAAGGGTGCTGTAACCCCCGAAAGTACACTCCAGTCCAAACCAAAAAAAAAATTATTTTCTGTGTTTGTGAATTGTGTGCGCAGTAGCCGCACGTGCATCAACAAAGTAGTGCCAAGCGTGCGCCTGTGTCATAAGTAAAGGGCCGGCTGGCTTGACCGTTAAGGGTGCTGTAACCCCCGAAAGTACACTCCAGTCCAAACCAAAAAAAAAATTATTTTCTGTGTTTGTGAATTGTGTGCGCAGTAGCCGCACGTGCATCAACAAAGTAGTGCCAAACGTGCGCCTGTGTCATAAGTAAAGGGCCGGCTGGCTTGACTGTTAAGGGTGCTGTAACCCCCGAAAGTACACTCCAGTCCAAACCCCAAAAAAAATTATTTTCTGTGTTTGTGAATTGTGTGCGCAGTAGCCGCACGTGCATCAACAAAGTAGTGCCAAGCGTGCGCCTGTGTCATAAGTAAAGGGCCGGCTGGCTTGACCGTTAAGGGTGCTGTAACCCCCGAAAGTACACTCCAGTCCAAACCAAAAAAAAAATTATTTTCTGTGTTTGTGAATTGTGTGCGCAGTAGCCGCACGTGCATCAACAAAGTAGTGCCAAGCGTGCGCCTGTGTCATAAGTAAAGGGCCGGCTGGCTTGACCGTTAAGGGTGCTGTAACCCCCGAAAGTACACTCCAGTCCAAACCAAAAAAAAAATTATTTTCTGTGTTTGTGAATTGTGTGCGCAGTAGCCGCACGTGCATCAACAAAGTAGTGCCAAACGTGCGCCTGTGTCATAAGTAAAGGGCCGGCTGGCTTGACCGTTAAGGGTGCTGTAACCCCCGAAAGTACACTCCAGTCCAAACCCCCAAAAAAATTATTTTCTGTGTTTGTGAATTGTGTGCGCAGTAGCCGCACGTGCATCAACAAAGTAGTGCCAAGCGTGCGCCTGTGTCATAAGTAAAGGGCCGGCTGGCTTGACCGTTAAGGGTGCTGTAACCCCCGAAAGTACACTCCAGTCCAAACCAAAAAAAAAAATATTTTCTGTGTTTGTGAATTGTGTGCGCAGTAGCCGCACGTGCATCAACAAAGTAGTGCCAAGCGTGCGCCTGTGTCATAAGTAAAGGGCCGGCTGGCTTGACCGTTAAAGGGTGCTGTAACCCCCGAAAGTACACTCCAGTCCAAACCAAAAAAAAATTATTTTCTGTGTTTGTGAATTGTGTGCGCAGTAGCCGCACGTGCATCAACAAAGTAGTGCCAAGCGTGCGCCTGTGTCATAAGTAAAGGGCCGGCTGGCTTGACCGTTAAAGGGTGCTGTAACCCCCAAAGTACACTCCAGTCCAAACCAAAAAAAAATTATTTTCTGTGTTTGTGAATTGTGTGCGCAGTAGCCGCACGTGCATCAACAAAGTAGTGCCAAGAGTGCGCCTGTGTCATAAGTAAAGGGCCGGCTGGCTTGACCGTTAAAGGGTGCTGTAACCCACAAAGTACACTCCAGTCCAAACCAAAAAAAAAATTATTTTCTGTGTTTAGCCGCACGTATATATCAAATCGATATAACATAAATGGAGGACCAAACTTTCTCCGATAAAAATAAAATAGAGAAAGATCAAGAACCACTTCCTCCTAGTGCTGAAGCTGCTGCCACTAGTCATGACATAGACGATAACATGCCATCAACGTCGTCTGCCAAGGCCGATGCCCAATGTCATAGTAGAGGGCACATACAATCCCAAATGGCAAAGTTCAGGAAAATGACCTTGAAAAAGACATTTAAATCAGCTGAAGAGAAACGTAAACTTGCCAATATGCCATTTACGACACGGAGTGGCAAGGAACGGCTAAGGTCGATCCCTAGTATGTTCATGACTAGTGGTTCAGCTTCACATGACGATGGAAGCACTCCTCCCACTAAAAAAATCAAAAGAGTTAAGCTGGCAAAAGCACAGCGAAGAACTGTGCTTTCTAAGAAGATATCACAAATCGCCAAGGAGAGTCCAAGTGTGGTGGTGGTTGCGATGCCTGACCTTCCCAGCACTGGATGGGAAGAGGTGGCTCTTTCCACCATTTGCACGCCCCCTGCAAGTGCTGAAAGGAGCACCCACAGTCCACTTGCTGATATGCAAATTGAAGATGTCACTGTTGAAGTACAACAGGATGAGGATACTGGTGTAGCTGGCGCTGAGGAGGAAGTTGGCGAGGAGGATTCTGATGGTGATGTGGCTTGTTTAAATCAGGCTCCGGGGGAGACAGTTGTTGTCCGTGGGATGAAAAAGCCCATCACGGTCATGCCTGGGCAGAAGACCAAACATTCCACCTCTTTGGTCTGGCAATATTTCTATCCAAATCCGGACAACAACTGTCTTGCCATATGTACCATATGTAAAGGTGAAATAAGTAGGGGTAGGGACGTCAACCACCTAGGAACATCCTCCCTTATACGGCACCTGCAGCGCGTTCATAAAAAGTTACTGTCAAGTTCAGAAACTTTGGCTCAGACCATAAGCAGTCCAGGGACACCTAAATCCCGTTGTCCTGTTGTATCCAAGCGCCTGCAAACCACACCGTCAACTCCCTCCTCGTCAATTTCCTCCTTAGTCAGGATCGGAAGTAGTCCTGCAGGCCATATCACTGGCATGACTGACTCTCCTATCCGGGATTCCTCCGGAGGATCCTGCATTGCTACGCCTACTGCTGCCGCTGCTGCTGTTGCTGCTGCTGCTGGGAGTCGTTCATCATCCCAGAGAGGAAGTAGGAACACCACTACTTTTACTAAACAATTGACCCTCCAACAGTCCTTAGCGAGGAGGATGAAGTACGACAGCAGTCATCCTGAAGCAAAACGTATAACTGAGGCCTTGACTGCTATGTTGGTGTTAGACGTGCGTCCGGTATCCGCCATTAGTGCAGTGGGATTTAGACAATTGATGGAGGTAGTGTGTCCCCGGTTCCAAATCCCGTCTAGATTCCACTTCACTAGGCAGGCGATACCGAGACTGTACAGAAACGTCAGAAAAAGTGTCCTCAGTGTCCTGAAAAATGCCATTGTACACAATGTCCACTTAACCACGGACATGTGGACAAGTGGAACAGGGCAGACTAAGGACTATATGACTGTGACAGCCCACTGGGTAGATGTATCACCTTACGCAGCAACAGCAGCAGCGTCACCAGTAGCAGCATCTCAGAAACGCCAGCTCGTTACAAGGCAGGCTACGCTGTGTATCACCGGTTTCAGTAAGAGGCACACCGCCGACAACCTCTTAGAGAAACTGAGGGAAATCATCGCCCAGTGGCTTACCCCACTTAGACTCTACTGGGGATTTGTGATATCTGACAACGCCACCAATATTGTGCGGGCATTACATCTGGGCAAATTCCAGCACGTCCCATGTTTTGCTCACACAATAAACTTGGTGGTGCAGAATTTTCTGAAAAGCGACAGGGGCGTGCAGGAGACGCTTTGGGTGGCCCGAAAAATTTCTGGCCACTTTCGCCATTCAGCGACTGCGTGCCGAAGACTGGAGCGCCAGCAAACACTCTTGAACCTGCCCCGCCATCACCTGAAGCAAGAGGTTGTGACGCGGTGGAACTCAACCCTCTATATGCTTCAGAGGATGGAGGAGCAGCAAAAGGCCATACAAGCCTATACATCCACCTATGACATAGGCAAAGGAGGGGGTATGCACCTGACTCAAGCGCAGTGGAGAATGATTTCCGTGTTGTGCAAGGTTCTTCAGCCCTTCGAACTTGCCACACGTGAAGTCAGTTCAGACACTGCCAGCTTGAGTCAGGTCATTCCCCTCATCAGGCTTTTGCAGAAGCAGCTGGAGAAAGTGAAGGAGGAGCTAAGACGGAGCGATTCCGCTCGGCATGTGGGACTTGTGGATGAAGCCCTTCATTCGCTTTGCCAGGATTCCAGGGTGGTCAATCTGTTGAAATCAGACCACTACATTTTGGCCACCGTGCTCGATCCTAGGTTTAAAGCCTATGTGGTGTCTCTCTTTCCGGCCGACACAAGCCTGCAGAGGTGCAAAGACCTGCTGGTGAACACACTGTCAGCTGAAGCGGAACGTGACACGTCAACGGCTCCTTCTTCATTTTCTCCCGCAACTGGGGCTGCCAGGAAAAAACTTAGGTATCCTAAGCAACCCGCTGGCGGTGATGCAGGGCAGGCAGGACCAAGTTTGGACATCTGGTCCGGACTGAAGGACCTGGCAACAATTTCTGACATGTCTACTGTCACTGCATATGATACTGTCACCATTGACAGAATGGTGGAGGATTACATCGGTGACAGCATCCAAGTATTCATGTCAGACAGTCCATACCTGTACTGGCAGGAAAAAGAGGCAATTTGGAGGCCCCTGTACAAACTGGCTCTATTTTACCTGAGTTGCCCCCCCTCCAGTGTGTACTCCGAAAGAGTGTTTAGTGCAGCCGGGAACCTTGTCAGCGAAAGGCGTAGGAGGTTGCTTCCACAGAATGTGGAGAAGATGATGTTCATCAAAATGAATTATCAGCTCTTCCAGGGAGACCAGCCTCCAGAAGGTACAGAGGGACCTGTGGTGGTGGATTCAAGTGGGGACGAGTTAATACTTTGTGAGGATGAGGATGTACACACTGAAGAGGGTGAGGAATCGGTGGATGAGGAGGATGAGGATGACATCTTGCCTCCGTAGAGCCAGTTTGTGCAGGGACACATTAATTGCCAGCTTGTTTTGTGGGGGCCCAAACGAACCAATCATTTCAGCCACAGTTGTGTGGCAGACCCTGGCGCTGAAATGATTGATTTGTTAAAGTGTGCATGTCCTGTTTATACAACATAAGGGTGGGTGGGAGGGCCCAAGGACAATTCCATCTTGCACCTCTTTTTTTCTTTGCATTATGTACAGTTTGGGGCCTAGTTTTTCTAACTGCCATCCTGTCTGCCACTGCAGTGTCACTCCTAGATGGGTCACGTGTTTGTGCCGCCCACTCGTGTCGCTTAGCATAGTCATCCAGCTACCTCGGTGCAACCTTTTGGACATAAAAACACTATTGTGAGGTGTTCAGAATAGACTGGAAATGAGTGGAAATTAAGGTTATTGAGGTTAATAATAGCATAGGAGCAGAAAAACCTACAAATTCTGTGATTTTAGCTGTTTTTATGCTTTTTTTCAAAAAAATACAGATCCAAAACACAAAACCCAGAACCCAAAACACGGAAGGGTGGTTTTGGCAAAACCAATCCAGATCCAAAACACGAAGAAAGATCCAGATCCAAAACCAAAACACAAAACACGAAAAGTGGCCGGTGCACACCCCTAGTGTAAAGGGGTATAAGTTTTCATATGCAACGACTTGGAACAATCCTTGTGAATGTGTCAAACTCTGTTATGAATGAGGCCAGGGCCTTTATGCAATGACCCCTGTAGCACTGCTGAGACGGGTGAGGGATCAGTGAAAGAGCGGGTCTGTGCTGTGAGGGGAGGAGGGGGTCTCTGTGCTGAGAATCAGAAATTAAAATCTAGTGCTATGGAATGTTTGAGGGAGGGGGGCCCCAAAACTTGTATCTTGCCTAGGGCCCCATGAGATTTAAATCAGGCTCTGAATGAGGCACTCACAGTACAGGCAAATTATGATTTGTCTATAGAATAAGGGTCTGATTGAGAGATGTACATTCATCCCAGGATGAATGTACATCTCCGATGTTTTGGGGTCTGTGCAGAACGGGTCCTGCGATCTCCCTTGCAGACCCCCCAACCTGCAGCATGATTGACAAACCATGGCGTAGGGGCCTGTCTGGGCCCCATTCATGGAAATGGAAGTGACGCCTTCATTTTCCAGGCAAGAAGAGGCCAGGGTCTGTGCCAATGGAGGCCGATTCCCGGCCTCTTACGTGACCAGGCACCGGCCAGGCTGCTGGAAACCTCCCACAGCCTGGCCAAAGGGACAATAGCAATAGATGGTCACGATGGTTCCAATGGTGATCCCAGGCTGCAAACTTTGTTCCAGCAATGGGATCGCGCAGATGCAGCAAGGAGGTGTCTTACACCCCCTTCTGCATTTCCATCTAAGATGTATAGATTTGCCACTTGTGTGCGTGTGTGCAAATCCGTCCATCTCTGAATCAGGCCTTAAGGTAGACCTGATAAGTGTGTATCTGCACCATACATGTTACAATGTAAGTGCTGCAAATGCAAACATTACTTCTACATGAGGGGTAAATTATGACTGCTTTATTATTTACCTTCAGCCCTCTGAAACACCACTTCCATGGCCAGGTGTGGAGGCAGGGCCGGGCCTAGCCCAATTTTTTTAGTAAGCGAATATAGATTTTGGTACCCCCTTACTGTAATAAACGATTATACACAGATAAAGTAAAGCACTATGGAGACGGGAGTTGAATAACCTATGGGTTACATTGTCATACACCTTGCAACCCAAAGCATGCACATGCAGAGCATGTTGCACGGATAGAAAAAGATCTACATTCTGCAGGCATCCTTATCCACAAGGTTAGTGTATTCAGATCTTAGATTGTTTTCCCAATATTTAGCAGTTATGATCAACATAATCATTCCTCATGGGCACAGTTTAATCCCACTTCCCCCTCATTGCCACCAGGTGTCTATACACTTCCATTGAGTACACTGTTCCCCATCTAATTTATACACACTGAATGTAGAGGGGAAATACAGTCTTACCTTTGCGTATGAGCCAGCCCAGCAGTGGTGGGACTAAAGCTCCTACAGACCCCCTCTCCTCGCCAGCGGGGCTTCTCCTACAGCAGAGGTGACATGAGAATACAGTGCTAGCACATCCCCTGCTGGCGGCCAGCTCAGCCAGTGGGAGGGAGATGGGGCCAACCTGCGGGTTTCATGTGGCCGCTGTGTGTGCAGAAGGCGCCTCTCTTCTGGACTCAATTTAATCTGGTACAGAGAGCCTGGCCTGCCGAGGAGCGCCATCCGCTGCAACAGCGGCTAGCAGATGCCGCAGTCTCTTCCAGCTCCTAATCTTTAGGTCCAGGCTTCTCTGCAACCCCCGGCTACAACACATTGCGTGTACAACATAGAGTCATGATGTCACATCGCCAGGCCCAGCATGCCCCCATACAAAGCAAAAGAGTCGGGCCGTGGCCCGCTCCTACCACAATGGCGCGGTGCAGGCAGCTGTGTAAGTGACACAGTCTGACTGCCACCTGCCAGTTGCTGGCCGTGGCTGGGTCAGGACGCCCTCCTCTATATGGCGCCCTACTTGGCTGCATAACCAGTGTATATATAGAACCGGCCCTGGGTGGAGGCAGGGGTGGATGAGCATCCCAATTTGAGCCTGATGAGGGAGGGGAGCGGGAGTGGGCAGGGGAAGAGGAGATTGGGGTGTCAGGCCTCCTGCGATGCCTTGCTTGAAGTGCTCGCTGTTGTCCTAGGAAAATAAAATTAGTCATCTTTGAGATAATTGAACATAATTTCAAAAAAATAAAATAAAAATGATATCTATATATATATATATATATATATATATATATATATATATATATATGAACAAAGATAAAAGGAGGCGCCCAATAGTGAAGTATATAAAAGTAATGAACTTTACTAAAAGGATTAAAAACACTCACATAGGCGATGTGTGATACATTGCAATATAACAAATCAAGCATGAGGAAGCAGGTGAAACCCAATCGCATCAGCACACCGGCATCTTTGATGTTATTCCGTGTTCCTCTCTGAACCTGTGACGTCACCGTGATCATGTCCTATTCAAGCCATGCATACACACATAGGAAATATCATCTTCTAAGTGCATCATCATTAGCCACAATGTTGTAATAATTTATATACAGTATATATATATATAATATATATATATATATATATATAGTGATTTATATATATCAACATATAATGTTCTACAGGTTGGAGCTGTGACAATTGAACTAAGAGAATGCTTATTAATTGTACTGTACATTAAAGCAACAGCAGCTAAACAGCCTACAAAATGGCTACACAGAACATAAAATGGCAGCGGCATGCTGCCATGGTATTAACACTAAGCATGTGCATACAGACGTACAACCGCACAGTACGTGCAAACATTCGCACATACATGTATATTTAGCAATAACATGCATACTTACTGTGTGCAATTAAGGCCCTGCAGATGGGCCAGGAGGTCAAGTCGCTCCATCGCCTCTCCAGATGCACGATGGTGTGTCTGCATCTCATCCTCCTTCACCACGTTCCCTACATAGGGCACCGCATGCCCCAGATGGCGGTCCATCACCTCCGTGAGGATGCGGAGCTCCCGCCGGCTGAAGAATGTGGCTCTCATCATGGCAATGGCGATTATTACAGTAGATACACATTATAAAGGCTCTACTACTTGCTTGGCTGTCTACATTAAAATGGCAGATTATGACATATGACTAGTTATGATTTAGGTAGTCTACAGCACCCTATATTTCAACTTCTTATCACCACTCAACACATGGACAAGTGTCTTACCAGTTGCCTGTGCAATTCTTCGCATGGGCAGCATCTAGGAGATCTGAGTGTGTCTGCCTTGGGAGCATGGTTTTATAGCCAATTGTTCATTGAGTATTGGTTACGTACTGAAGCACCGCACACCCCGCATATGCATATATGTATAAAAGGCTCAGATGGATCTGGAACTTTGGCAAACATGGAGGAAGAAAATCTTTCAGACATACAAGAATTTCGGGAAAGCTTTGTAAGGGACTTACAGAATGAAGATCTGCCCTTGAACATACTTGCAGATATTGATGGTGATCCTGCTGCTGTTGCCTCACTAAATGTTCCTCCTCCTGCTCCTCCCCACACATCATCTCCACATGGGTCTGTCAGAACTGGAGGAGACTCAACGGATGACAACATACGAGCACCACGTATTAGGTAAGAGGGAAAACAAGGTCCTTATAAGAAGAGGCGATATCCAGATTTCATAGTGGGAACAAAATTCGGCCTACATATCATGGAAGGATCTGGACTGAAGTTGCCAAAAAAGTTAATTCTGTGAACTCCAGTATACGTACCCAGACATATCTGGAAAAACGTTAAGAATTACAAAAAGACCCAATAATAAAAATGTACATTTTTTAAATAAAACAAACAAATTTATAAATTAAAACAATAATGTGTGAGCTGATAATAATTTTAGGACCTGTGTACAGTCTAATTGTCAAATATGTGCATTGCTTTTTTGTAAACAATAGATGTGTGTTAAATGTTTTCAAGTGCAAAAAATAAAAAAGAAAAGTAAGTCAATCCATTATTTGTATCAATTTTTTTCTCTCATATATTTTCTTATGATGGAGTGACCTTCGCAGCAGACTCAGGAGCAAAACTGAAAACCTGGATCAAGCACGAAAATGAGCCAGGTGGTCCCCTCCCTCAGATCTTGGAATTGACATCAAAAGATTTAAAAATTGTGGAAACCTTAGAACGGGGTTGTTGGCAGATGCCCACCTAGAACATTCTGTGGTGCCTGCCACCGATTTCCCATATGCTGCGTCTGGTATTTGTGTATATTTAAAGTTAATCTATCCATCTATTTTTACCTTACAAATTGTAAACATTTTTCCTCTTTTCTTTCTTTTTTAGGAGACGACCACCGTCAAGAGCTGCAGTCGGATGGGGGGGGGGGAGGCACAACCTCCACCATCAGTGTCACCCCCATACACCATTGCCACCCTTGTAAAAGTCATCAATGGGCTTAGGGTGGCAGTGGAGAGACAGACTGCAGCCATTGAGTCAATGCATGACACAATCCGGACCAGCATGCGGGAGAGAACCTCCATTCTAAGGGAAATTAACCAAGATCTGAGGGAGATAAAAGAAAGATTACCTGGCCCAAGTGTAAGCTCCCAAGAGGTGGACCTGTGCCCTGCCCAGCCAGGAGCCCGCTCTGGGCAGGGTACACGATGGTCCACCCGGATCTGGGATAAGTCAGGTCCTGAGTCTGCTGCGAAGCATCAACACACAGCATGAAATATTTTGGCAATTTTAATCCAGATCATTCCATGATCTATTTGAATTTTGGACTACTATGAAATCTGGACATTGCCTCTTTGATGCACCTCTAACTAATTCCTGGCACTGGTAGGTTGCCATCATATGTTGGGCATGTTGTTGTTCTGGCAGACACATTTGGAGGTGATTATTGTGTTGGAGGAAGTGGAGGAGGAACATTTGGTGCAGCACCACACATCTGCAAGTGTGTTACCCTTACAAATCCTTCTGGAAATTCTTGTATGGGAAAATGCCCAATGTTTATATTTTTTTATATTCTTTTAATTAATGCTAATTTTGAACTGAAAAACAATTTAGTAACATAAATAATTGAAAAAAATTGGCACACACACACTCAGATATGTCTGTAATTTTTCGTTTTAAAATTCCTAATTCTACCTTGTTTGCATGATTATATTTGCATGACATTTGATAGTGACACATTTTCTAGTGTTTTAACCAAGGTTTTGGTTTATACATGTTTGACTTTATACAGACAGGTGTAGTCTCCATATCCAAATATTCCGAAATACGGAATATTCTAAAATACGGAATATTTTTAGCATGACTGAGATAGCGAAACCTTTGATTTCTGATGTTTCAATGGTCACAAACTTTGTTTATTAAAACTATTGTATAAAATTACCTTCAAACTGCGTGTATAAATGCATTATGTGTATAGATTTGGGTCCTATTCCCAAGATATCTCATTATGTTATGCAAATATTCCAAAATACGGAATATTCCAATATCCAAAATACCCCTGGTCCCAAGCATTTTGGATATGGGAGACTCAACCTGTACTAAAGTATAACCAAAAAATATGCCTATATTCAAAGTAATGATACTATGAGAAAGAAAATTAACGTATACATTTAAAGTAAAATAACAAACAAACATATATTGTAACAAGATTAGAAATGTCTCTGGTAAAAGTAAGAGAAATGTGTAGCATTCTTTATTGTAATCTCTACAAATTGTGCTAACAACTTGCATTGAAAAAGTGCAATGAGAAAACCTCTCAAGACCATACACTACATTTCATACATTTGACATGGAATTTGCAAAAAGTATGCATTGCGGAGGTGTACATATGTTCATACCTGTGTAACACAACTTGTTTAGGGGGATTCTCTACACCTGTCATCCCAATCACCCTGATAGATAGCACCTGCTCCAGCTCTGTCCTCCGATGCCCTTTTGAGCTCTGCATACGCATTGTACCATCGGAACATTTACAGCAGCCCCAAATTGACTCAGAGATTGCAGGTCTCGTCACACACAGTGAGTTCTCAATCTACATATGCCATCGCAGTGGCTGACTTATGCACGCCCATCAAACAGTGTTCAAACGGACAGGCACGCCTGGGTTTCTCAAGCCAGTCCCCCGTCACCACCCTCAAACGCTGATGTCCCATCCCTCGATCTGCCTGCATGAGTATTCGCAATGCAATTGCAATGCTAGTTCATACACACACGCTGTGGTGCATGCGCAGTACGCACCATCAACCAATCTGCATATGCTGTTGCAGTCCATGCTGAATCAGGCCCATGGATCAGTCGATAGAAGAGTAGTACTAGTGCTGCAGCTGCTGCCAGTCATAGTACTTCTTCAACATCTACTAAAGGTGGTCAAGGTTAAAGAAGGTTTAAGAAAGGGCATATGAAATCTAAATAATATTTCACAAATTTAAAGAGACAAAAATTTACTGCTGAAAAACGTTAAATTGGCAAAATGCCATACACCACATGCAGTGGCAAGGAAAGGCTCAGACCATGGCATTTCTTTGAGAGTGGTGGTCCTGCAACTGATGGTTCATGCACTAGAATGCCTATTGCAGAAGCCTGGGCCAAACACAGTCAGGCATCTTCTGTAACCTCACATGCAACACCTTCTTGCAACAATAAATCTAAAGAACAAACTATGGGCCTGATTCACTAAGGATCGCAATTCTGCATAATCAGCAGTGCTATTAATGTTTGCATTCATATTGCGATCGCATCCTGACATAAGGACGTCAACTTCCCCTTACTCACATCTGTATACTTGACCAACATACTGTAGTGAAAAAAATTGGTAACATTGGACCCATAAGCACAAGTGCACAAGCCCTGACCTTACTCAGAAATTGCTAACATCCACACACGCTATCAGTGCTTGGGCTGCTTAAGGCCACACAGTGGATAATTTATGCACACCCCTGCAACGACGTTGAAACGCACTGGCACAGCTGCATTTGCCCGACCAACCCCCCATCACCACTCACAAATGGCACTTCCTGTCAATCACTCTGCTCTGGGTCTGTGTAGGGAGTCAGTATGATTTACCACCGGCCACATGGCCGGCGGTTCAAATCCCGACAGCGGAAGCCTGGCAGTGAAGATCCCGACAGGTAAGTATTTCTTCTATTTACTAACCTAACCTCCCCCCTAACCCTAACCCTCCCTTAGGGGTGCCTAACCCTAACCTCCCCCCCAAGTGCCTAACCCTAAACCCCCTCTAAGTGCCTAAACCTAACCCCCCATTCCCCGCGGCCAAACCCTAAGTCTCTGGGGGGGGGTGCCTAACCCTAAACCCCTTTCCCCTAGCCTAATCCTATCCTCCTGGGGGGGTGCCTAACCCTAAGTCCCACCCGGGAGCCCCTAACCTAACCCTCCCCCCCTGGCGTTGGGATTTTGACGTCTAGCATTAGGCACTTGCCGGGATTAGACAGTCGGGATGCCGACGGTCGGCATTTAGACTGTTGGTATCCCGACTGCAACCCCTGTGTACTCTGCAATCGCAGTTCTGATTGCAATTGCTAGTTTGTGCACGCGCACTACAATGCTTATGCTTACGCATTTGAAAAATGCAACAATTGACCGATTGCGTGCGTATTAGCGACTGCGTTCCTTGCCGAATCAGGCCCTATGTGTTCACAACTTCACAGATCCCTGAAAAGAGTCTAAGGGGTACATTTACTAAAGTGTGGGTTTATAGAAGTAGTGGTGTTTACCATAGCAACCAATCAGACTCATTTTAATAGTGTTTTCCATGTCTTCGATTTGTTTTTTTTGTAATGGTTATATTAGTACTGTAATCAATCAATCAACCAATCTAGCAATCATTCCTTTACCTGGCTCCTATTAAATACTCCACCTCCATTTACCTGTGCTTGCCTTAGGCCTCTGTTCTATTTCTTGATTAATGAAAATATTATATAGCATCATACATCCTGTCTGCCACTGAAGTGCAACTATGTTTCATACATGTGCTATATTCTTTTAACCTGCCATGTGTTTGTGCCTCTGCTCTGTCGTCTAGTTTATACTGCCAACTCTTTGCAGAATTTGGGTTGTAAAAACAATATTGCGAGCTCTGAGGTGGTCAAAATTGACGGGAAATGAATATTATTAATGTTAATGAATTGAGTTGTTTTTATCAATTTTAAAGAAATTCAAAACCCAAATAGAACCAAAACAATTGAGGGTGGTTTTGCTGAAACCAAAACCTTTGAGGGTGCTTTTGCCAAAACCAAAACACCGGTATACACGTACATCTCTAATTCAAACATAAATGCACCCTCATATGTATAGGTACTTATATAGCAAGCTATATAGGTTATATAACCTGTTATTGTAATAACCCTTTTTTTAGACTTTTTTGTCTGCTTTGGGCAATTTATCAACATGAATACCGCTAAGAAATCACTGATAACCTGCTATGGGGACTACGATGTCTGAGCAACATACAAAACAGATCCTCACGCTCGGCTCTATGGGAGAAATGTCACTATGTCTCTCCCTACTCAAACTGCGGGAGTGATCTCCAGCCTACGGCTACAGGGAATAAACCGCTGGGCACCCGCTGGTAACAAAATCTCAGTAGGCACCCGGCAAATGGAGAAGAAGGCGCTGATGCCTCTCCACCCTGGCACCTCCCTGCTGCACAGGGCCGGCTGACCACATTGCACCAGCCCTGAGGACACCTATCAGCCACATTAACATAAAGACGTAGTAGCAGTTGCAACAAAAGTTGCAGCCTCTACTGCAACTGCGTCTACCTCTGAATCCCCACCTCTGTATGCAGCGATACAGAATGTTAGGCAGTGCAGTCAAAATGCGGTCTTCGTTATATAGACACCTAAGTTTCAGCAAAAAATTGCTATCTAATGTGCGTATTACCTGAGTTTACCACTAGATGTCATATTGAAGTAACTGATGTGCACATGTGCTACGATCCACAATCATAAATGGGAGAAATTCATATATAAATTAAAATCAGTCTAGCACTACTGTAAAATATTTAACCAGCACTACTCCATTATAGTAAATGCAGTGGAATTATCCAGTGCAGACAGAACTCACTTGGAAGGAAGTGGAAAAATACCTTTTACCAAAAAGAAAGAAAAAATAGAGACAATCTTGAGCCTCCTGTTGGATTGGTGGCAACAATTATAAGTGTCAGTATCAAAAGAATTGCCGGTTAATAGCACTGACTGTGTTTAATTCTTTAGTGAAGAAATGTTCTTTTAAAAATACATGTAAAACTCCTCCTAGAATACTGTATGCACCACAATGACAGAAATATTTAATAAAAAACAAAATCCTTTTATCCATACATCCCAACTGTCCCAATTTCAGCAGGACAGTCCCATTTTTACAAGCACTGTCCTGCTGTCCCACCTACAGGCTACAAAGTCCCATGGGCTCTGCATAGCTAGGCAGCGGTGAATGGAGTTACTTTGCCGACTCTGGAAATGGCTTGAGGGCTGTTCAGCAGCTCCTAGAGTGCTGGAGAAAGCCCCCAGCAAGACGAAAACAAGGGCATGGCTCACAGGTATGGCATTTTCTGTGAGGCCACGCCCTTGCCAATAACCCATGCCCCCTATTTTTGGATGCACGCATTTGGCACATGCAAGTGTCCCTCTTCAACAAAATGAGTTGGGAGGTATGTTTTATCACAAAATAAAGTTCTGCAGAAGGCACATTCAGTGCACAAGAAATTCCTTTGTTTCACAGACATGGGTGAATAGCTGCACCTTATATCCACAATCATAGATGCACGGTTGCCCCATACAACCTTGTCTCTAAAGCAAATCCTGTGTGTTAACAAACTGTGTGTTCACAAACTTCACAGATTCCTGAAAAAAGTCTAAGGGTATCCACGAGTGCTATGTGTGAGTCTGACATTTCTGACACTGAAATCCTAGAGAAGCCTCCTTTCACCATTTCTGAACCCTCAACAAACAGTAGTCCTAAAAGTAATGATGACATAAAAATTGAGGATTCTACCCTGGAAATGCAACAGGATGAGAGGGATATTTATGTATCTGACACTAATAAGGATGTTGATGATGGATGTGTTGGACAAAAAGAAGTTGATCAACATTGTTTGTGTCAAAGTAAGTCAGCCACCAGTGGCAGCAGTTCTTGCCAGTAATAAGAAGAAGGACATTGTCATGCCTGGGCATAAGACCACAAAAAACTTCTGCTATGTGTAATAATTGTTTCCCATATCTTGATAATATTTGTCAAGGCATCTGTACTATTTGTGAGGTCAAAATAAGCAGAGGTAGGGACGTTAACCATCTAGGCACCTCCTCCCTGTTACGTCATTTGCAACAAGTTCATGCAAATTATTTATCCAAATCTGAAAAATCCTGTAAAATTATAACAAGCAGTCCAGCATCAGCTACCAGCAGCATGGAATCTCCCCTGCCAACACCTTCTTAATCAACCTAATCATTAATGATTGGAGGTAGTCCTTCTGCTTACAATTTGCGAAGGCAAACTAACTCCTCATTCAGGAATCCCAAAAAGAGCCCTTGCGCACTAGGGTTGCTGCTGCTGCTACTGCTCGGGGTAAATATTTATCACAGAACAGGACCAAGAAGACTAGTAGTTTCAAGCAACAATTGACTGTAAATCAAGCATTTGCAAGTAGAACTAAATATAACAGTTTCCATCCTTTTGCACAGGATCACTGAAGCCATGCTGACTATGTTAGCATTAGATCTGCATCCAATATCCACCATCAATGCATCTGGTTTTAGACAATTAATTGAGGTCATGTGTCTCCGCCTCCAAATTCTCTCTCAAATCTATTTTACGAGAACAACAATTCCTCATCTGTACAGGTACATTAAATAAAATGTTATCCATGGCCTAGAAAATGCCATTGTCCTGATTATACACTTAGCTACAGATATGGTAGGTACTGGTAAAACTAAAGATTACATGACTGTTACAGCCCACTGGGTGGGTGCATCACCTTTAGCAGCAGTATCTAGCACACAACACCAGCTCACTCACTAAGAGGCATACCAGTGCCAATATGTTGGAAAAACTCAGGGATGTGATAGCCAAATGACTTGCCCCACTCTCCTCAGGATTTGTCATTTCCGATAACGCTAGTAACATTGTACAAGCATTACAAGTGGGTGGATTTCAACACATACCATGTTTTCTGCACAGAATAAACTTGGTGATTCCGAATTTTATCAAAAACTTACAGAAATTGCAGGAGATGCAGGCTATGGCCCATAAAATTTCTGGGCATTTTTGTAATTCAGCAACCACTTGTAGAAGATTGTAGCAGCTGCAAGAATAGTTAAATTTGCAGTTCCAACAACTGAAGCAATATATAGTAACCAGGATGAATTCCACCCTTTATATGCTTCATTGACTGGAGGAACAGCAACAAGCCATCTAAACGTACACATCAAGACATGGCATAAGGAGAGGGGGGTATGTTACCTTAGTCCAGCACATTGGAGAATACGCTCGGTTTTATGCAAGCTACTGAAACCATTTGAACTTGTAACCACTACTGAAAGCATTTGAACTTGTAACTTGTGACTTCAGATTCTGCCAGTCTGAGTCAGGTTATACACTTAATTAAACTACTGGAAAATCAGCTAGAGAAGCTAAAGGAGGAGATTAACTAATCGATTTCCAAGTATGTTGAACTTGTAGATCAAGTTCCGTATTCATTTAATGAGGACTCAAGGGTTTGCAACATCTTACAATTGATTCACTACATTTTGGCAACCATGCTTGATCCTAGGTTTAAGTTCTATGCATGGTACTTCTTTCCAACTGACACTGATCTTGAGAGATGCAAAGAGCTCCTTGTGAGAAAGTTGTCAACTGAAGTGGTAGATGACATGACAACATCTCCTGCTTCAGTTTCTCCTGCTAATGCTGCTGCCAGATAAAACTGACCTTTTCCAAGAGACCCACTGGGGTGAGAATAATGAGTCACCTCATTGCACCAGAGTGAAATATTATGACATTTGGTCAGGCTTAAAATAATTGGCCACCTCTATTGTGACTCTTTCTGATGCACTAAGCATCAATAGAATGGTGGAAGATTACTTTAATAATCTAAAAATTAGCATTTCACACAGGGCCTGATTCAGCAAGGAATGCAAGTGAGAGAACGCACACACTTGGCCGATGTTTTCGCACTGTGCATGCATATGCATCGCACTGCATGTGCATGAACTAGGGTACACAGACTACACGCAGTCTGTACGCAGGCCCTTCCAATATTGATTGACAGGAAGTGCCGTTTATGAGTGGTGAGATGCCGTTATAGGGGCGTGCATAATTAAGGCAGTGCGGTGGCATATGCAGCCATATGACTTGATGCACATAGGAAGTGGCCAAAATCCTGCACAAGATCAGGTCTATTGTGCATATGGTTCCGATGGTTCTTGATGTTACCGATGTTTCCGCTGTCTTGCAGACTAAGTAAAGATAACTGGGCGGCATTCGCAGTGGCCGAGTGCGTGCATGTGCACACTTGTGTTCCTTGTTGAATTAGGCCCACAGTCCCTTTGAATACTGGGAGGAATAAAAAGGTAATTTGGAGCCCCTTGTAATAGTTGATGTGGTATACTTAAGCTGCCCACCCTCTAGAGTGTACTTGGAAAGAGTGTTTAGAACAGTCGGGAGCCTTGTGAGCGATCAACATAAGAGGCTTCTTCTACAAATTGTGATGTACATCAAAATGTACTTGTTATGAATAAACCAAAAACACAATATTACAAAATGTATGGATAAATTAAAGGTGTTTATTGCAGGACACACAGAATTATCAGAAATAATCCAACTGTGGGTGTGGCTGGATAGCAGGCAATTGATAATAGAGAAACACTGTGGCTGGTATGCAGCAACACTTGACATGCAGTTATTTACGGGTGTGTAATACTTGATTAGCAGATACTGAATATTGCAGACAGACTGAGGACCTGGATGTGAGCTTACCAAGATGTGCCAGGATTATGGCAGACAAACTGGAATTTGGGTCCTCTAGGAAAGAAACTCACTGAAGTACATTGGAGTACACTGGTGTTTTAAACAAAGGACCTGATTCAGACCCGCTCGCTAGATGCGTACGCTCACTAGATGCGTATGCAAATTCAGCAAGGCAGGCGATCGCACACGACAAGGCATTAGCACGCCCACTATGTCTTGGCGTGCGATCGCTCTGTGTATGCAGACGCCCACCAGCTTGTCTTAAGATGCCCACTTGCACACGTCATCTCTAGGAAGTGTATGCAACCATCGACATTGAGTACCATCGGATGCATATGCAGCGCTTGTGGTTGACCATACCCTACCGCAAGCACTGCGAGCAGTTCAGTGTAAAATTAAGCCAAGTGACGTGTTCTATGATGCTGCATCTTAATTATACATGCCTCTGAAACGGCGTTAAGACGCTCAGGCACGCCTGCGTTCGCACCTCCACTCCCCTGTTTCTAGTGGCCAGCCCCTGTCACCACCCACAAAAGCCTTTTCCTGTCACTCATTCAGCTGAGCATTTTATGCACAGTGAGCGAACGCTTCCCAATCTCTCGCACTAGTTAGCGCACGCGCACTGCTATGCGTACGCACGCGCAGAATGCAGACATCGGCTGTCTGCATGCTAACGCTTCTTAGCGAGCGGGTCTGAATCAGGCCCAAAGTCCAAAACAGCGAACTATGCAGAAACAGGGATCCAGTAAACAGACAAATAATAATGGCAGGCTCAGGCACAGTGAGGCAGTACTGACATGAAGCATACCCTCTGGCTGAACCTGCAAACATGACTGGAAACATGACTTGATAAATCCAGGCAGCATGAATAGGACCAGAAACCTTCTTACATGACAAAACAGGAAACAGCAATAATGACCAGCAATGTGCCTGTTGAGAAGCGGGGTTATGTAGCTGTGACCCAGGTGCCAGTGATCGCAAGAGACACCAGATTAACTCCTAAAATACATGATAGGGATGGCCATCGACCATAAATGTTTCCAAAACATCGATGATTGCTGGACAATGTCATAGATGGCTGAGCAGTAGCCCATGTTTTTTTTTTAGTGGCAGGACGAAGCTTAGCCACGCCATCTGGTGACAGCTAAGCCCCATCCCCATTTTTCATTGGCCCGTGGCCTGGCATGCCCACAGCAGAGGTGACCATCGAGGGGGTGCAAACCATTGATGATTCACCATAGATGGTTTGTTTGCCATCGATGGTAATCACCAAAGAGCCAATCGGTGGTAACCATTGATGGCCACCCCACCAATGGCCATCCCTAATACATGAGAGGAGAGAATGTCTGAATATCACAGCATCTCCTCTGGTAACAGGCCATATACAAATTCTATGAGGGAGACATTTGTAACCAATCAAAACAAACAGATTTCTATAACTGTGGATTTCAGTGGGGATGAGCTAATATTGGGTAATGATGATATTAACAATAGTGATGAGGGTGATGATGACATCTTCCAACTGTGAGGATGATTAACAACACTGTTTGCCTTATGCCCATAAATAGCTTGGTTCAACAAAGCTACTTCCAAAAAATGTGGAAATACTGATGTTCATAAAAATGTAAGTAAAAGTACAAATTCTATGAGAAAAACCTTTGCCGCCAATTACAACAAAGTGCAAAGATTTCTGTAATGGTGTATTCCAGTAAGGATTAGCTAATATTGTGTTATGAAGATATTAACAATGAGAGCGATGTTGGGGATCATGATGACATCTTCCATCTGTGATGATGGTTAACAACACTGGTAGCCACTTTAAGCCCATTGGTAGCTTGGTTTATGAGGCCCAAACAAACCAAGCACTTAAGCCACAAAGTGGCAGTCCCTGTTGCTGAAGTGCTTGGTTTGTTAAATTGTGCATGTACTTTTTAATATACAACATAAGAGTGGGTGGGAGAGCCCAAGGACAATACCAATGTGCACCACTTTTCATTATGGACTTTGCCACGATTGTGTGTGCTTGTCAGGAAGTATATATTATTGTACTTTACTGGGGCGTTGGTGTTCTGTGTTTTGCAGCTCCATCTTTTATTCTGTCTCTGAATAGTTTATTAGAAATAATGTAGACAATTAATAAAATCCCCATCAATTTTAATACAACTTTTCTCCCTTGATCAAAGAGAAATAAAACAAACAAACAAGAATAGTGTATTTAACATTGCTACTCTTTCCTTTTTAATAATGAACTGTTACAGTGCAAAGACAATTTTGTCTAAATCTACAGAGAAACAATGTACAGCTGTCCGAAAACTTCCAAAAGGTAAATGCAAAGGGTCAAATATGACCAATTGTACAGGACTCCCAGGGTTAGGAACTGGATGATATAAAGCAGGGTACACACTAGATGATATCTAGTGTGTACCAACCTCATTAGCGACGGGACCTGGCGGGGTGCTGGCATCGGCAAGTGCATACACACTTGCCAGTGCCGGCAGCAATGAAGCGATGGCAGGAACCAAGATATCGCCCATCAAACCTGCATGCAGGTCTGATGGATAATGTCACACTGGATGATTTAAAGAATTTGTCATAACAAATGGTCATTATTGGCAAATTCATTTAAAATATTGTCTAATGCTTAAATAATTAGAGGTCTAATAATCAATGTGCTCAGGTGGTCACTCATTTTAGATGGATCAGTACTAATAATCTCTATTCAGTATCCACAAACACTAAATCATCCACTATAGTAGGGCAGCCTAATTTTAGTTACCTTTTACTGTAGATTAACTGCTAATTTACTGTTAGCAGAGGCAGTCAATGCAGTGAAATAGCATGTAATAGATCTCACAATGTTTTGCAGCACTAAACATTACTCTTACACGTGTCCTCATACACTATGCAGTCACACCAAAAAACACGGAAAATGCAGAAGGAGGCGGCACCTCTCCAGCCCGCACCTCCCTGAGGACACCCATCGGCCGCATTACATAAAGAAGCAGTAGCAGCTGCTTCTGCAACACTGTCCACCTCTCAATCTCAACCTCCTTAAGCAGCAATAGAGAATATTAAGCACAGCAATCAAAATGCGGTGTGTGTTAAATAGACACCTAATAACCCCCATACACCTACACGATTTCAGGACGATTACACGATTTTCAAGCAATCATAAGATGGATCTTGTGAAAATCGTGTCTTTTTTTAGTAACTTGCGATCTGATGCGCACTCCCGCTGTTCGTACAATCGTGTCTTCTGATCACATGTGCAGCACATTTTTCCCATCGTATCCGTATAAGGATCGTGCCGTTTATTTTGTTTGCATTTCAAGTCATTTCAATGACTGTTTCCCTGATGAGCCCCTGATGAGCCTGTGAGACAAAGGATCGATCTTACGACTGATCCTGTGCTAGAAAAACCACAAACATGCTGCAGGGACTGCCAGGGAGCTCCGGGAGAATCATAGGGAAAACGTATCATTCATCTGATCTTATGCTGGTCGTTTAGGTGTATGGGCCCTATAAGTTTCTTCTAAAAACTGCTATTTAATGTGCGTATTCCCTGAGTCTACCACTAGATGTCCTATTGAAGAAATTTATGTGCACGTGTGCTACGATCCACAATGACAAAAGGGAGAACTCCATAAATAAATTAAAATCAGCCTAGCACTACTGTAACCAGCACTAGTAGAATTATTCTGGGCACCACTTGGAAAGAAGTTGAAAATGACCTTTTAGCCATTCTATGTTCTTTGGACTTCCTCGGTAATCGGTATAGGACCATAGGAAAGAAAAAACTTTTGTGCCTCCTGTTGGATTGGCGACAACAATTCTAAGTGTCAGTATCAAAAGAATTGCCAAAAAATAGCACCGATAGCGGGATGCATGACGCATCACATTCGGGATGCGATGCATCCCGCCACCCTTCGCATGCATACTGGTGTTAGTAACGCCGGTATGCATGAAGAAAATCACAAAGGACAGCTTTCTCAGTAAGAGCTTTTGCGAATAAGGGACTTCCAGGTCTATGACCCACAAAGCCTTCTGGTGTGATTCTGCGCATGCGCAGAATGACATATAGGGCGCGGGGGGTGCTGGGAGGGATCCAATTTGATCCCTCTCACAGCACTCTCCTGATAGAAGCCCATAGGCTTCTATAGGGTAATGCCATCTGTAGACTGTGTTACCCACTGCTTCCAAGCGATGCATTCCGGGGCTTGGTGCATATGAGAAATGAAGTCAAACCCGCATGGAGGCTTCTTCTGGCTTCCTGGTCTGGCTTGCTAGCGCTGCTCCTCACGCACCATGGCTTCACTCCAATCTAGCTGCACGGCGTGACATCATGTGCGCCAACTCAAAAATAAAATGTTATTGAACAAGTGGGTGGTGAGCGTGGGCGGGTGGGTCCCCTGTGACTGTCAATCAGGAAGTAAGATGCTCAGAGCAGCGTGCCAGGTCAGAGTGGGCCCCCCTTTCACTCAAGGGGGTAGCAGATGGTAGGAGTGAGCGGTAGGGCCCCCCCCCTTTCTGCCAAGTGTCCAGGCCCCGGACTTCAGTCCTGGTAGACCCCCCTAATAGTGGCCCTGGTCACAGTAAATGGGTGCGCATCTGTTTACTAGACTTTGAAAGCAGTAAGTTTGTATGATGAAAAAGCCGGCAAGTTGTTATTAGCGCGGGACCTTGGCCCCCTTACCCACCTCCTTTCATCCAGTGTCTGGCAGTGGTATAGTAGGGATATTAGTTTCCACAATGAATGACCACCTTCACCTGCTGCTGCTTATGTGTTTCTACCTAATGGGTCTTTGAGGTCTTTCTACTAAGCCTTGGATAGAGATAAAGTACCAGCCAATCAGCTCCTAACTGCCATGTCACAGGCTGTGTTTGAAAAATGACAGTTAGGAGCTGGTTGGCTGGTACCTTATCTCTGTTGACTTTATCTCCATCCAAGGCTTAGTAAACAGACCCCTTTGTCACGGTACAGGCAGTGTTAGAAGTGTACCGGTGTGCAACAGTATTGCCTACCTTCACTTCAAGAAATAAAACATTTTTTTTATAGTTGCCCGCTGCTACTATCAGTGACTGACATGGCCCACAGGCTGTCAGTCACTGGAGGACAGCCCCTAAAGCCAGTTGCACCGTGTGTTTAGGCGGCTGGCTCAGTGAAAAGGCAGGAGTCTGCAGTGTCCCGCTGCTCCCCTGCTCCCACCTGCCCACTTATGCCGGGAGCCATCCCCTGATGAAAGGACTCAGCAACATCAAAGCTGCAGAGTCCAGCCTTGTGCCCCGGAATCCCCGCCCTCCCTTCAGCATGTGTCGGGTGCCCGGGCACCGCTTACCAGTGCCAGATGCATGTCCCTGGAGGGGGTTGGAGGTGTTGGGTAATGAAGGGGGATGAGAGGAGTAAGATAATGGAGGGGCATGAGACAGTTAATGTAGGAGGTGGGAGGAGTCAGGTAATGGAGGGGATGGTAGAAATCAATGGAGTGGGTGGGGAGTCAGAAAATCAAGAGGGTGAGAGGAGCCAGTGATGCCACTGCACAGCCCCTCTTATCTAGAACCACCCCAATGCCTTCTAATTAGGGATGAGCAGTTTGGATTCTGTGGAATCCGAACTGCTCTAAACAGCGTGGATCCGAGTCCACCCGAGCTGCGCCTCGGGGGTTCCTGCCTGAGTCAGATCCCACTGCAAGGCCGAACGTCATCGGAAAAAAAGTAACCCACTGTGTATACAGGCACCGTGACTCCTTGGGCTGTACCCCACTGTGTATACAAGTACTGTGACTCCTTGGGTCGTAGCCCACTGCATATACAAGTACTGTGACTCTATTGGCCGTATCCCACTATGTATACAAGCATTATGACTCCTTGTATAAATTAAAAGCACCTTGGGCAGCAGCCCTCTGTGTATAAAAGCACCGTGACTCCTTGGGCAGCAGCCCTCTGTGTATAAAAGCACTGTGACTCCTTGGACCATAGCCCACTGTGGGGGGGATGTTTTCGGGGATTTTACCGCATTTTCAATATGTACTAATCCCCGGCTGTCCTATTTTCGGTGCCGAGAGTAACACCAGAAAAACCAGGTGGTACTCTATAGAAGGCTATGGGCTTCTTACCGCATCATGCTCCCAATGCTTCGCCACTGCCTCGCCACCCCGCAGTTGCCCAGCACTGGCCCCCACTCACCTCTCCTGTTTGCTGGCCTGTGCTCCTCCTGGGTCCTCCATCTACTTCTCCTCCTAATCTTCTTCCGGATGCAGGGAGGAGGAGGAGCCCAGAACTTCCTGCACAGGTCATCAGCAGGAAGCTCCCGGGGCTCGGAGGGGATGGAGACCCCCTCACCTGGTGTCGGCTGCAACGCAAAGGGCAGCTCTTATCGCAAGAGCTATCCTTTGTGATACTAATCGCATATGTTAGTATATATGCGACTAGTCATTTTGCGGTGACTGGCAGGATGTACATCGCGAGGTTAGGTCATCCCGCCCTGTGTATACAAGTACTGTGACTCTGCTGGCAGTACCCCACTATTCAAGGACAATTCCATCTTGCACTACCTTTCATTTCTGTCACTGCTGTGTGGCAATGTTTCATAGATGTGCTTTAAACTGCGGTGTCTGTGCCGCTGCTCTGTCACTTAGTAACCAGACAGCTCACTGCAGCCTTTGGCCAATAATGGTGAAAACAATATTGTAATCTGTGAGGTGGTCCAAACTGTAAATTACTGGAAATTAATGTTATTGAAGTTAATAACACTCTAGGAACAAAAGAATGTCCAAATTATGTGATTTTAGCTTTTTTTGGCAATTTTTGTAAAAAATCCAAATCCAAGTCCAAACCAGTCACGACAAGGTTGGCAAATCCAAATCCAAAGCCGGGTGATGAATCAGAGCCAAATTCAAATCCAGCAAAAATCCCTACTTTTAATGTACAAAATGTTTATTTTAACAGTGCAATGAAAGAATATATGTTATGAGATGCTGCAAAGAAGGAATTCTCAAAATTCAAAGGATCTATAAAATGGAGTATGTCGAACTGCTCTGTACTTAAAGTGTGTGTTACTTGCAGCTACAGTATCAGGGAACTTCCACTTTAGCAATTTGGGCCAGGTCAGAAGCAGGTTTTTCAGTCTCTTTAGGGCATTATGGTCATTTAGGAATTTATCATCTGCTTTTTAGAATGGAAAACAAGTTTTTCCTAGCATGGTTAAACAGCATTTTTCACAAAGCAATTAGTTATTGTACTGGGTTGTATAGTTCACTGGGACAAATATGAACACAATGGGCCTTATTCAGGTTGGATTGCATGGCTGCGTTCGCATGCAGCCGGTCGAAGTTGTACTCAGAGGGGGAAGCTGATAGACACAAAGGGGGAGGCCGGGAGACACAAAGAAGGAGGCTGATAGACACTGAGGGAAAGGCTGAGAGACACAGAGTAAAGGGGCAGGTGAGAGACACAGAATGAGGGGCCAGCTGAGAGACACAGAGTGAGGGGGCAGCTGAGGAACACAGGGAAGGTGGTTGAGGCTGAGAAACCAGGGCTGTAAAAATAGGAGGCTAGAGTGATGGGACAGGAAGCTGTAAAAACAGGAGGCTGGAGTGACAGGACAGGAGGCTGGAGTGACCGGGCAGGGGGCAGGAAGCTGGAAAGACTGTGGGTAGGAGGCTGTAAAGACAGGAGGCTGGAGTGACAGTGCAGGAGGCTTAAGTGATGGGGCAGGGGACAGGAAGTTGAAAAGCAGGGGGCAGGAGCCTGTAAAGATAGGAGGCCGGGAGACACAAAGAAGGAGGCTGATAGACACTGAGGGAAAGGCTGATGGGACAGGAGGCTGTAAAAACAGGAGGCTGGAGTGACAGGACAGGAGGCTGGAGTGACAGGACAGGAGGCTGGAGTGACAGGACAGGAGGCTGGAGTGACAGGACAGGAGGTTGGAGTGACGGGGCAGGGGGCAGGAAGCTGGAAAGACTGTGGGTAGGAGGCTGTAAAGACAGGAGGCTAGAGTGACAGTGCAGGGGGCTGAAGTGATGGGGCAGGGGACAGGAAGTTGGAAGCAGGAAGCTTGTAAAGACAGGAGGCTGAAGAGACACAAGGGGAAGGAGGCTGGAGGGGATACAGGGAGCAGGAGGTGACACAGGGGGCACGTGTCTGGTTGAATCTCTGTTGTATGATGATGATATTGGTTAACAGGCATCTTCTGGACCATGTGATCTCCTACATAAATAGTGAGTACCGACTGAAGACAATGGGCCTTCACAGATCGCAACTGCAACAACATACGTAGATCGGCCGATGGTGCGTACTGCGCATGCGTATGCACCGAAGTGCGCATGCGTGAGTTAGCGCGTGCAACGAGGTTAGCAATTTCTGAGTAAGGTTAGACCTGTTGTAATTATGCGTGAGGGGCCGATGTTACTCGATGTTCCCTATGTATATGCAGGAATGCAAGGTATTACAGATGTGAGATAGCGGTAGTGGGCGTCTCTATGCTGGCTGTGCGATGGTTTTGCGATTACAGATATTAGCATATTTTCACAGCAGACCTGCATGCGTAAGCGCAGCTCCAATCACTATAGTGATCCCTAGTGAATCAGGCCCACTGTCTGCCCAGGGAGGATCAATTTCTTCAGAGGTTCCCCGTTGCAGAGGAACCACCAAATATGTAAGGTGTATTTGGAATGTAATGAAGAGGAAAGCTTCCAGAGTGATGAGAAATGGGTAACGCATCATACGGACATGCCTCTAATTTGAGTGGCTACGCCCATTTTTGTGCACATATAGTATATTGTCACTGTGTATATGGGCAGAGACAGTGTGATTTCAAGATTATTTGTCCAAAAAATACTGCATCCTGTCTATCTGAGTGAGCTGTACCCAAAGAAGACCTCTAGAAAAAACCTGGAGTCTTTTCTAATTCAATATAAATTGCGTTTTTGAGCTGCAGCGTATCTAGGGCCTGATTCATTACCATACGCAACTGCGAATGCAATAGCGATTATTACACACTCAGTGCAACTGCGATAGTATGCTAATCCATTGCTATCGCTATGCCCTCGCAGCATTACATAAGGACGCCCACTTTACTTACCACACATTCGTAAAGTTTAGCAAGACTGCGAAACCATCGGTACAATCAAATACCATCGCAGCCTCATGCACACACATGCACAAGCCCTGATCTTACGTAGAAATTGCTAACAACAACGCACGCTATCAGGCCTCCGGCTGCGTGGGGATGCAATCGGAACACCGACTGTCTTAATCCCGACAGCCGGCTTCCCGATTGCTTTATCCCGGTGTGGGATAAATGACCGGCGTCTATATCTAGACGCCTGTCATTTACCCGACGCCGGGAGACCGGTGCCCGGCATCCCGATCGAAGGGATGCCGGGCGCCGCCAGCGGACAGCCGCAGGGGGGGAGGGTTAGGTTTAGGGCACCCTGGGGGGACTTAGGGTTAGGCACCCCCCCGGGAGGGTTAGGGTTAGGCTAGGGGGAGGGAGGGTTAGGGTTAGGCACCCCCGTGGGGGACTTAGGGTTAGGCACCCCCCCCAGGGGACTTAGGTTTAGGCAGCGGGGAAGGGGGGGTTAGGGTTAGGCACTTAGAGGGGGGATTAGGGTTAGGCACTTGGGGTGGAGGTTAGGCTTAGGCACCCCTAAGGAGGGTTAGGGTGTTAGGTTAGTAGATACTTACCTATCCACGATCGGGATTTCCAGCGATGTCGGGCTTCCGCTGCCGGGATCTCTGCTTTTGTCGGCCAGGCGCTGACGGGATTCGAACTGTCGGCCACAGGGCTGTCGGTATTTCATACTGATTCCGCTGCGTATGCCATCGCAGTGGATCATTTTTGCATGCCTCTGCAATGGCGTTGAAACGCACCAGCATGCCTACGTTTGCCCGACCAACCTCCCTTCCCCACCAGTACCACCCACCAGTGGTACTTCCTGTCAATCACTCTGCGATCGGTCTGCGTAGTCATTGCAATCACAGTCCCGATCGCAATAGCCAGTTCGCGCACGCGCACTGCGATGTGTGCGCATGTGCAGAACTCCACAGTTGGCCTGTTGCATGCGTATTAGCCCACTGCGATCCTTGCTGAATCAGGCCCTTGGTCTTCAGGACCACACATAGTTCATGTTTTCCAGGTCACCCAGCAGGTGCATAGGTGTAGTCATTACTCACTGACACAATTTAAAAGAATATTATTTCACTTGTGATTCTGTAAGGAGACCTGGAAAACATGCAGTGTTTGGGGTCCTGAGGACTAAGGCCCTCATTCAGAGCCGTACGCTCTGAGCAGAGCGCACGCTCTGAATGAGGGCCGGCCTCCATGAAAATGGAGCGTCCTCCTGGACGCTCGTATAGCTGTGGGTCACCACCCACAGGCTATACGAGCGTGCATTTTGATGGCCGCGATGGTCGTGACCATCGCGACCATCGAAACTGCGAGCCGGAGCCTGCGGTTGAGGTTTTCAACCGCAAGCTCCGGAGTGATTTTGGCTCTGTCAGAGCCAAAATCACTCCCACTGACATCACTAGTGATGTCAGTGGGCCGGCTTCTGACGGGAGGCGTTCCCGTGGGAACGCCCCCGTCAGGGTGGCACGCCCCCGGCACGACTACCAAAGGGGGCGTGCTGTCAAACAACATCGACAGCAGGCCCCCTTTGATCAGACACAACGAGCGAAGGACTTTCCTTCGCTCATTGCGTCTGGCGCATGCGCACGACGGAGCTCCCTCCGTCGTGCGCATGCTCAGTCCAGAACATCGACCCACTTGCGAGCGGACAGCCGCTCGCGAGTGGGTCTGAATCAGGCCCTAAGTTTGAGAACATGTGCCCTATCTCTTTATACGTTCACTTTGTGTGGTGGCAGTTCATTTCAACAACAGCAGCTTTACTTCTATCCTGGTGTCAAAAGTAAAACTAATTATGGATCAGTCGATAAAAAAACAGGAGCAATCCAGTACTAGTGCTGCGGGTGCTGCCAGTCATAGTAGTTATTCAACATCTACAAAAGGTGGTCAAGAGTATAAAAGGTTTTAGAAAGGGCACCTAAGATTCAGGCTCTTGGTCTTCAGGACCACACATAGGCCCTCATTCAGAGCCACTCGCTAGCGGCAGTACGCTCGCTCCGAGCGATGTTCGCACATCTGCGCATGCGTACGGTTTTTAGTACGCATGCGCGAACCAGTCAGTGCGGCCGAAAATCGTTGGTACGCAATATAGCGAGGGCCTGCTATTTTGAGTGACAGAATGAGGCGTATGTGGGTGGTAACAGGGGAAGGTGCTTGAAAACGGGGAGTGGAGATCCGAACGCAGGCGTGCTTAAAGGTCAAAACGGGCGTTTTAAGGGAGTGCATAATTAATACAGCAGCGTCATTGACCACGTCACTTGGTTTTTTTTAACTCAGAACTGCTCGCAAAATAGCGGTTGAAAACACCAACCACAAGAATAGCGAGCAGTTCATACGCTGTACGATGTACTCGATTAATCTAATAAATAGCGGACATGACGTATGGTGCGTGCGGCCAGGGGGCGTTTTTATCAAATAAACGAGTGTATGTTTTGCTCGCTCGTTCAGACTTAGAGGTGGGAACAGACTGCAATTTGCGAACGGATCATTTGAATAGCCACCCCTTGTTTTTGAACGAACGACCACAAATAGCGAACGGCTCTGAATCAGGCCCATAGTTCATGTTTTCCAGGTCACCCAGCAGGTGCATAGGTGTAGTCATTACTCACTGACACAATTTAAAAGAATATTATTTCACTTGTGATTCTGTAAGGAGACCTGGAAAACATGCACTGTTTGGGGTCCTGAGGACTAAGGCCCTCATTCAGAGCCGTACGCTCTAAGCAGAGCGCACGCTCTGAATGAGGGCCGGCCTCCATGAAAATGGTCATGACCATCGCGACCATCGAAACTGCGAGCCGGAGCCTGCGGTTGAGGTTTTCAACCGCAAGCTCCGGAGTGATTTTGGCTCTGTCAGAGCCAAAATCACTCCCACTGACATCGCTAGTGATGTTCCCGTGGGAACGCCCCCGGCACGCCTACCAAAGGGGGCGTGCTGTCAAACAACATCGAAAGCACGCCCCCTTTGATCAGACACAACGAGCGAAGGACTTTCCTTCGCTCGTCGCGTCTGGCGCATGCGCACGACGGAGCTCCCTCCGTCGTGCGCATGCTCAGTCCAGAACATCGACCCACTTGCGAGTGGACAGCCGCTCGCGAGTGGGTCTGAATCAGGCCCTAAGTTTGAGAACATGTGCCCTATCTCTTTATACGTTCACTTTGTGTGGTGGCAGTTCATTTCAACAACAGTAGCTTTACTTCTATCCTGGTGTCAAAAGTAAAACTAATTATGGATCAGTCGATAAAAAAACAGGAGCAATCCAGTACTAGTGCTGCGGGTGCTGCCAGTCATAGTAGTTATTCAACATCTACAAAAGGTGGTCAAGAGTATAAAAGGTTTTAGAAAGGGCACCTAAAATCTAAACAATATTTCACAATTTTAAAGAAAAAAACATCACCTCTAACAATAAAGAAAATGTACTGCCAAAAAACGTAAAATTGCCATATGCCATACACCACACGCAGTGGCAAGGAAAGGCATGGGCAAAATGCAATAGGCTGAGAGTTTAGAAAATGTGAGAGTTTAGCAGTAACCTCTCACATTGGTCAAGTTTTATCTTCAAAATGGGAAAACATCTGGATGAGTTTAAATTATGAGAGTTTTTTGTCTAAAACATGTGAGTTTACATGTTCTCGGCATTGCTATGCAGTAGCACTGCCTACGCAATTTGCATACACATCGTGCGAGCGATCGCATCTAGCGAGCGGTTCTGAATCAGGCCCACAGTCCCTTAGAATACAGGGAGATAAAAAAGATATTTTGGAGCCCTTGTACAAACTATCTTTACTTTACTTAATCTGCCCACCCTCCAGTGCTTCCTTGGAAAGAGTGTTTAGCACAGCCGGGAATCTTGTGAGCGATCGGTGTAGGAGGCTACATCCAAAAAAATGTGGAAAAACTGTTCTGACATGGTCTGGGTATTTTGTAGATTCGGCTTGGGACCCTTAGGGCTGACTGACGTGCATAGGAAACTAGGTGGCTTGATAATACTTTGGCTCATGGGTATGAATAGGAACTTAGTTACAGTATTGACAGTGCAGGAACCACAGACTTGTGATATGCAAGTATACAGGACTGGAACCAGAGTGAACAGAGCAGGTCCACTGGGCAACCCCTCGTCTAGTGACCTGTGAAGGCCAGTAAGACCAGGAATTTTAATATTAATATAATATCAGGTCATTTTGTGAACCAACTTCCCCCCCACTCCCTTCTTCTCTGGGCTCTCTCTCCAATATGCAGTCAGCAGCACTCACCTGGTCAATAATACTCTATGACCAGACACAGGCTGAGTGACTGACACCTGTGTTTGGACTCTAGTAATGCCCAGACCGAATCCTACCTGCCTGCCGAAAGTGTCTGTGCCAAAATACAACTGCAGTCCTCACTCTTGCCAGTGTAAGTGGGAGTGTGGGGGGGAGACGTCATGACATCTCCCAGACCATGCAGGGAGTACGCCAAGTGCGTGTGCCGGCCGGGGCAGGCAGAGCTGAGGGAGATTGGCAGACAGCAGGGGCTGCTGTGAAGGAGCCTGATGCACAACGCTGCTGCTATACATAGCAGTGGGTGGTCGGGCAAATAAAAATTTTGGTGGGTGGCCAGTTCTGCCTTAGAGGACCCTGCGATCTATGCGTTGGCACCGACTGCACCACCCTAGTTACGGCCCTGCTGCACACTGAACCCTAGCCATGGAATACGCACCCTTCTCTGTACCAGCCCAAGACAGTAGCACACAGTGCAGACAAAACAAGGTCAGCACAATAGTATAACCTGTTAACCTGGACAATCACTGAGCATAGAGTAAAACAGCATAAGTGACTTGCATTCACTGTCCCAGTGGTATGATGAAATGCAGACCACGGCTGACCTCGCTAAGTCTTCACTGAGGAGTAACAAGTAAGTATGCAGGATGGAAGCTGTCGCGCTGATAGGTGACAGTATACAGTGGCAGATGGGAAGCTTTATACTTGCTGGCTGAGACGAAGTGGTTGGAGCGGGTCTGTATGCATCGTGGAAGCTGCAGTGCCAGCAGTTGAAGATACTCGGCCTGATTCTGCAAGGAACGCATAGGAGAGACGCACGCACCCGTCCACTGTGAGAATATGCTAATCAATGCATACACACAGAGACCGCAGCACAAGATGCAGACACCCAGCCCAATACTATGCCGCCCATCTACCTTTACTCACAGCCTGATCAGCACGCAAGATAGCGTAAACATCGATAACATCGAGAACCATCGGACCCAGTAGCATAATAGTGGTTGACCGGAGCTGTCGCAGGATTTTGTCCGCTTCCTGTGTACAGCTTACGGTATGGCTGCGTATGCCGCCCGCACTGCCTTAATTATGCAGGCCCCTATAATGGCGTTATAATGCCTGCGTTCGCCTGACCAGCCCCCATCACCACCCACAAATGGCACTTCCTGTCAATCATTTTCGGAAGGGTCTGTGTACACACTGTGTGTAGTCTGCGTACCATAATCTAATCGCACTGGAAAGTTCATGCACGCACAGTGCGATGCATACGCTTGCACAGAGCAAAACCAATGGCCAAGTGCGTGCGTTCTCTACAGTGAGTTCCTTGCTGAATCAGGCCCTCAGTTCAGATGATAAATAGTGAAAATTCATAACTAGCAGATAGAGTCACAGAGGACACGATCACAATATATACAAGTAAGCACGAACCCTAGAACTATCCTGTGTAGGAACACGTTCAGGCAATGGGTTGCTCACAGGAACAGGTTTGAAGGAGGTGGTCAATAGCCATTGGTCTAGTTGACCAGGTGACTATACAGGTGCATTAGTTAATCAGAGGGAGGTGTCCCTGCAATGTCTTGGAAACTGAAATAAACAAATGTCTGAGGCCCTGATTCATCTAGGCTCGCAGTTGCAAAGATTCACGCAAATCAGCCGATGTTTGCTTTCTGCGCATGCATCTGATTGCAAGCTCACTGCGGGATTGCGTTTGCAAATACTATGCAGATACATTGTCAAATTGATTGACAGGAGGTGCCATTTGTGGGTGGTGACGGGGAGTGGTCATCCCAACGCAGGCGTGCCACTGATTTTGAATGCCGTTACAGGGGCGTGCATAAATTAGCCATTGCTAAACCTGACACAGCTTGTGTACCCATTGCGTGCCTGGATGTTAGCAATTCCTGAGTAAGGTTTGAGCTTGTGCAAGTGTGCATATGGGTCTGATGTTACTCAGTGTTACCAATTCTTTAGCAGTCTTGCTCAGTATTACGGATGTGTGTATGGGGAAGTGGGCGTCCTTATCTGAAGCTGCGATCGCACAGCAAAACATAGTATGCGTACTAATGTTTTGCTTGCGATAGCAGATTAACATACATTCGCAGCGGCAGATTGCGTGCGTCTTTGCAACTGCGATCCAAGCTGAATCAGGCCCTAAGTCTGTAAGAAATGCAAGACCCCGATACGTGGCAGTTGAGTTTAATTTAAAGACCGTTGCATAGTGAACGCTAGAATTTGGCCACGAATTGAATACCTCTGTCTAATACGATATCCTCAGGACACCCATCCAATCTAAAAATGTCTTTGATGAACAATTTTGCAAGAACTGGAGCAGATGGAAGACTGAGAAGAGAAATAAAATGTGCCATTTTGAAAAATCTGTCAACAGTGACCCACATGGTAGTGAAGCCATTGGAGTTTGGGTAATTCAGTAATAAAATCCATGGAGATGTGAGTCCATGGTCTATATGGTACTGGCAGAGGTAGAAGTTTGCCGGCTGATCCCAGTCTAGAGCTCTTCTGTTGAGCACAGGCGGCACAAGCAGATACAAATTTCTGAATATCTTGAAGAAGTGTGGGCCACCAATAACTTCTGGAAATAAAAGTATAGGTTTTACGTACCCCATCATGTCCTGCAAATTTTGAGCAATGAGCCCACTGTAACAACTTTTTTTCACAGGTCTTCAACCACAAACGTTTTATCTAAAGAAGGAGTATCTTCTGGTTTGCTGACTGTGATGCTCATAGGATTGAGGATGGGCTGTGGATCTGTAGGCACGAGAGCCTCTTCATCCATCATAGACAGTGATAGAGGCATCAGCCTTACAGTTCATATTCCCAGGGCAAAAGATAACTCGCAAGTCAAAATGAGAGAAGAATAATGCCCATCTAGCCTGCCAAGGATTCATACATTGCTCAGTTTTCAAATACAGTACAACAGATTTTCATGATCAGAAAGGACAGTCAATGGGTACCGAGCCCCTTCTAGGAGATGTCGCCATTCTTCAAAAGCCAATTTTACAGCAAGCAGTTCTTGGTCACCATTGGCATAGTTTTGCTCAGCAGGTAGGAACTTGCGAGAAAAGAATCCACAAGGATGCCATAGTGTAGATCATCGGAGGATTTTTGTGAAAGACCTGCCCCTCCGGTAGAAACGGATTATCAATCTCAAGCTGTTTCAGGATAGGGGATGAAATAAAATCTTGTTTCAACTGCTGGAAAACCAATTGGGCTTCTTTAGGCCATTTAGCAGGTTTGGCCCCTTTTTTGGTTAATGCTGTAATGGGTACAACTACCGTGGCATAACCTCGGATGAACTTCCGGTAGTAGTTAGCGAACCCCAGGAAACGTTATATTGCCTGTAAGACTGTGCATTATTCAGAATAGCTTGCTCTTTTTCAAAGTCCATGGCCAGCTGGTGCCAGAAATTATATATCCTGGGAATGGAATGGATGTGGTTTCAAAGGTGCATTTCTCCATCTTGCAATACAATTGATTTGACAAAGCTCTTGAAGCACTTCCTTCACATGGCAATGATGGCTTTGAAGGTTAGAAGAAAAAAATAGTATATCGTCCAGATATACCACAAGAATTTTGTACAAGAGATCACAAAAAAATGTCTTCACAATGTTCTGGAATACTGCTGGTGCATTACATAGACTGAATTGCATCACAAGGTACTCATAATGACCGTCTCTTGTATTGAATGCAGTCTTCCATTCATCAGCTTGCCTAAAACTATCAAATTATATGATCCATGGAGATCCAGTTTAGTAAAAATCGTGGCTCCTTTGACTCGGTCAAATAACTCCATCTTTTTTTTTTTTTTTTACAAGAACAAACCCTGCTCCAGCTGGGGATGTAGAGGGATGGATGAATCCATGTTCCAAGTTCTCTTTGATGTAATCGGACATGGCTTGGGTATCAGGAGCAGATAACGGAAAAACCCGACCATGAGGAGGAATCTTTCCAGGAATGAGATCAATTTGGCAGTCCCATGGCCTGTGAGGTGGTAAAGTCTCTGCTGCTTGCTTACTGAAGACATTGATGTATTGTCTGTAGGGAACAGGTAGTCCAGAGACTTTATCGAGTGGTGTGGTTAAAAAGTCTGAGGACAGGACTTGGAAAAGTTGGGACCCCATGATAAAACATGTGGAGATGACCAGAGCATGTGTGGGTTATGATACTGTAATGAGGAATATCCAAGAATAATTGGTAGATTCAGGAATCACTAAAAAGGCCTGATTCATCAGTGCACGCAAGTGTACTTCTGATCGAAGATTTTCGATTATCGCGAATCTGTGCGTGTGCAGGACCCATTCTGTGTGTAGTTGCATGCAGACCCATCAATGCCTCTGCCCTATTGACAGGCAGAGGCATTTAAGGGGCAGTGCAGATTCGGGTCGGCCATTATTCCAGAAAAGGGGGCGTGTCTGTCCTATTTTCCAGGAGTGGCAAGCCCAGGGTCTGAACCGATCGACACAGCCGGCCAGCCTGAGTAAGCTAAGGCTTACTCAGCTGGCCAGACCTCCATCGCAGTGCTGGGATTGCAAATGCAGCAGGTGGTGTAATACACCTGCTGCTGCATTTGCATTATCGCAAGGACTACATTTCAAAACTGACAGCGTGCAGCTTTGCAAGAATAGAGAGCTCACAGCGGAGGCCCTCACACCACAGATTGATTCCCAAACAGGCACCGGGGCATATGTACACGGCTTGTGTACATTCACTGAAGGCTGGACACACTCTCAGGCTTAGGTGAGCCACACTTTTTCTCATATTACGGCTTCCACTCCATCTATCAATGTGGAGATCTATACCAGCTTGCCGTTTTTGGTGTATACAGTCATCACTATTTATTCAGTCCTATTGGATTAATTGAGTGACATTGATTTTTTTATTCCCTCAAGAGATATATATCTCCAACCATTCTCCCCATTAGGGATCGCAGTGTACTCTGTATTGCTACATATTTACTGATTTTATTCATTGTGCATTTTGTCATTAAATTGTATGTTTCTTTGTTCTACCAGCGCTACATTTGTTTCTTTTTTACTTGCATGTTCATTTTGGTGGGTTGCAGTTCCCACATTTTGTAGCAGCTTTTTGGTAGACCAAATCGTTCTCAGGGAGAGTAACATTGCGCACCATCCCCCCATTTTCCAGAATCCACCAAGGCTGAGATGAAACGAAAACCTTGTGGGTATTTCACTTGTACTGATATAGCTCTTTATTTTTTGGAGAGCAGAGAGATACTCCTAGATTAATCTCTCCATCATTATCTAAGAGGAATCGTTTCCCGACTTACTGGGGCAATTCTTCAAAGAATGATCAGAGGCTGCGCAATAAATGCATCATTTCCCTTTGATTCATTATTCACATTCTTTAGCGGAAAGGCGAGCCTTGCCAAGCTGCATGGGTTCATCTACTGAAGGTGACATCGACCTTATTTGAGAAATAGACCGAATGTTAGGATGCTCCGCGCCATTCCTCTCTAACTGTTTCTCTCTGAACCGAATATTCACACTACTGTATATGGTAATTAATCTGTCCAGGTTGGTGGGTAATTCTCTGGATGCGAGTTCATCCTTTCTTCAGTAAATTCTAATCAATACAAAATGGTATGTATAAAATGAAGAAAACAACTAACCAGACAAAGAGCACTTTTCATGTGAAATATACTGGTTTTAATGAACAAATAAAATAGAACACACAGGGCCTGATTAAGACTTGGGAACAGAGGGCCTGATTCTGACCCGCTCATGAGTGCTGGACACTCGCAAGCGGGCTGATGGTGCCTAATTGCGCATGCGCACGACGGAGGGAGCTCCGTCGTGCGCATGCGCGAGACCCGGAAAGCGTATGGGAGTCCGTCGCTCGGGGTCCCGCACCAAATGGGGCGTGCTGTCGATGGTGAGTGACAGCACGCCCCCTTTGGTGGGTGTGCCAGGGGCGTGGCTGCCAGACGGAGGCGTTCCCATGGGAACGCCTACCGTCTGAGTCCGGCCTCACTGACATCAGTAGTGATGTCAGTGGGAGTGATTTTGGCTCTGATAGAGCCAAAATCACTCCAGGGCTTGCGGCAGCGAGACCCTACCGCAGGGTCTCGTCGCAAGCCCTATGGTCGCGATGGTCTTGACCATCGCGACCATCATCATGGACGCTCGCTATAGCTGTGGGTGGTAACCCACAGCTATGCGAGCGTCCATGAGGCCGCTCCAAGATGAGGTAGGAGGGCCCTGATTCAGAGCGAGCGCTCTGGTCTAGCTCTGAATCAGCGTCTAGCTCTGAATCAGGCCCAGAGTGAGAGATATCTCTCTCAACTGATCACCTTGGTGAAACCATGCTGCACTGCAGGTGGGGCAGATTTAAAAAGTGCAGAGAGATTTAGATTTGGGAGGGACGTGTCCAAACTGACATCTAAAATGTAGAGTAATAATAAAGCTGTGCAGTATTTGTGGGCTACATGTAAAAGCAGCCAGTATTTACACTACATGCAAAAACAAATTATGTATTTACACCCCTTGCATTGCAATATGGTTTGTCCGGGTTCACAGTTAAGTGCTATCTCTCTCTCTCTATTCCCAAGTCTGAATCAGGCCCACAGTGTTTAAAATACAAATAAATATCAATTACACACAATATATATCAAACTGCTGATTAAATAAATAAATATAAAATATGACTATACCATAAGTACACAATCCGAATGGAAGGATCACCCCTGCAGTAGGTGGCCCACTTACATATCAATATATGTAAATGTACAAGACCATGGTATATTCTTGCTCCGAAAACTGCTTTAAAAACAGGTATTGCAATCACTGTTAGACCAATTTGTGTAAAATAGGTTAATAGCACTGGAATTGGCAGACCACTTGTAAAGTCTCTCACACAGACTTATTACATAGAGGCATTGATCTCAGACCTTATGTAAATTTCATTGGTTCCGCCCTGTGGTGTTTGTCTAGTGACTTGTAGCTGCTGATATTATGAGCAGAGCAGACAGTTCTTTTGCATCACTCAAAAACAAACAAACTTACATGATTATGTGTACCTCAATGGTTGGATACTCTGACCCTAGTGATATGGCTTATTCCCCGCATACATACTGTATACAAAGCAGCAGTCTGTCAATATTGCAGAGGCATTGATGGGTCAATACCAAACTCCAATAAAGGGATTACCCCTCTCCAGAGCACCCCAGGTCTGGGCTGATAGCCCGGGGTAATCCCCGGAACCCCTGGCCGGTGTGTACCGGGTTGTTTGTGTCAAAGTGTGTGTAAATCCCAGAAAGCCTCCCACGCATTACACCCCCATTTTTCTTGTTTTGATTTCATATATCAAACTGAATATGGTGGAAAGACATAATTAACACCAACTGGGCTTAAAACAAACTGAGATAGAAGGGTTTACACATTTTTAACCGTGAGTGTCGTGCATCATCATTGTATCCTTTTCTATACCTAAAAGAAACCTTTATACACCTGTTTCTACCTGTTAATGTGTGAGTCAGGGTATGCTACCCTTTGTGCACATGATGTATAAACAAGAAGTGTAAGCTCTTACGAGCAGGGCCCTCTACCCTCTTGTGCTTCTCCCTACTTTAGGTTCATCTACTTCTTACCACTAAGGCACCTAACACTTGGCTGCTTATCTGGGTGTTATGGTCACTAATGTAGCAATATATATTACCAATGTCCTGGTCTTGTAGTGTATTGTTCTGTAAGTCGCTTGTCTACAACTTGTTTATGTACTTTGTAAGGCGTTGCAGAACATTTGTGGCGCCATATAAATAAATGATAATAATAATAATAATAACAATAGAGAAAGAAACCTTTATGAGCTTCACATCAGGTTTCTAATTGTGAGTTTGGGTACGCTATCCCCATCATGTGTGAGATAACTCAAGATCTACATACTTCTCTTTTATATTACAGGTTGAGTCTCCGATATCCAAAATGCTTGGGACCAGAGGCATTTTGGATAACGGAATATTCCGTATTTTGGAATATTTGCATATCATAATGAAATATACTGGGAATGGGACCCCAATATACACACAGAATGCATTTATGTGTTATATACACCTTATACACACAGCCTGCAGGTCATTTTATACAATATTTTCAGTAATTTTGTGGCTCAAACAAAGGTTGTGTACATTCATAAAATTCAGGTATGTTTCATATACACCCTATACACACAACCTGAAGGTAATTTTATACAATATTTGTAATAATTTGTGCCTTAGACAAAGTTTGTGTACATTGAACCATCAAAAATCAAAGGTTTCATTATCTCAGTCAAGCCAAAAATATTCCGTATTTCGGAATATTCCTTATTTCGGAATATTTGGATATGGGAGACTCAACCTGTAATAGGCATTTGAGAAACAATTCTACACATTGTCTTTTAATTCGTATTCCACATGTTCTATGGACACAGCAAATAAATGAAGTCAAGAAGCACAAGAATGAGGCTACACACATCTATTACCCATACCTTTATGAAAAGGAACGTATTGTATATATTTTTCCTTGCAATCCAATTTTATTTATAGCGCCTAATTTTGTGTTAATCAGTCTCATTTTTAAATTTGTTACATTAATTTGTTACACTTACAACAATTGGCGAGTTGTGAGACAAACACGGACCTTTAAATGTGCGAGAAGGTCTGAGTTTGTCTCACACTAAAAAGTCAGACCCTATTACATCTCGCCCTATATTTTTATTTATATACCACTTACTGGGATTACAGAATTGAGCGCTAGTAAATACAATTTTCTCTTTATACTTTGTATTGGAATAGGATTTAGTAGCATCCTAATTATCAGCCGCTGCTCTCGCCTACCAGATTCACTGAGCGCCATTTGCTAGGTTGCCAGTCTGGCACTGTCTGCACTCCAGGTGCATGGGGAAGATTTATCAAAGTTTGGAGAGCAATAAAGTACCAACCAATCAGCTCCTAACTGTCAATTTTCAAACACAGCCTATAAAGTGACAGTTAGAAGCTGGTTGGTACTTTGATAAATCTCCCCAATGGTACTGAAATTTTTCATAGAAATGATTTCTCTTCATTTTTCAAGTGTAGCAATTACAGTATCGATGAATGTAGTCTGAGCAGGAATATCCGCATTAGCAGAGTTGGCCAGGTCAGAAACAGGTAATTCCAGAAAAACGGTCTCTTTAGGGTATTGGGGTAATCTAGGAGCTTTATCGCCTGCTGTTTTCATTTTATGAATAGTTGAAAAGATTTTTTTTTTTTTTTTTTAAAAAGCTTTTTAAAAAGCAAAAAAAACAATTAGAGACTCAATATTTGATCCTATATGTAGCTACTGACGTCCCCAAGTTTAGAGAATGAACTTTTTAAACACAACTTTACTTATTTATAAAAAAGAAAATATTTTTAGATTACGTTAAAGCAATTGAAGCAAAATATTAAAATTTATATAGAGCGTGAAGAAAGAAATATGTGAATCTAAAATTAAATTAAATAGGTTATCTGCCTATGACACATTATTATTTATTTCCTTATTAAATAGTTATTCATTTGTATATTTATATCTGCATGTTGTCACTTTTGATATGTTTAATGTTTAGTTGTTAGACTTATCGTTAGATATTCACAGTTATAGTGAATTTACTTGGAATTGGGACATTTTTATCCTGCGAGTATATCTAGCTGTTTGTGTTAAATGTATGATGTTGCTTTATTTTGTGTGTCTGTTTTATGCTTTGTCACATTGTTCATTTTTTACATATTTTTAATTTGTTACAATGTTGTAAAACATTTCTTTATTGTATGTTACAGTTCAGAAAATTTATATTTTCTCCATATTGTATGAGAATTAATTGTTTCATAAATCCTTCTTTCCTGATTATGCTGTGTTATTAATTACAGTGTCCTTCATTGAACATAAGTTCTGCTGAGACCAGCAATTAGTACCATGTTGTAATAAGTGCATCATTTTCTGAATTGCCTGCTCACACAGTTTAGTGAGTCACAAATAAGAAGATTATACACGATAGTAGGGTAAATGCAAAAATTACGTCTCATACCATACTGAGCAAATACTGTCAATTCACTGATGAACTGTAAAATACCTCTACAATAAAGAAACATTTTACAAATTTGTAACAAATTAAACATGTCAAAAATTAACTATGGAGTCTATTCACTAAGCCTCGGAGAGAGATAAAATGGAGAAAGATAAGTTCCAACCAATCTTCTGTCAGTTTACAAGTTGTGTTTGAAAAATGACAGGATCTGATTGGCTGGGACTAATCTTTTTCCATTTTATCTCTCTCCAAGGCTTAGTGAATAGACCTCTGTGTGAGAAAGCATACGACAGACACAACAAAAATAAAGCAACAGCATACACTTAACACAAGCAGATATATTATTTTTATTATTATTATTACCAGTTATTTATATAGCGCACACATATTCCGCAGCGCTTTACAGAGAATATTTGGCCATTCACATCTGTCCCTGCCGCAGTGGAGCTTACAATCTATATTCCCTATTACGTGCGCACACACTAGGGTTAATTTTGTGTTGGGAGCCAATTAACCTACCAGCATATTTTTGGAATATATATAAGGGTTGGGTATGAGATCTCGCCGGTCACAATGCCCGTGGTCACAATGCCCGTGGTCACAATGCCCACAGCGGCATCCTGATGGTCAAAATTAAAACCAATCCTAACCCTCCGCCTAGTGCTTAACCCTAATCCTAAATCTAACACTAATACTCACTGTCGGAATCTGTCGGGATTGTGATAGTCAGGAATGTCACTATCTGTATTGTGGGCGTGATTCAGCATGGATCACTATTCTGCTTATATGCACGTAACGCAGTTGCTAATACCAGCGGTGATATGCAAGTGTTTGCATTCGCATTGCGATCGATACCCACTTCCCCTTACTGACATTTGTATACTTCGGCAACATAGCAAAATAATCGGTAACATCGAGTAACATCGGACCCATACGCACAGATAAGGCAGGTCAGGCCTCACTCAGGAATTGCTAACTTCAGCGCATGCTATGAGGCCTCAGGCTGTGTATGGTATCACTGTGGATAATTTATGCACGTCCCTGCAACGCCGTTGAAACGCACCGGCACGCCTGCATTCGCCCGGCCACTCCCCCGTCACCACCTACAAACTGCACTTCCTGTCAATCAATCTGTGATGGGCCTGCATGGTCACTGCGATCCCATTCCTGATCGCAGCGCCTGGTTCGCACATTGCAAAATAATCACCTGATTGCGTGCGTATAAGCAACTGCGATCCTTGCTGAATAAGGCCCTGTGACCATCGGTACCCTGACTACATCCCCTAGATACGCTCACAGGATAAAAATATCCCAACTCCATGTAAACTCTCTATAACTGTGAATGTATAATGATAATGATAAACCTAACACCTAAACATTAAACATAATGAAAGTGTTAACATAAGCACATTCAGATATAAATACGTAAATTAATAACTTAATTATTAAATTAATAACTATTTATTGGAGAAATAAACAATAATGGGCTTGATTCCGAGATTTATGCAATGCCGACAATTACGCAGATCAAGCGATTGTTTGCCATTATGCGCACGAGCAGCTATTGTATTGTGATCATGCCCGCACAGAGGATCCATTCGCAAAATGAGTGACATGTAGTCAGCTTTTGGGGGAAGTAATGGGGGGCGGATAGGCAAATGCAGGCATATCAGGACCGTTTAAACTCTGCTTAATGGGATTGCATAAATTAGCCATTGCGGTCTCCATCACATCACTAGAGCTCTCAGCGTGTCAGGAGAGCGTCGGTGTTTGAGAAAGATCAGACTTCACTCAGACGTTGCAAGGCTGCCAGATCTGCGTTGATGCTACCAACATTTACGCTGTTGTATGTCGTCATAAGGCAGCAGTGGGCGTCCCTATGCTCATATAAGCTTTGGAAGACATTAGCATATTTTAGCAACTACAATCCGTAAGAGGGGATACGTTCAATAGCCAGACAGAATGCCGATGCCGGAATCCCGACACTGTTTGGAATACCAGCGCCGGCATCCCAACCACTGAGAATCCTGAAGGTAAGTAGCGGGATTTGGGGGAGGGTTAGGGTTAGGGGTTAGGCACTTGTGGGAGGGATAGGGTTAGGCATTAAGGGGGGAAAGTTAGGTTTAGGCACCAGGGAAGGAGGGCGAGGTTTAGGTACTAGGGGAGGAGGCTAAATTTAGGCACTGGGGAGGAAGGGTTGGGATTAGGGTAGGGTTAGGGGTTAGGTATACTTACCTCGAGCCATTGAGATGGTAACCTAGTTGGGATGAGGGCATCAGGATTCTGACTGCTGGCATCCTGTACCCAACCCCGTAAGATATAGCAGCTTCGATTGCATTAGTATAAATCTCAGAATTTTATTTTAGATCCTCATATTTCTTACTTCACACTATATATATTTTAATATTTCACTTAATTTGCTTCATCATTATCTAAAAATATTTTCCTAGTTCTAAATAAATAAAAGTTATGAAAAATAATAATAAGGGTGAATATTTTCCTCTACTCAGAAATGAAACTCTTCATAAACCAAGAAACTAATATAAAAGAGCAATATCATTAAAAAAGTTATATTTTCAAAAGGGCTCATGTGCACTGAGCAGGTTACCCCCCCCTTCCCTTGTTCCTCCCTCTCCATATTTTAGCTTATCACTGTATGAATACACCCCCCATGCACACCAGACACCTGTTGATGAAACTGTGGATTATGCAGAGCTGGGCACACACAGAGATCCATTGATAGTTGGATGACCTGCACCTGGTATACAACTAATGTTATGCTGGCCATTCACTAGGCGATTTCGGGCCGATTGCCCGATTGCCCGTCGCACGATGAATCGTGTGGAAATCATGTATTTTTTAGGTAGGATACGATCCGATGCGCGCTCCCGCCACTCTTAAAACTTATCATATGATCAGATGAGCAGCCCATATTATCTATCGTTATCGAATGTAGATGGTGCCGTGTATTTGTGCATGCGATGCATCGTGTGTCCAACCGGCGTCATTTCAGTGACATTTTGAAGAAGTGAGTGTTCTTTCCATGATCTTTCCTCCTAAACTGCAGATGCATCGTATCGTGAGATCGTATGTACATCGTGTGTCCATCGTGTGGCCGGGACTACCAGGGAGCTGCCGGGGAGTTCAAGGGAAATTGTAAGATGAATCTTATCTTATGCTGGTCATACTAGTGTATGGCCAGCATAAGTGTGCATTGATAATGATGGCAGGCAAATCTTTATCAGCCCCCATTGTGTTAATCAATTTTATACAGTATTATACAGGGTGTTTCACTTGCTATTGGCACCAAAGATTTTCTTATAACTTTTAAAGTAATTTAGTGAAATGTGACACAGATATATCTTGGTCTATGAGAAACAACAGAAATTCATAGCAAAAGTGTTGAAAGTGTTCGCCATTAGCATCCAGGCCAGCTTGAATGTGTTGCTTCATGTTATGGAAGGTTTTAACCAACATATTGGGAGTCACAGTCTCAATTTCCCGTTGAATGTTTTCTCTCAATGCCACGAGAGTCAGTGGCTTGTTGTGGTACACTCAATTTTCACATGCCACTTAGGAAGAAATCCAGTGGTGTAAGGTCAGACAACCTTGGTGGCCAAAGTCCCTTGGAAATGACATGATCATCAAAGAATGAAGCAATTTCAGCCATGTTGGCATTGGAAGTGTGTCAGGTGGCACCATCCTGCTGAAAGTGACCAGTACTGATTTCCTCATCGTCTAACTCAACTATTAAAGACTCTTTGCTTATTTCCATGTAGACTGTGGTATTCACCATTATGTGGAAGAAGATGGGTCTGATAATGCGGCGCCTCGTCAAAGCACACCACACCCCAAGTTTTTCAGCATGAAGGCTTCTCATGTAGTTCATGAGGATTTTCACTTTCATTGGTGAACCAAGTGTAATCCAGACTGGCAGTTGGTGTGGCTCCCCTATTTGAATGTCGGACTGCACTGCCGACTAGGGTGGTGCGACTTTCAATGACTTTTTCCTGTTTCTCATAGACCAAGGTATGTCTGTGTCAAATTTCACTAAACTACATCAATTACTTTAAAAGTTATAAAGAAAAACTTTGGGGCCAATAGTGAGTGAAACACCTCGTATATTATATTTTACTTTTGCAATAGTTCTTTATTTTATGCTTATATTTCCCTCTAATTCCATCCTTTTTATTTTGTTAACTAATAAGTTCTTTTATTATATACCTACAGTACATCTATATAATTTATATATTAATATTATTGTTAAATTGCATGTGTGTGGGCTGTGGCAATAACACCTGTCCCAGTGATGGAGAGATAATACAGGATTGAGTGTGGAAAGACCAATACTTCTTGTATACAGTAGCTGTTAGTCAGCTATGTACTAAACAGGTCTTCTGTCTCTGTAGCTCAGTCTTTCTCACCCTGCAGCAATGTAGCTGCCCCCCCTTTCATCTTTCACATATCCCAAATATCATCACCTGTGCCAAAAAGCATCGTCCAATCAGATCGGAGGGGATGGAGGTCAGCTCAGTGACAGTGATTTATTAATGGCAGCCACCTCTACACAATCTACCTTCTCCCAACAGCACAAATCAGTTCCACTCCTCCACCTGACTGAAGGGTTGAAGACACACTGGCATTTCCCCACACTGAGCAGGACATTGTGTGTTCATTGTTGCTGACCTGTTATTATCTCTCTGAGCCTGAGGTATGTAATAATATCCGTTCACATGCTGATGTGTATCACATATCTCAGGACTGTCCTTATTATGACTCTTTTATGTTCTGCGCAAACTTCATGTCACATAGCTGTGTAGTATGATGCCAGCCCTGGCGGGACGGGAAAGTACCTGTCTATGTGCATTGATAGTCATAGGCTGGCACAATAACTTTTTCTTAGACGACAGAAAAAGTTTACTGAGGTGCTTGACTAAAAAGTGATTGTCAGCCGGACTTTGGGGTGACACTTTAACTCTTTCCACCCTGTGCATTTCTAGCTGAACTCACAGTTATGGAAAGGGGGGCACACAGTGGTTTTACCAGGGCAGATCCCAGCAGCAGAATTTGTGCATAGATATTTGTATGTGCCAGGTGGATAAATAGGTGCATTTCAGCATACTCTATTTATTGTGCATTCACCTTTTTGCGAGGTCGTAATGACTTTTACTATAGGGCTGATTCAAAACCAGGTATAATGCAGGCTTGAAGTCAGCCAGCCACAGAACCTGTGTTATTCATGAGGGTCCCAGTTTAAAGGGATCGCATGGTAAGTCTATGCAAATGCATACATTTGTTTTCCTTTCAGGGTAAATAGTGGCTTCTTTTGCATGTAGCCCACAAATCTGGACACCTTTATTTTTACACTGCAATTTAGATCTTATTTTGGACACACCCCTCCCAAATCTAAATATCTCTGCACATGTTACATCTGCCCCACCTGCAGTGTAGCATTGTTGTTTATATGCACAGTTACTTGCTCTTTCTAACTCCGGGGCTGATTCAGCAAGGATTGCTATTGCGATTACGTACGTAATCGGCCGATTGTTGTGTTCTGTGCACACGTAATCATTGCAGTGGGCGCGTGCAAAGACTCCACTTGCAATCAGGACTGCGATCGCAGTAACTACGCAGACCCATCGCAGGGTGATTGACAGAAAGTACCTTTGGGTGAGGTGACAGGGGGGTGGTTGGCGAAATGCAGGCGTGCCAGTGCATTTGAACACGGTTGCTGGGGCGTGCACAAATTAGCCATTGCGATGCCATACACAGCCCGGCCTTTGACTGCGTGCGATGAAGTTAGCAATTTCTGAGTAAGGTCAGAGCTTCTGCAAGTGCGCGTGAGGCTTCGATTGTTATCAATGTTACCAATGGTTTCGCAGTTTGGCTAAGTATTACGGATGTGTGTAAGTTAAGGGGGTGTCCTTATGTTAGACTCCGTATGGCATTGCGATCGCAATCAGTTTTTTACGTGCATGCGTAATAGCTATTGCAATTGCAATAGTGATCCTTACTGAATCAGGCCCCCTGTTCCCAAATCTGAATCAGGCCCTATATCGGATATCAGATTACACTGATAGCAATGATAGTAATTAAACAATTGCACTGCAAACATATAAATACAGTAGAACACATAATAGCAATCTAACGTAAAAGATTCCTTATATAAAACTGTTAAAAATCTTCCACAAATGTGTTGGCAAAGATTCCAGAACTGAGCTGGGAAGCTTCAGTCCTGACCCTGAGACTCAGGAATATTGGGGTCTGTTTATAAAGCATTTTCACTGGAGAAACGTTTCATTCTATGTCTTACAATTACTGCCAGTGGCTAGAACCTTCTGTATGTTGGTGGGTTTCATATTACTAAGCCAGGCAATATCTATTTAATCAGCCCACGTAATATTTAATACTTTTATTTTAGCCATCACATTGCAGAGGGGCTGAGTTCTATAAAACTCTATTGTGCATACTTGTCACTTACTGGGTGTCCCCTCCGGGAGGGGGGCAAGTTGGCTCGGTGGCAGGACTAGCAGCAGCAAAGTGTGCCGGCTGGTGGGTATGAATGCAGTGAATACTGACATTGTGAAGTGCTGGTTGGGGCCGCGATGATATTGCTGACCCGGACTGCCCAGTTTTCTCTGTAAGTGGACAGCTGTGGACTGGTGTCGGTAGGCACCAGGAGACTTGCCCAGTATTCTGGATGACCAGGAAATCCACCCAATTTGCTGGAGAATAGGAAAGTATACTCTAGTGGTAGCAACAAGGGACCCTAAACCTCTGCTAGTTGGAACAGTATTAGGGTCGGAAGGGTGTACGGTAATATTTGGGGCCTAATTCTAAGTCAGACACAAGTTTAAAAGTGGACTCATCCGGTGATTATCAGCACACTATGCATTCATCGCACTATACATGCTCCCCTTAACTAAAGAGCAGCCAGTTCGTGAAGTGGGTGATACTGGGCAGCTGCTTTGCTCTTTTGCTAGTGATGCCTTTTTCTTACTGATATAGCCTTTTGGGATGGTGGTCACAATAGGTGCATAGCAGATTTGAAAGTGACTGTTAGGCCACACAGAGAGTCCTTAACCAGGATGTTAGGTTTATTGGTAAACAGCAGTAACAGGATATGTAGGAATGCAGTGGTAATTCAGAGGGTTAATAACAAAAACCAGACAAAATGTCATAAACAGTGGTATACAGCAGGTATTAGGTGTCTCACCTTGTGGAGCTAAATGCCTACCCTCCAAAATGACCCATTCCACCAGGTACAAATTGCTCTGCTCCTGGACTTCCCACCTAATTTATGATTGCAGACACCTGTGTTGAACTAGTTAATTGATGAGACAGGTATTTCAAGACAGGTGGCTGCAATCATAAATTAGGCTGGAAGTCCAGAAGCAGAGCAATTTATACTTATTGGAATGGGTCATGTTGGAGGGTAGGTAAATGCAGTGTGTCTGCACAGCACTGTATCACTCTACACAGTAAAATCGCTGCTGTATGCATATGTGCAGTAGCAGATCAGGTCAGAGGTCACATCTTCCAGCAGACTCTGGGTCTTAATGCCCAGTATGTACTGTATGCACTATGGGGTAAATTTACTAAGATTCGTTTTGGTCCCGGTTTTCAACTCGGATAGGATCGATCAAAAACGGACGTTTTTTTCACTTATAAAATCTAGAATTTACCCTGCTTCCAGTTTTGACTGGATCGTTTTGATTGATGGTATATTTCAGTAGTTCTCAAACTCAGTCCTCAGGACCCCACACAGTTCATGTACTCATTACTCACTGACACATTTTAAAAGATCCACAGGTGAAGCTAATTATTTCAATTGTGATTCTGTCAGGAGACCTGCAAAACATGCACTGTTTAGGGTCCTGAGGACCGAGTTTGAGAACCTGTGGTGTATTTGGTCGATCCTGTCCATTTTGAAGCCCCGATTTCCCTGCCTGAATTTCTCTCCCGAACAAGCAGGCTGCACATATAAGTGAAATATGTGTAGACTGCTTGTTTATTTTTTTTTATTTTAGGGGTTAATTTTAATTAAAAAAATTGACGTGGGGTCCCCCCCCAAAAGGCTAACCAGCCCCGGACTGGTCAGCCAGTCCTGGTTCCTAACATTACGGGGAACAAAACGAGTAGGGTTCCATTGTAATTTAAGAACTAGCACCTGGCTGCAGGGCCAGTGCTGGTGTTAAGTATAGGGGACAAAAATGCGTAGGGGTGACCGGCTTGGGGGAATGCTTTGGCCCTGGAGACCCGGTAATAGGGTCTCCTGGCTGTGGCATTACACCCCAGTTGGTTTGGGTCCAGTGCTGGTTTTTAATATAGGGGGACTAAAAACACAATAAACATTAATAAACATTCACAAATCACACTGATTTGTGTATGTTTGATTGCAACTCGCAGCTCAGGAGGTGGTGCATTTGAAAGTTCTATTGACTCCCCAATTTGGCTGTAAAATGGCCGAATATAGCAAAACGAATAATGGTAAATTCCCGATTTAGGCAGAAATTAATGAAAAGTACTTCTGATTTGAGCCGATGGTGCATTAATTTCTATTTGGTAAAACCGGCGGAATTTGCGGCATTAACTCACCAAATTTCAACCCCAAAAGATGAACAAATCACCCGACTTTAATGATAGTAAATTCCCGGTTTGCAAAAAAGTGATTTTATCACCCGAGCTAGCAATCTCGGATCAACACGAATCTTTGTAAATTTCCTCCTTAGAGTAAAGAGTGCCGGAGAGCGCTGTGGGCCTGATTCAGACCCGCTCACTAGATGCGTTCGCATGCAGCTGTCAGCTCCCAAAAGTATGCAAATCCCACGAAAGCACGCCAAGGCATTAGCACGCCCACTATGTCTTGGCATGCGATCGCGGTGTGTATTTAGCCACCCACCTGTCTGTCTTAAGATGCCCACTTTAGTGATACACATCATCTCCAGGAAGTGTATACAACTATTGTTAACATCGAGTACCATCGGATCTGTACACAGCATTTGTGGCTGATCATACCCTACCGCAAGCACTGCGAATGCTTCAGTGTGTAATTCAGCCATGCGACGTGTACTACTGTATGACGCTGCGTCTTAATTATGCACGCCTCTGAAACAGCATTAAGACGCTCAGACACGCCTGTGTTCGCACCATCACTCACCCATTTCCATCGACCAACCCGTCACCACCCACAAACGGCTCGCCCTGTCACTCAATCTAGCGAGGCATCTATATACAAGGAGCGATCGCTTTGCGATCGCATGGACTGGCTCACGTACGCACACTGAGTCTTGTACGCATGCGCACATTGCTAACATCGGCAGGCTACGTGCGAATGCTGCTAAGCGAATGGGTCTGAATCAGGCCCTGTGCTCTAACATTCTGATGGATCTCTTGCAACCAGCATCGGGTGGCCAATAATGATGATGACGGTTGTGGCTGCATCTGGGAAAAGAGTGAGTTCTCACATAGATGGACGGATGCTCATATTAACGTAAGGTAGTAAACATACTTGCTGAATTCCTAGCCACCCCCTTCGGAGGGCATTCGTAAGGTTAACAGTAAATGAAATGCATTTATTTTTTTACTGTTTTTCCTTCTTTAAAAGTGATGATAATAATAATAATAATAATAATAATAATAATAGTAGTAATAATACATTATTATTATTATTATTATTATTATTATTATTATTATATTTAGGTTGCTCCTCTTTTTTTTAATTCCGGGTATACTAAATACATTTGTCTGAGATCCTGATTTGCTTTCTGCAAGGCATTGGCTTAAACTTTCATAGAGTGAATAATATAGGGCTACATATAATAAATACATTATCTCTCAGTTCTAATATTATTTATTAATTTAGGTTAACTCTATAACTCCATTAGTATCATATTTGATACATGAGTTTGTGTGACTTTTAGTTTATGTGTCAGGTTTTACATGGTTAATAATATAAATAAATCTTTCTTTCTAGCAATACAGAAATCAGAGATACTTTGAAATCTAATCAAATAATTTTTGTTATTCTCTCCTCAGAATGCTCCTTCTGACTGACACCTCCAGCCTCATTACTCTGCGGAAAGCTCTGACCCACAGTCTCCCGGACTCGCTGAAGGTGAGTGAGAAAATGTTCTCCTTACATGGAATCACAGCGAGGATTCAGATATGCCGTATTGTTGCTACAAAAGGCAAATCTACAGTGACCATGACACAAGCTCTGCAGAAGTGTGACTTTACTGAGAGCATATACAAACTAACATGGCCACCAGGAGTTCTTCTGGGGCAAGAGAGTGGTTGGCAGGTAAAACTTCTGCCAACCACACAGCACACATCTACAGTTACTATTACTGACAACTCTCAACACCCCACACCCTCCTCCTGCAGGGACAAGGCATCTCCTGGCACTCACAGTAGTGAACAATCCATCCATACATCGCTGCTGGAGAAGAGAGGCTGTGTTTGGGTATCAGACAGCCAGTGAGAGCTGTAAATAGTGTGGGGGATAGTACTTTCCTATTCATCTCTCTGCTTGCACTAGACAGACACAACAGTAGATTAAATAATAAGATTCTCTTATTTTGCTTATCCTAGATGCTGCTACCTAAGCTATATGCCTCCATCTGGTTCCTTATTTCTTATCTCTGCCAATCATACAGGTGTGTGGAGCTTTGCATAATATGATCCCCAAAAACCCTTTCAGGCTACAAGTTCTGGTGGACCAATGGCCGGACTTCACTTCTGTTGTATGTCGCCCCCCACTGGAGGTGAGTTTGTAGCTTGTGACTGAAAATTACTACAGACCATGGTTTTCCTTATTTTATATTTCACCAATCTATTTTATTAAAGTAAATTAATCCAGCTGCTACAGTAAGGGTTGGCTCACATAAACTGTACAAACTAGAACAAAGTACTCACTGCTTTTTTTTTATGGCGTAAAAGCAAGAGACAAAACTCTCTTTTTAGGGAACACTTTAGATAATGAAGTATTAAAACTAGGGGTGTGCACCGGCCACTTTTCGTGTTTTGTGTTTTGATTTTGGATCTGGATCTTTCTTCGTGTTTTGGATCTGGATTGGTTTTGCCAAAACCACCCTTCCGTGTTTTGGGTTCTGGGTTTTGTGTTTTGGATCTGTATTTTTTTTTAAAAAAGCATAAAAACAGCTAAAATCACAGAATTTGTAGGTTTTTCTGCTCCTATGCTATTATTAACCTCAATAACCTTAATTTCCACTCATTTCCAGTCTATTCTGAACACCTCACACCTCACAATAGTGTTTTTATGTCCAAAACGTTGCACCGAGGTAGCTGGATGACTATGCTAAGCGACACGAGTGGGCGGCACAAACACGTGACCCATCTAGGCGTGAAACTGCAGTGGCAGACAGGATGGCAGTTTGAAAAACTAGGCCCCAAACTGTACATAATGCAAAGAAAAAAAAGAGGTGCAAGATGGAATTCTCCTTGGGCCCTCCCACCCACCCTTATGTTGTATAAACAGGACATGCACACTTTAACAAACCAATCATTTCAGCGCCAGGGTCTGCCACACAACTGTGGCTGAAATGATTGGTTCGTTTGGGCCCCCACAAAACAAGCTGGCAATTAATGTGTCCCTGCACAAACTGGCTCTATGGAGGCAAGATGTCATCCTCATCCTCCTCATCCACCGATTCCTCACCCTCTTCAGTGTGTACATCCTCATCCTCACAAAGTATTAACTCGTCCCCACTTGAATCCACCACCACAGGTCCCTCTGTACCTTCTGGAGGCTGGTCTCCCTGGAAGAGCTGATAATTCATTTTGATGAACATCATCTTCTCCACATTCTGTGGAAGCAACCTCCTACGCCTTTCGCTGACAAGGTTCCCGGCTGCACTAAACACTCTTTCGGAGTACACACTGGAGGGGGGGCAACTCAGGTAAAATAGAGCCAGTTTGTACAGGGGCCTCCAAATTGCCTCTTTTTCCTGCCAGTACAGGTATGGACTGTCTGCCATGCCTACTTGGATGCTGTCACCGATGTAATCCTCCACCATTCTGTCAATGGTGACAGTATCATATGCAGTGACAGTAGACATGTCAGAAATTGTTGCCAGGTCCTTCAGTCCGGACCAGATGTCCAAACTTGGTCCTGCCTGCCCTGCATCACCGCCAGCGGGTTGCTTAGGATACCTAAGTTTTTTCCTGGCAGCCCCAGTTGCAGGAGAAAATGAAGAAGGAGCCGTTGACGTGTCACGTTCCGCTTCAGCTGACAGTGTGTTCACCAGCAGGTCTTTGCACCTCTGCAGGCTTGTGTCGGCCGGAAAGAGAGACACCACATAGGCTTTAAACCTAGGATCGAGCACGGTGGCAAAAACGTAGTGGTCTGATTTCAACAGATTGACCACCCTGGAATCCTGGCAAAGCGAATGAAGGGCTTCATCCACAAGTCCCACATGCCGAGCGGAATCGCTCCGTCTTAGCTCCTCCTTCACTTTCTCCAGCTGCTTCTGCAAAAGCCTGATGAGGGGAATGACCTGACTCAAGCTGGCAGTGTCTGAACTGACTTCACGTGTGGCAAGTTCGAAGGGCTGGAGAACCTTGCACAACACGGAAATCATTCTCCACTGCGCTTGAGTCAGGTGCATACCCCCTCCTTTGCCTATGTCATAGGTGGATGTATAGGCTTGTATGGCCTTTTGCTGCTCCTCCATCCTCTGAAGCATATAGAGGGTTGAGTTCCACCGCGTCACAACCTCTTGCTTCAGGTGATGGCGGGGCAGGTTCAAGAGTGTTTGCTGGCGCTCCAGTCTTCGGCACGCAGTCGCTGAATGGCGAAAGTGGCCAGAAATTTTTCGGGCCACCCAAAGCGTCTCCTGCACGCCCCTGTCGCTTTTCAGAAAATTCTGCACCACCAAGTTTATTGTGTGAGCAAAACATGGGACGTGCTGGAATTTGCCCAGATGTAATGCCCGCACAATATTGGTGGCGTTGTCAGATATCACAAATCCCCAGGAGAGTCTAAGTGGGGTAAGCCACTGGGCGATGATTTCCCTCAGTTTCTCTAAGAGGTTGTCGGCGGTGTGCCTCTTACTGAAACCGGTGATACACAGCGTAGCCTGCCTTGTAACGAGCTGGCATTTCTGAGATGCTGCTACTGGTGACGCTGCTGCTGTTGCTGCGTAAGGTGATACATCTACCCAGTGGGCTGTCACAGTCATATAGTCCTTAGTCTGCCCTTTTCCACTTGTCCACATGTCCGTGGTTAAGTGGACATTGTGTACAACGGCATTTTTCAGGACACTGAGGACACTTTTTCTGACGTTTCTGTACAGTCTCGGTATCGCCTGCCTAGTGAAGTGGAATCTAGACGGGATTTGGAACCGGGGACACACTACCTCCATCAATTGTCTAAATCCCACTGCACTAATGGCGGATACCGGACGCACGTCTAACACCAACATAGCAGTCAAGGCCTCAGTTATACGTTTTGCTTCAGGATGACTGCTGTCGTACTTCATCCTCCTCGCTAAGGACTGTTGGAGGGTCAATTGTTTAGTAAAAGTAGTGGTGTTCCTACTTCCTCTCTGGGATGATGAACGACTCCCAGCAGCAGCAACAGCAGCAGCGGCAGCAGTAGGCGTAGCAATGCAGGATCCTCCAGAGGAATCCCGGATAGGAGAGTCAGTCATGCCAGTGATATGGCCTGCAGGACTACTTCCGATCCTGACTAAGGAGGAAATTGACGAGGAGGGAGTTGACGGTGTGGTTTGCAGGCGCTTGGATACAACAGGACAACGGGATTTAGGTGTCCCTGGACTGCTTACGGTCTTAGCCAAAGTTTCTGAACTTGACAGTAACTTTTTATGAACGCGCTGCAGGTGCCGTATAAGGGAGGATGTTCCTAGGTGGTTGACGTCCCTACCCCTACTTATTTCACCTTTACATATGGTACATATGGCAAGACAGTTGTTGTCCGGATTTGGATAGAAATATTGCCAGACCAAAGAGGTGGAATGTTTGGTCTTCTGCCCAGGCATGACCGTGATGGGCTTTTTCATCCCACGGACAACAACTGTCTCCCCCGGAGCCTGATTTAAACAAACCACATCACCATCAGAATCCTCCTCGCCAACTTCCTCCTCAGCGCCAGCTACACCAGTATCCTCATCCTGTTGTACTTCAACAGTGACATCTTCAATTTGCATATCAGCAAGTGGACTGTGGGTGCTCCTTTCAGCACTTGCAGGGGGCGTGCAAATGGTGGAAAGAGCCACCTCTTCCCGTCCAGTGCTGGGAAGGTCAGGCATCGCAACCACCACCACACTTGGACTCTCCTTGGGGATTTGTGATATCTTCTTAGAAAGCACAGTTCTTCGCTGTGCTTTTGCCAGCTTAACTCTTTTGATTTTTTTAGTGGGAGGAGGGCTTCCATCGTCATGTGAAGCTGAACCACTAGTCATGAACATACTAGGGATCGACCTTAGCCGTTCCTTGCCACTCCGTGTCGTAAATGGCATATTGGCAAGTTTACGTTTCTCTTCAGCTGATTTAAATGTCTTTTTCAAGGTCATTTTCCTGAACTTTGCCATTTGGGATTGTATGTGCCCTCTACTATGACATTGGGCATCGGCCTTGGCAGACGACGTTGATGGCATGTTATCGTCTATGTCATGACTAGTGGCAGCAGCTTCAGCACTAGGAGGAAGTGGTTCTTGATCTTTCTCTATTTTATTTTTATCGGAGAAAGTTTGGTCCTCCATTTATGTTATATCGATTTGATATATACGTGCGGCTAAACACAGAAAATAATTTTTTTTTTGGTTTGGACTGGAGTGTACTTTCGGGGGTTACAGCACCCTTTAACGGTCAAGCCAGCCGGCCCTTTACTTATGACACAGGCGCACGCTTGGCACTACTTTGTTGATGCACGTGCGGCTACTGCGCACACAATTCACAAACACAGAAAATAATTTTTTTTTTGGTTTGGACTGGAGTGTACTTTGGGGGTTACAGCACCCTTTAACGGTCAAGCCAGCCGGCCCTTTACTTATGACACAGGCGCACGCTTGGCACTACTTTGTTGATGCACGTGCGGCTACTGCGCACACAATTCACAAACACAGAAAATAATTTTTTTTTTGGTTTGGACTGGAGTGTACTTTCGGGGGTTACAGCACCCTTAACGGTCAAGCCAGCCGGCCCTTTACTTATGACACAGGTGCACGCTTGGCACTACTTTGTTGATGCACGTGCGGCTACTGCGCACACAATTCACAAACACAGAAAATAATTTTTTTTTTGGTTTGGACTGGAGTGTACTTTCGGGGGTTACAGCACCCTTAACGGTCAAGCCAGCCGGCCCTTTACTTATGACACAGGCGCACGCTTGGCACTACTTTGTTGATGCACGTGCGGCTACTGCGCACACAATTCACAAACACAGAAAATAATTTTTTTTTTGGTTTGGACTGGAGTGTACTTTCGGGGGTTACAGCACCCTTAACGGTCAAGCCAGCCGGCCCTTTACTTATGACACAGGCGCACGCTTGGCACTACTTTGTTGATGCACGTGCGGCTACTGCGCACACAATTCACAAACACAGAAAATAATTTTTTTTTGGTTTGGACTGGAGTGTACTTTCGGGGGTTACAGCACCCTTTAACGGTCAAGCCAGCCGGCCCTTTACTTATGACACAGGCGCACGCTTGGCACTACTTTGTTGATGCACGTGCGGCTACTGCGCACACAATTCACAAACACAGAAAATATATTATTTTTTTAGCACTTGGGGGGAGCACCCCTGATGGACAGAGCACCCCCTGGACAACACTACAGCACTCCTTTAGGACTGGGACACTGCACAGGACTTTGGAGTGGACACAGCCCCTATGGAGAACTGACTGCACAACACAGTCCAGCCAGCCCCTATGGACTTTGAAGTAGTGGACACAGCCCCTATTAACAACAGCAGCACAGCACAACACAGCCAGCCCCTATGGACTTTGAAGTAGTGGACAACAGCAGCACTACACTACACTACACTACACTACACTACACAGCCCTAACTCCCACCCTCCCTCTTCACTGTCCACAGCCGAGTGAGAAAATGGCGCCGACGCGGGTACCTTATATAGGATCCAAAACCCGCGAGACTCGGAAGGCGGGATGATGACGTTTTGCCTCGATTTCAGATCCGAGTCAGGCGGGAAAAGTCGAGCCTGACTCGGATCGGACTCGGATCGGGGGGGCTCGGGGGGGTTCGGATTTCAGAAATCCGAACCCGCTCACCCCTAATTAAAACATAACTTTTTATCACTATCAAAAGGGATATTATGCCAACCTCTTACCCAGAGAATCATGTGTGCATATATGCACACAAAAACATATTCATTCATATAAATGTATATTATTGCACTAATATGTACCAATCTGACCAAGAATATAAACAATTGTCTGGTTACCTTTATGCAAATGCAGTGTACCTCATGGCATAGTAATCTATTACCACCAGTGTGTAAGGTATAAACGCACCCAAAACAGGATATTACATATATCGCTGTCCTGTATGTCACTTTCTTAATACAGAGATATTTTATATAATTTCACCAGAAATACATTCAGTTGGCCTAGAAAGTCAATAATTATTTAATAAGGCACAATTATTAACATTAACTCTCCTAATACATATAGGGGCATATTCAATTGGGTGCGAGAATAGCAAAAAAAAACCCTGCACCAGAGAGGTTTTTCCTGCAGGTGCAGGATTTTTGCTATTCAATTAGGTGCTGGGTTTTTTCAATTATGAGCGCCGGGAGGTTTTTTCCTCGCACCTCCAGAGCAAGTCAGATTTTTCCTAAAATCATTAATTTTAGGAAAAATCAGCAGGACTTGCTCTGGTACCCCGGTGGCACCCCTTCCTGAGGACTAAGGGGTCTATTTAGTAAGCAGTGTTAGGAGACAGAGTGAAAAGTGGTAAGAAAGTGATAAGGTGCCAGCCAGTCAGTTCCCAACTGTCATTTTTCAAACACAGACTGTGAGATGACAGTTGGAAGCTGATTGGTTGGCACCTTTTCACTTTCTTATCACTTTTCACTCTGTCTCCTAACACTGCTTACTAAATAGACCCCTGAGTAAGCAAATTAAAATTTCCAATTAGCTTAATTAGTCCTTAATTACTCACAATCCGAAGCGGTCTCTGCTGCATCCAGCATCAGTGTCACGACCAGGGTTTTGTGGCCCTTACCGGTGAGAGCGCTGTCCTTCTGGTGTGGAGACTGGCATTGCGTGTACGCAGAGGTCTGCCAGCGTTGGGCCATCCTGGCAAGGGTGTCTAGTGGTGTATCCGCGTCACAGGTGTCTGGGCGCCACCATGTTGTCTTTGGCCATGTGACATAGCAGGCCAATCGTCTGCGAGTCACCTGCTCTCTCTGGCCTATCACGTTCCGTTACTGGATACTTAAGGGTGTTTGGAGCGCTTTGTAGTTGCCAGTGCAACGTGTTCACAGCGTCAGCTGTGAGAGAGAGTACTCTGCGCTCCTGTACCTTAGACTTGTGCTCTGGTGCTTGCCCTAGCTCCTTGTCAGCCTCCGGCTCCCTGCATAGCCTGCACCACTCTGCCTTGCACTCCGCTGGAGATCAGTTCTGCACCTTCCACCAGACCCACTCCTGCCTGAACCTGGCTCCTCAGTTAACCCATTCCTGCGCAGCAATCATCACAGCATTACCGGATTCTCCTTTCAGCCATCATCACAGCATTACCGGATTCTCCTTTCAGCCATCATCACAGCATTACCGGATTCTCCTTTCAGCCATCATCACAGCATTACCGGATTCTCCTTTCCGTCATCATCATAGCATTACCGGATTTCCCTGTCAGCCATCATCACAGGATATCTCTCTCAGCCACTATTCAGCACACCAGGATATCCACTTCACTCTTACAGTCTACCTGGATTCACCTCATTCATCTCTGTCACTGATCTGGACATTTATTCCCTCTCACTGCAGTTCCCTCCTGCCACATATATACAGTCAGTGATTATGGGGTCTATTTATTAAGCAGTGAAAAGCGTAGAGAAGTGGACCAGTGGAGAAGTTGCCCATAGCAACCAATCAGCTTCTACGTACAGTATTATTTTATACACTGTACTTGATAAATGTTACTTCAAAGCTGATTGGTTGCTATGGTCAACTTCTCCACTGGTTCACTTCTCCACACTTTTCACTGCTTGATAAATAGACCCCTATGTCAGTGTGTGCAAGTGTTTCTACTTCAGGGTCCATAGGGTATCCACAGGATACCTTGGGGTATAGGCGATGGCGGCAGACATCCAGGCACCACAGAGTTAAATTTTCAGCCTCCCAGGATGCACTGGGGTCCCTCTCCTATACCCCGCCCCCGAGCCTCAGGCCACTCAGTTTTCGTCGTGCCTGGCCGGACCAGTCGCACCGTACAGAGGGGGGTCTTTTTAAGGCCCCTGAATATTTCTTCGTAGCTGTGGCTGCACAACTAGAGTGCTCCAGGATAGGACAGTCAGTATTGATGTCCATGCTGTCACTCCTACACCCCGCCGGTACCAGAACGCCGGTACCGATCCGGGGATGCTGGTAGGTAGCTGGGGTCACAGCTAGCGGTGATCCCGGCTACCTGGACTGTGGCCGGATGCACGGGGAACAAGGTAAGCGGCGGGGTCCCGCGGTGGGCACCCGCCGGTAACACAGTCCTGTTTGGTCCCCAGGCAGGGGGCTCCCTGGGGACCGGGGCCAGGTACTGATCCTGCGCCTTCTACTAGACCACCAGGGACAGCGGGCCACAGCATGTGCGGTACAGCGCGGTGTCCCAGGGGTTAATAGCAAGCCAGGGGAGAACGCCTTCCCTGTCTCACAGCCGGCGTCTCCCCCGCTGCACAGTGCCATTCCACAGCGGTCTGAGCGGGCTGTGTCAGCGCTCCTCCCCGGGCCCGCCTCCTCTCTGCTCCTCACCCATTTTCTCACTACATGTGCTGGGGATGGCAAACGCTGCTGGAAGCTGATACAGATGCCATTGCGGTCCGGGTCCCCCGCATACCTCTCCTTCAATAAGGTCAGTGTATGCAGCACTGTTTCCTACCAGGCTCTGGTCTGTGTAGTTGATCGCAGTGCTTGTAATGCAGGATATTATCTGTGCATTGTATGTGACTTAAATGCTAGTGCTGTTTGCCTGTACTTTCATTTCTGACTATCAGCCTTTTTCCTATCCCTGTTCTTCTGCTACAGCCCTTGCGGTGCGGTGTTGCAGGGTGTTTATTACCTCACAGTAAACGTGTTTTTTCTGTGTGGGAGGTCACATACGCTCCGTTCACATTCCTCATGTCTGAAAGTGAACGAGGATATCCTCTTCCAGCTATAATGTACTGATATCATGTGCAGTTAGCGGAGGGATATGGAGACGCTGAGGGTTTATGGAGGGCATGTTGTATTATATATCACGCCCCATTTCTGTCACTGTGCTGCACAAAAAAGGGGACCGCCCTCGGCTGGCTAAGATGCTTCCAGCCTTTGTGGGCAACGCCCCCTGCGTTTCCCCATAAGGGTTATTGCAGCCTGTGGTGGTCTCATCACATGCAGGGGTCCCTGGACATTTGATGGTACCCCAGTGTATCCTGTTTTTCGCCCCCCCAGGTCTCGCAGGAGCCTGTGTGGGTGAATTTATTGTCCAAATGGTATAGCACCTGATGGACGTTTTACAGGGGAAGTCACCATTTCGGCCTTCTAAACGTCCTTTCGGGTCTCAGACGGGTAAAGGCATGATGTCTGTTGACGGTGACATTATTGACTTTTTCAGACACGAGCCCCTTAGTGCAAAGGAGGCGTAGTCTGGGTCTAAAGTCTATATACCTGGCCTTCTACGGGCAGTCCGTGCGGCTTTGGTTATTACATATCCCCCGTGGCTAAATCCAAATATGTCTTCTTTAAGGATAAGGGTGTTGCCACTGTAATTCCTCTATCTGGTCAGGTGGATCATTTAGAGGAGGCGTGGAAAATCTGGGTAAGCGGTTCCAGCCTCAAAAACGGTTGACTTTTTGCATACCCCTTTTGCGGATAATTACATTTCCGAATGGGAGTTACCTTTACGGGTAGATTCTCATGTTACACGTCTTGTGAGGAGTGCTACGTTGCCCATGCCCTCCAGGTCCTCTTTGAAGGAGGTTCCAGATTGCAAGGTGCAAATATATCTAAAATCCAATATTCCCTTGCTGGAGGGGCTTCCAGGCCGGCTATAGCTGTGTGCTGGGGGGACAGAGCCATGGAGCGCTGAGTAGGTAACTGGATCTCTGCACACTGACTCTCCAGCAGAGCAGGTGGATAGTGGCAAATCCTCAGAGACTTTGCCACGTTCATAATGAGATGGTCTTACATATAGCCTGCTCCTTTCCAGAATCTCCTCGGCAGCAGTAGCGGCTTGCCGCTCCCTGTGGTTGCGCTCTTGGAAAGCGGACGCAGATTCCATTTGGAATGCTTTGCCTTTTACGGGACAAGTCCTGTTTGGCCCTCGTCTGGACGCAATTGTGGCCCTGCAGGTAGCAGCTACGTCTGCGTGTCTGCCATCGGCTACAGTCCCATCAGGGTCTGGGGCTTTGTCTTTTCGGCCCTGTGAGGCCAGGGTAAGTCTAAAATACAGCTTTCCAACACAGTAGGCAGGAAATCTGCTCAGCCATAAGAACAGGCTTGGAGTACAAGACGTCCTACTCCCAGGTTGGACTATAAGCCTTCAGCCTCACAGGACGGGCCTCCTCTCGGGAGACCCCAGAGTTGGAGGCTGGCTTCTCCAGTTCGCCCAGTGCTGGTGTCTGACCACCACGGACACTGGGGTAAGAGAAGTATTTTCTTGAAGGTATGTCCTCTCCTCCCGGTAAAAGCCTCCCAGACGGTTTTTCGTTACAGGTCTTCTGTCAATTCAGGACAAGGCCCTGTAATTTTTGAGGGTGTTACACTCCAGGCAGGAGTTATAGTACCTATTCCGTTGCCCCAAAGGGGAACGAGGTATTACTCCATCCTCTTTCTGGTACAGACACCCAATGGGTCTTACCAGGACATTCTCAACCTCGAATCCTTCAACAAATTCTTAAGGGTTCCTCGGTTCGGGAGGGGGACCCTGCATTCCATCATTCAATGGAGCCTGGGAAATTTGTGGTGTCGTTGGATGTATTCAGGGTGACTACCTGAATATCCCTCTTTTCTTAGCACACCAGTGTTTTCCTCAGGTTTGCAGTGGTCGATAAGCATTTCCAGTTTCTGGCATTACCCCTTGGTCTGGCCTCCGTGCCTCACGGTTTACCAGGGTCATGGCAGTTATGGCAGCCCACCTGCGGATGCAGGGGGTCTGCTTGTTACCCTATCCGGGCGACCTCCTGTTGTTACCACGGTCCCCAGAGATACTTCAGTGCCATATGCAACGGACAATATCTGTGTTGCTACGTTAGGGCTGACTGATAAACTGGAAATGGTCCTCTCTGATTCATCACAGAGGATGATCCATATCCCAACATCGGTTGATCTTTGTGATTGAGGAAAAGATCTCTGCATTACAGGCAAAGGTACGCAGTTGCCTGCAGAGTCGCCGAGTGTCTATTCACTTGGCAATGTGGTTCCTGGGTTCCAGGGTGTTGCTGTTCGACATGGTGGAGAGTACCCAGCTTCACTCTAAACCTCTTAAAAACTTGATCCTCTCCTCTCTCTGAGCAGTATTCAAGGCTCTCCAGCATGCAGGATAGGTCCTCCACGGAAATACCATTCAGGTACAGTCTGACAACGCCATCATGATGGCTTATGTAAACCACCTAGGAGGTTCCCGAAGTCAGGCGACACTAACAGTGGTGTCCCGAATTCTGGCTTGGGTGGAAGGCTATATCCCTGCCGTCATCGGCAGTGTTCATTCAGGAATCCTCAGATGGAAAGCAGGCTTTCTCAGCCGTCAAGACGTGCATTCAGGGAAATGTCCTCTTTATCAGGAGGTGTTCAATCTTCTGGTGAACAAGTGGAGCCTTTCAGAGATGAGACTCTTCTGATAGACGTAGGTAGGTCCAGTGGACCTTCCAAGTGGTGTACCTCGTCCCTCCGTTATCCCTTCTTCCTCCAGTAATAGCAAGAAGGAGGCACGCTCCAGCTGATAGCTCCAGCGTGGGCCAGATGGCACTATTACTCAGATCTTCGGAGCCTCTCAATTAACACTCCGAAGCTGTTGCCTCTACGCCCGGACTTGTTGTCTCGGGATCCTGGCTGATACCCAGACCTGGGTTGTCTGTCCTTGACGGTGTGGCGGTGGAGACTGCCTTCTTAAGGTCTAGGAGTTTTTCCAGCTCTATAGTTAACAGGGGCTCTGTCCATGCTAAGAGCTTGGAAGCTTTTATCTGCAAGAATTTACCATTGGGTATGGTATACTTTCTTTCAGTTGTGTCGCCCTAGAGGCTAGGCTCCTCAGGTATTCTGGATATCCAGAGGTTGGCTTTCCTACAGGTGGGCTTAGATAATGGTCTTCGCCTTGCTTACCTGAAGGTGCAGGTTTCTGCCCTGTTAGTATGGTTTCAGTGTAGGATTGCTACTCTTCCTGATGTCCGCACTTTTGTGCAGGGTGTAAGTTATATTCAGCATCCCTTTGTTCCACCTGTGGCTCCTTGGGATTTGGCTGTGGTCCTTAGGGCTATCTGAGGACCGCCATTTGATCCACTGGGCTCAGTGGATTTCAAATGGCTTACGGCTAGGACTGTGTTCCTTCTGGCTCTTAATTTGGCCAGTAGGATCTCAGAATGGGAGGCTCTGTCATGTAGACCTCCCTTTTTCTCATCTTTCCTAGGAACAGGGCAGTGCTTCGCACTTGCCCTGGTTTTTTACCTACGGGGGTGTCTAGTTTCCACATCAATGAGGAAATTATAGTACCGGCCTTTACTTCCCCAGTCCTGTTTGCTGGTGAGGCCTATTTGTGGTACGGACGCTAAGAATTTAAGTTGACCGTACCAGTCCATTTAGGAAATCAGACTCTCGGTTTTGTCCTTTCTGGTTTCCATAAAAAGGGTTGGCCTGCCACTACGCTAACTTTGGCAGGATGGATTCACAGGTCTTACTGTTCCATCCTCTATTAAAGCTCTTCCACTAGGTCTGTGGGTCCTTCGTGGGCAGCTCGACGTGGCGCCTCAGCGGTGATTGGCAGCCACGTATGCTTTTGATACTTTCGCCTCTCAGGATGCTTTCGGTGGCGGATTCTCCTTACAGCACAGGAGCGTACCCACCCTTAAAGGATACTGCTTTGGGACATCCCCAAGGTATCCTGTGGATACCCTATGGACCCTGAAGTAGAAAATATGAGATATGGTAAGAACTTACCCTTGTTATCTCTATTTCTACGAAGTCCATAAGGTTCCACAGGACTCCCGCCCTGTCGCACCTGTACTGCAGATGGGCTTTGATCTGGTTACCGGTTTCTCCGTCTCCTTCTGGTGAGAATGTGATTCTTGTGTGTTCCAGACTGTCTTCTCTCTCTTTTTTTGCTCCTGCTCCGGCCTATTGCTTGTTACGAAACTGAGTGGCCTGAGGCTCGGGGGCGGGGTATAGGAGAGGGACCCCAGTGCATCCTGGGAGGCTGAAAATTTAACTCTGTGGTGCCTGGATGTCTGCCGCCATCGCCTATACCCCAAGGTATCCTGTGGAACCCTATGGACTTCGTAGAAATAGAGATAACAAGGGTAAGTTCTTACCATATCTCATATTTTGTAATTGCTTGCAAGTGTGTATGAGTGAGTGTGTGCTTTCTCCCTCTGAAACTCTTCCGCCTCTTTCTATCCCCTTGTTTTGTATTGCCAATTGTCTTTCTCTCCCACTATTATCTCTCTGTTCTCCTTGCCTATCTGTTATTTTTGATGAGAGGGCTGTCATTTTATAATAATAGATTATGGGGTCTATGTACTAAGCAGTGATATGTGACAGAGTGAAAAGTGATAAGCAAGTGATAAGGTGCAGGCCAATCAGCTCCCAACTGTCATCTCACAGGCTGTGTTTGAAAAATTACAGTTGGGAGCTGATTGGCTGGCACTTATCACAGACTTACCACTGCTTAGTACATAGACACCTATGTATTACCAGTTATTTATGTAGCGCACACATCTCCTGCAGCGCTTTACAGAGAATATTTGGCCATTGAAGTCAGTACGTGCCCCAGTGGAGCTTACAATCAATATTCCCTACCACATGTACACACACTAGGGATAATTCTTTTTTGTCAATAGCCAATTAACCTATCAGTATATTTTTGGAGTTTTGGAGGAAACCAGAATCCCTGGAGGAAACCCCTTACATCATCCATGCTGCCCATCCTGTATAACTTCCCATTTTATCATTTATAATTTATTTTTTCTTTCCTAGGAAATGATGGAACCCTTTAACCCTCACAATGATGCTTATTATATGTTCACTAAACACCCACAAAGTCTGTCCCAGATGCTGCACGATCCCCGGGTAATAAATTGGAACAAGGAAGTACATATAGAAGGTGAGGAGAACAGATTTTGTGAACTGAAAACTAAAATTTAGTATATCTTTCACTCTGGCAGTCATTTCACATGAACCTTTCCAGTACTGAATAAGGATTTATTCAGCTGAGCTGACAGCTCTGGGATGCTGGCAAGGGGGCCGGCTGGTGCTCACGAGGTAAGAGGCAAAGGTGACAGGGGCAGGCCCACACATAGAGAGGAATGCAGGAGCGGATCAGGATGAGCAGCTGCAGCCAGTCAATAGCACATATAATGGTCAGGATCCCCATTCCCAGGTCAGGGGTGGGGTTTCCAGGCAACTAGAGACCCCCATAAGTGCACACCAGGTTTTGAACATTGAAAATCATCACATAAGGAGCACGTTTTTAGTCTCCAGATATTTTTCACTAAAAAAAAAAGTGTTCTACAGTAACAGGAAGGCTCTCAGGGGTAAATTTACTAAAGTGAGAGTTTTTAGAAGTGAGTTTTAGAAGAGATGTTGCCCATAGCAGCTAATCAGATTCTACTTAACATTTAACTAGCACCTTCTAGAAGATAATAGCTAGAATCTGATTGGTTGCTATGGGCAACATCTCTTCTAAAACTCACTTGTAAAAACTCTCACTTTAGTAAATTTACCCCTCAGAGTCTGAAGACTTATTGAAACAACCATTGACAGCAGTACAAATACACATGAAAACCACCTTTATATCAGCAACTAAACGATAATACAGTTTATCTTTCATATGATCGAGCAATATAAATACTTTTTTTAGCAATATAATCATAAATCTATATAATAAGCGAGAAAGCATTTCTGTCTGTCTGCCTGCCTGTCTGTTTATGCATGGCCAGAGTTTTGGACCTAACTCCACCAAATTTGGCAGGGTCGTGTAGTTTGACCAGGATCAGGTTTTTCTGCCTAGGTTTGAACTTCATCAGAGCCACACACATAATATAATCCCTAAAAATGGGGACACTCTTAAATTACACAGGTTCCAGGCCTGGCTCACATGGAAATTGGCAGTCTACCAAAAACCTGTGTGAAAGCTACAAAAGTATCCTTTTAACCTCACAGTCTGAGCAAGTGTCAAACTTTAGGGCTCATGCAAGTTCATATTAAATCCAGAGTTAGTCCTTTTTAAAGTGACCATATATATTTGTCAGCCCTCTGTGTTCGCATGCAAGGGTGTAACTAGAACTTTGGGGGCCACATAGTAAGATCTTAAAAGGGTTCCCTCAGAGGTAAAAACACATACATTTGCCACCACGCAGAACCCATTAATGTTGTGCCAAACAGAGCCCATTCAGGTTATGCCACACAGTAGTACCCCTTATACACATTATTCCATGCAATAGTAGTGCTCCTTCTACATTATGCCATACAGTAATGCCTCTTACACTACACAGTAATACCTCTTACATATTATACAGTATTGCCTTTTACAGATTATGCCACATAGTAGTAGTTCCCCATACAACACATTATTCCACACAATAGTAATGCCCCTTACACATTACACCACACAGTAATGCCCCTTATAACATTATGCCAGACAGTAATGCCCCTTACACATTATGCCCCCAGCAACTCACTTCCCCGTCTTCCTCCAGCAGCCTCTTGCCTCTCCCTGTGTGCCATCAGTAGCCAGAAAGTGTGGATTTAGGCCGGCCCCCCAGCAAATTACAGCTGGCACACCGGCAGGCAACAGGAGACATGGACAGACACTATTTTGTGCAATTTGAAATTGCCGCTGGTTGCAAGCCAATTAGAGCTTGCAGACTGGCAGCCAATCAGAAGGCACCACTGCTGATTGGCTGCTTGTCCGCAAGCTCTAATTACCTCGCAACTGATGGCACTGTATCTCCATGTCTGTCTGCCAGTGCGCCAGTTGTAATTAGCTGGTGGGCCTGCACCAAATCACACCGCTGCCACCCGCTCCCTCCTCGGCAGTCCCAATTGGACCAGCCCACCTTGTGTGCAAGACTGTGTTCAGGGGGAGCGGAGGGCCACAGAGGCAGCTCTGGCACCATAACAGCCGCTATAGTTACACCACTGTTTGCATGCATGTTAGCAAACAGTAGGGTCCTTTTAAGGATCGAAGGAATAGGGTTATAGGTGAGGACAATGTAAACAAATAAAGGATGCAGGTGTACTTCAGGGTCCATTCTTCAATCCAGGCAACACCGTGTATGCCAGCTAGTGATTTATAAGAACTTTCAGCTTATCACACAAGAATAACAGGTATTATTATTATTATCATTATTATTATTATTATTATTATATGCCCCCGACTAGTAGTTTAAAAGCTGTCCAGCCTATTCTTCCCTCTGTTTTATGTAACAAATTTCTTGCCATGGACTGTTTGGTTTCCTGTGCGTTTTTCAAATTTCTTAGCATTTTCTGCATTGGTGCATATATGTGGGTTTGAGGGAAGCATGGGGTAGCTTACTACCTCAATGACTTCCTGTGTGCTTGGTAACCCCACTGTGCATGCCTGCCTCCTCTGAGTCAATTATCAGGTAGTCCACATACTTTACAATCTCTATACAGTGACTCCATTAAATCACTAAAAACTCATAGGTTTTCCTGAGTGACTGCAGTTCTGTGATATAATGCTCAAATCCTTCTGCTTTATTCTGATCACAAGTAAAAAACTTATATCTTTCAAATGTCACATTCTTTCTTTGTACAAAGGGCTGTTCAAACTATTACAGGTTGAGTCTTCGATATCCAAAATGCTTGGGACCAGGGGTATTTTGGATAACGGAATATTCCGTATTTTGGAATATTTGCATATCATAATGAAATATCTTGGGAATGGGACCCAAATATACACACAGAATGCATTTATGTGTTATATACACCTTATACACACAGCCTGCAGTTAATTTTATACAATATTTTCAGTAATTTTGTGGCTCAAACAAAGTTTGTGTACAAACATAAAATTAATTTATGTTTCATATACACAAAGCCTGAAGGTCATTTTATACAATATTTGTAATAATTTGTGCCTTAAACAAAGTTTGTGTACATTGAACCATTAAAAATCAAAGGTTTCATTTTTTCAGTCTTGCCAAAAAAATTCCGTATTTCGGAATATTCCGTATTTCGGAATATTTGGATATGGGAGAATCAACCTGTACATAGATAGACCATATTCTGTCCTTTAGCATATTGAAAACTGTTATAATTGCCCAGCACATCCTCTCCTATTACATGTAGAAAATGCATGCCATAGTTTTATCTTCCTTATTATTAGAGATATGCACCGACCCCCGTGTTTTGGTTTTGGTTTTAAATAGGGGTGAGCGGGTTCGGATTTCTGAAATCCGAACCCCCCCGAGCCCCCCCGATCCGAGTCCGATCCGAGTCAGGCTCGACTTTTCCCGCCTGACTCGGATCTGAAATCGAGGCAAAACGTCATCATCCCGCCTTCCGAGTCTCACAGGTTTTGGATCCTATATAAGGTACCCGCGTCGGCGCCATTTTCTCACTCGGCTGTGGACAGTGAAGAGGGAGGGTGGGAGTTAGGGCTGTGTAGTGTAGTGTAGTGTAGTGCTGCTGTTGTCCACTACTTCAAAGTCCATAGGGGCTGGCTGTGTTGTGCTGTGCTGCTGTTGTTAATAGGGGCTGTGTCCACTACTTCAAAGTCCATAGGGGCTGGCTGGACTGTGTTGTGCAGTCAGTTCTCCATAGGGGCTGTGTCCACTCCAAAGTCCTGTGCAGTGTCCCAGTCCTAAAGGGGTGCTGTAGTGTTGTCCAGGGGGTGCTCTGTCCATCAGGGGTGCTCCCCCCAAGTGCTAAAAAAATAATATATTTTCTGTGTTTGTGAATTGTGTGCGCAGTAGCCGCACGTGCATCAACAAAGTAGTGCCAAGCGTGCGCCTGTGTCATAAGTAAAGGGCTGGCTGGCTTGACCGTTAAAGGGTGCTGTAACCCCCGAAAGTACACTCCAGTCCAAACCAAAAAAAAAATTATTTTCTGTGTTTGTGAATTGTGTGCGCAGTAGCCGCACGTGCATCAACAAAGTAGTGCCAAGCGTGCGCCTGTGTCATAAGTAAAGGGCCGGCTGGCTTGACTGTTAAGGGTGCTGTAACCCCCGAAAGTACACTCCAGTCCAAACCAAAAAAAAAATTATTTTCCGTGTTTGTGAATTGTGTGCGCAGTAGCCGCACGTGCATCAACAAAGTAGTGCCAAGCGTGCGCCTGTGTCATAAGTAAAGGGCCGGCTGGCTTGACCGTTAAGGGTGCTGTAACCCCCGAAAGTACACTCCAGTCCAAACCAAAAAAAAATTAATTTTCTGTGTTTGTGAATTGTGTGCGCAGTAGCCGCACGTGCATCAACAAAGTAGTGCCAAGCGTGCGCCTGTGTCATAGGTAAAGGGCTGGCTGGCTTGACCGTTAAAGGGTGCTGTAACCCCCAAAGTACACTCCAGTCCAAACCAAAAAAAATATTATTTTCTGTGTTTGTGAATTGTGTGCGCAGTAGCCGCACGTGCATCAACAAAGTAGTGCCAAGCGTGCGCCTGTGTCATAAGTAAAGGGCCGGCTGGCTTGACCGTTAAGGGTGCTGTAACCCCCGAAAGTACACTCCAGTCCAAACCAAAAAAAAATTTATTTTCTGTGTTTGTGAATTGTGTGCGCAGTAGCCGCACGTGCATCAACAAAGTAGTGCCAAGCGTGCGCCTGTGTCATAGGTAAAGGGCTGGCTGGCTTGACCGTTAAAGGGTGCTGTAACCCCCAAAGTACACTCCAGTCCAAACCAAAAAAAAAATTATTTTCTGTGTTTGTGAATTGTGTGCGCAGTAGCCGCACGTGCATCAACAAAGTAGTGCCAAGCGTGCGCCTGTGTCATAAGTAAAGGGCCGGCTGGCTTGACCGTTAAGGGTGCTGTAACCCCCGAAAGTACACTCCAGTCCAAACCAAAAATTTTTTATTTTCTGTGTTTGTGAATTGTGTGCGCAGTAGCCGCACGTGCATCAACAAAGTAGTGCCAAGCGTGCGCCTGTGTCATAAGTAAAGGGCCAGCTGGCTTGACCGTTAAGGGTTCTGTAACCCCCAAAGTACACTCCAAAACAAAAAAATATATATTTTCTGTGTTTGTGACTTGTGTGCACTATGGCTGCACGTGCATCAACAAAGGAGCAGCGCCAAGCGTGCGCCTGTGTCCCATAAGTAAAGAGCCGGCTAGCTCATTTCTTAAAGGGTGGTGTAACCCACAAAGTGCACTACTCTCCAGCAAAAATAAAAAAATATTTTCTGTGTTTGTGTGCGCTTTAGCCGCACGTATATATCAATATAACATAAATGGAGGACCAAACTTTCTCCGATAAAAATAAAATAGGGAAAGATCAAGAACCACTTCCTCCTAGTGCTGTTGCTGCTGCTGGGAGTTGTTCATCATCCCAGAGAGGAAGTAGGAACATCACTACTTTTACTAAACAATTGACCCTCCAACAGTCCCTAGCGATGAGGATGAAGTACGACAGCAGTCATCCTGAAGCAAAACGTATAACTGAGGCCTTGACTGCTATGTTGGTGTTAGACGTGCGTCCGGTATCCGCCATTAGTGCAGTGGGATTTAGACAATTGATGGAGGTAGTGTGTCCTCAGTTCCAAATCCCGTCTAGATTCCACCAGCATCCTCAAAGCAGCAGCGACAAGCGTGCGTCTGTCTGACACCCTCAAAGTGTGCTACACAAACAATTAAAATATTGTTCTTTTTTTTTCTGTCTTTGTGAATTGTGTGGGCTGTAGCCGCACTTGCATCCTCAAAGCAGCAGCGACAAGCGTGCGTCTGTCTGTTAAAGGGTGTTGTAACTCTCAAAGAGCTCTAAAAAAAAAAAAAATTTTTGAATGTGTTTGTGACTTGTGTGCAATGTAGCCGCACTTGCATCCTCAAAGCAGCAGCGACAAGCGTGCGTCTGTCTGTTAAAGGGTGGTGACACCCTCAAAGTGTGCTACACAAACAATAAAAATATTCTCCTTCTTTTTTCTGTCTTTGTGAATTGTGTGGGCTGTAGCCGCACCTGCATCCTTAAAGCAGCAGCGACAAGCGTGCGTCTGTCTGTTAAAGGGTGGTGACACCCTCAAAGTGTGCTACACAAACAATTAAAATATTGTTCTTTTTTTTTCGGTCTTTGTGAAATGTGTGGGCTGTAGCCGCACCTGCATCCTTAAAGCAGCAGCGACAAGCGTGCGTCTGTCTATTAAAGGGTGGTGTAACTCTCAAAGTGCTCCAAAAAATAAAAAACTATTTTTTTAATGTGTTTGTGACTTGTGTGCGATGTAGCCGCACTTGCATCCTCAAAGCAGCAGCGACAAGCGTGCGTCTGTCTGTTAAAGGGTGGTGACACCCTCAAAGTGTGCTACACAAACAATAAAAATATTCTTCTTTTTTCTGTCTTTGTGAATTGTGTGGGCTGTAGCCGCACCTGCATCCTTAAAGCAGCAGCGACAAGCGTGCGTCTGTCTGTTAAAGGGTGGTGACACCCTCAAAGTGTGCTACACAAACAATTAAAATATTGTTCTTTTTTTTTCGGTCTTTGTGAAATGTGTGGGCTGTAGCCGCACCTGCATCCTCAAAGCAGCAGCGACAAGCATGCGTCTGTCTGTTAAAGGGTGGTGACACCCTCAAAGTGTGCTACACAAACAATAAAAATATTCTTCTTCTTTTTTCTGCCTTTGTGAATTGTGTGGGCTGTAGCCGCACTTGCATCCTCAAAGCAGCAGCGACAAGCGTGCATCTGTCTGTTAAAGGATTACATCGGTGACAGCATCCAAGTAGGCATGTCAGACAGTCCGTACCTGTACTGGCAGGAAAAAGAAGCAATTTGGAGGTCCCTGTACAAACTGGCTCTATTTTACCTGAGTTGCCCCCCCTCCAGTGTGTACTCCGATAGAGTGTTTAGTGCAGCCGGGAACCTTGTCAGCGAAAGGCGTAGGAGGTTGCTTCCACAAAATGTGGAGAAGATGATATTCATAAAATGGCGTAGGAGGTTGCTTCCACAAAATGTGGAGAAGATGATATTCATAAAATGAATTATCAACTCTTCCAGGGAGACCAGCCTCCAGAACGTACAGAGGGACCTGTGGTTCCAGCAGGGACGAATTAATACTCTGTGAGGATGAGGATGTACACACTGAAGAGTGTGAGGAATCGGTGGATGAGGAGGATGAGTATGACATCTTGCCTCCGTAGAGCCAGTTTGTGCAGGGACAGATTAATTGCCAGCTTGTTTTGTGGGGGCCCAAACGAACCAATCATTTCAGCCACAGTTGTGTGGCAGACCCTGGCGCTGAAATGATTGGTTTGTTAAAGTGTGCATGTCCTGTTTATACAACATAAGGGTGGGTGGGAGGGCCCAAGGACAATTCCATCTTGCACCTCTTTTTTTTCTTTGCATTATGTACAGTTTGGGGCCTAGTTTTTCAAACTGCCATCCTGTCTGCCACTGCAGTTTCACGCCTAGATGGGTCACGTGTTTGAGCCGCCCACTCGTGTCGCTTAGCATAGTCATCCAGCTACCTCGGTGCAACCTTTTGGACATAAAAACACTATTGTGAGGTGTGAGGTGTTCAGAATAGACTGGAAATGAGTGGAAATTAAGGTTATTGAGGTTAATAATAGCATAAGAGCAGAAAAACCTACAAATTCTGTGATTTTAGCTGTTTTTATGCTTTTTTTCAAAAAAATACAGATCCAAAACACAAAACCCAGAATCCAAAACACGGAAGGGTGGTTTTGGCAAAACCAATCCAGATTCAAAACACGAAGAAAGATCCAGATCCAAAACCAAAACACAAAACACGAAAAGTGGCCGATGCACACCCCTAGTTTTAAATCTGTATCTCCTTCGTGTTTTGGATCTGGATTTGGTTTTGACAAAACCGCCCTTGCGTGTTTTGGTTTTGGATCTGTATTTTTTCAAAAAAATCATAAAAACAGCTGAAATCACATAATTTGGGCCTGTTTTTGTTTCTGCAGTTCTATTAACCACAATAACATTTATTTTCAGTCAATTTTGACTACCTCACAGCTCACAATATTGATTTCATCCAGTTTAGGCCAAACTAGCTAGCTGGCTGACTAAGCTAAACGACAGCAATGGGCAGCACTAACAAGTGGCAGTTCAGCTTCCAACATGGCACATCTAGGAAACAGAGTGGCACTGCAGTGGCAGACATGATAACAGTTTAATAAACATAGAAAGTTAAAACCAAGAATGTGCTCATAAATCAAGAACTAGGTCAGAGGCCCAAGGGAGTTGAAGTATGTTTATGGAGTAGTTGAAGACAGGGAAAGGACGGAAGGATGAATTCGTTTGTAAATTTATTTATTTCCATTTTTTGATTCTAAAGAAAATTTATGAGGGAGTATCAATGTAGGATCAAGTTCTTCAATTCCTGAAAGACATCTTTATCTGGAGGAGGTTCGGTATTTGCGTGTGGATAGTTTGTCAGAAGATATTATGCAGTGTCTGCACCATCGCACAGAGATTCTTCGGGCGTATATAGGACCAAGTCTCATTGAAGCCCACTTGTGTCCAAACCTGTGAACCAAACACATAAAATCTGATCACCTGAGTGACATCTGCAGAGCACCTGTTGCTAACGGTTTCCGTATGATTTACCGCCAGCCGCATGGCCAGCGGTTCAAATCCCTGCAGCAATAGCCCGACAGAGGAGGAAATCCTGATCCTAAAGGTAAGTATAAACTAACCTAATTCTACCCCCTACCCCTAACCCTCCTTTAGGGTGCCTAACCCTAACCTCCCCCACTCTGTTACTAACCCTATCCCCCATCTAAGTGCCTAAACCTAACCCCCCTTCCCCGTCGCCTAAACCTAAGTCCCCCAGGGGGACTATCCTCCCCCCGGGGGTGCCTAACCCTAACCCCCCCTTCCCCTAGCCTGCCCCTAACCTCCTGGGGTGGTGCCTAACCCTAAGTCCCCCCCCCAGGAGCCCTAAACCTAACCCTCCCCTTCGGGATGCCGAACGCCGGTCTCCCGGCAGAGGTAAAATGACAGGTGTCTAGATTTAGACCATATGGGAAAGATTTCTGGGCTGCACAACCTGACTCTATATATTAAGGGAGGTGCTACCTGATGAGACTAATTGCAGACACTTATTAATGATATATATATAAATGCAATAAAATTTTGCAATCAATAGAGGTTTTTAGCATAATCATGGCCAAGCTTATGGGCCTACCCACCAATATCCAGGTAACCTCTTTCGGGTAGGTCCCTAACATACCAAGGTTCAAATCCAGAGCGCAGGACCCCCCAAAAAATGCCCCAGCCAAGCTGCCCCTCGGCACCAGCATAGTAAGAAAAGTGCAGTGTAAAGAGATAGTTAAGAGCAGCTACAGCTGCATATAAGGAATGAAAATAAAAAAGGGGGGGGTACATATATATTAAACACACAGTGAAGGGTTAAAATGTGTTATAATGGAAAATGTGTTATAATGCAGTGCCCTAAGACAAACCGGCCAATGCTCTTAACTGTCTCAGGGCACTGCATTATAACACATTTTCCATTATAACACATTTTAACCCTTCACTGTGTGTTTAATATATATGTACCCCCCCCCTTTTTTATTTTCATTCCTTATATGTAGCTGTAGCTGCTCTTAACTATCTCTTTACACTGCACTTTTCTTACTATGCTGGTGCCCTGGGGCAGCTTGGCTGGGGCATTTTTTGGGGGGTCCTGCGCTCTGGATTTGAACCTTGGTATGTTAGGGACCTACCCGAAAGAGGTTACCTGGATATTGGTGGGTAGGCCCATAAGCTTGGCCATGATTATGCTAAAAACCTCTATTGATTGCAAAATTTTATTGCATTTATATATATATCATTAATAAGTTGGAGTTGTGCACCTGAGATTTGTCTGTTTCTGTGTCTAGATTTAGACGCCTGTCATTTAACCCTCACCGGGATTAAGCAATTGGGAAACCAGCAGTCGGCATTGCGTGCGCCGCCTTCCCGAACGTATACCGTTGCTAACTCAGTGAGGGCAGCCAGTTTGTGCCACATCCTGATTGAAGATTGATCCAGCCCATATACGCTGTATATTTTTAAATCTAATAGAAATGAGGTGGCCTTGCTTGTTGAGGTGCTGCTAAATATAGTACACACTGTAAACATACATTTACTTTGTGCTCAGGAAGTTTGTTGGGGATAATGGGACCAAGACTTGCTGCTTACATCAGAGAAAAACAGTTTGTAGCTCTCTGGCTAAAATACAACTCCCAGCATTCATACTGTTTGCCAGCCTGCTGGAAGTTGTTTGTTAACAACGGATGGAGTGCTGGAGTGCCTCAGGTTACCTCAGCCTGCTTTACGTATGGTATGCACCATGTAAAAATGTATGTATGTGACCAATATACACAACTAATTTTTGTAATTAACGTATTTGCACTTTATTGCACACATCCTGTTCCGGAAGTTGCTCTGTGCTGCTTCTCATATTTCTGGTCTCTCGCATGACACCCAGCATCTACATTTTCCAGTTATTCCACTTAGAGTCACCTACATACAAAGGAGGCAGTTATTTAGTGAGATTAGCCATTACTTTATAACAGCCTATCAATTAACCAGGGTCCTGGGGCAACCGGTTGGGGTTGTGGGGAGCAACTAAAAAAACTGAGTACATTTGAAAATCTACCATGTTTTGCCCACCCAATCAACTTGGTGGTTCAGAATTTTTAAAAAAATGAAAGGGACATACAGAAATTGCTGTCTTTGGCTTTAACAATTTCTGGACACTTTTAGTATTCATCAACCGCATGTAGAAGATTTCAGCGGCTGTGGCAGTGTGACTTCCAACATGGCACATCTAGAAAACAAGAGTGGCACTGCAGTGGCAGACAGGATGGCAGTTTAATAAACTATAAAAAAAAATTTCATCCACGCAAAATGATAGTCAGCAATGCCCCAAGGTGCAAGATGGAATTGTCCTTGGGCCCTTCCACCCACCCTTTGTATATAGTAAACAGGACATGCACAGTTTATCAAACCAATCACTTCAGCGACAGGGACTTCTAATTGTGGCTAAAGCAATTGGTTTGTTTGGGCCCCCACAAAACAAGCTACCAATGGGCAGCTGATATTGCTGGCAATGATCTCTACATGCACAAACTGGCTTTACAGAGGCAAGATGTTGTCACCATCATCATCTGATTCCTCACCCTCATCAATGTGTACATCATCTTCACACAATATTAATTTGTCCCCACTGGAATCCACAATTACAGGTGCCTCTCTATTTTTTGGACATAATGTGCGGTAAAGGTCTTGTGGAATTTGTAGTTAATTTTGATGAACATTGTCTTTTCCACATATTGAGGAAGTAGCCTCCTCCGCCGATTGCTGAGAAGGTTCCTGGCTGTGCTGAAAACTCTTTACACACTGGAGGGTGGGCAGCTCAAGTAGGCTAATGCCAGTTAGTGCAATTGCCATTTTTTCCTGCCAGTAGTCAACAGACTTCATGACATGCCTATTTGGATGCTATCATTAAAATAGTCCCCAACCATTCTTTGAATTGTGACCATATTAGATGGAGTCACGATAGAGGTCTCATTAATTGTAGGCAATTCTTTTAGACCTGACCAGATATCAAAGCCTGGTTGTGTTGACTCATCTGCATCGCCAGTGGGTCTTTTGGGAAAGTTGAGTTTTTTCTTGGCAGCCACACTTGCTGGAGAAACTGAAGGAGGAGCCATCACTGCATCAAGTGCTGCTTGAGCTGACAATTTGTTTACCAACAGCTCTTTAGCTCTGTATCTGTTGGGAAGAAAGACACGAAGGAGCATGGTCACCAAAAAGTATTGATCTGATTGGAAGATTCTGACAACTCTTGGATCCTGGCAAACCAAATAAAGGACTTGATCTACAAATCCGACATACTTAGCAGAATTGCTTCATTTCAGCTCCTCCTTGAGTTTCTCAAGCTACTTTTCCAACAGTCTAATTAGGGGAATGACCTGACTCTAGCTGGTAGTGTCTAAACTCACTTCACAGGTGACTACTGAAGGGTTTCAGCACCTTGCACAACATGAAAAGTATTCTCCACTGAGCTTGAGTAAGGTACATTCCCATCTCTTCCTATGTCAAAGTTTGTTGTGTAGTTTTGGATGGCTTTTTGCTGTTCCTCCATCCCCTGAAGCATATAAAGGGTGGAGTTCCACCTTGTAACTACCACTTGCTTCAGCATTTCTTGCAGGTGCTGCAATCTTCTTCATGCACCTGCTGAATGGCGAAAATGTTCAGAAATTTGTTGGGCCACAGAGAGCATCTCCTGCACAGCCCAGTCCT